>PDHQ01000098.1:2057-102281 GCA_003339415.1 Ophiocordyceps camponoti-saundersi (nom. inval.)
TCTAAGTAGCGGCCTGTCTGTGTCGCGTATCAGTTAGAAAATAAAAAAAGAACACCCCTCCCCGAAAAGAAACCAAAGTCGCTCCGCAGGCCGCCCCCCCCCCCCCCCCCCCCCCCCCCCTCTCTCTTCCCCGGTGGCACAACCAATTTTTTCACATCGTCTTTGGCCGTGCTTGTCGTATACTGTGTAATGCCAGTCAGTACATACATACAAGAGACAAGAGAGAGATGAGCCACACCAACCACTCCCTCGGAAGTGCCTCAACTCGGCCGATCCTACGTACAATACAACACGCATAGCCAGCTACCTGTAACTACCTACCTACCTAACAAACTAACAAGGCACACACACACACTCTCTCTCTCTCTCTCCACACCGAGAATACAAAAGAAAACCCTTACAGTCGTGGTAATTTCCCGCTCTATCACGATTCGTGCTGGTGTGCAGCAAGTCACAGCCTATGATGTATGTATGTATGTATGTATGTAGGCCCCGCGTCGCTAGGAAGATGCCACAAAAGAAAGGCTCGTCCTATACGGAGTATCCGTAGACGGTTTGGCTATGACCGACTAGGTAGTTAAAGAGAGTTTTTCCAATGTAACACAGGATAATAAGACAGCAACAGCGGGTAGACTACGTAATAAGCAAAGCCTCGCTTTCCCGCCGGCTAGTTTCACCTCATGTAGGATGAATTGCGTCTGTACGGACGGATACGATCATGTGTGTCTACTATGTAGTATCCGTAGTTGTCTTTTTACCTACCTACTCGTTAATTATTGCACTATACATAGGGGGGAAACTCTGATCGTGATGATGATCACTACCAGTTGGTGTATATCCGTACATACATATGTATGTGCTAGGTCTGTGTGGCTAGACCTGCCCCCGAGCAAGATGACCGGCATAGTCCTCAAGGGTATGTAGGTAAGCTTCACGATGCTATCAGGCGTCAATGTCATGCAAACAAGTTTTCTTCTTAAACAGTCTCTTTTCCTCTATTCCTCTTGTCCTACATACATACGTATCCATCGCTTCCCCACCCCCCCTTGTCCTACATATCTATCGCTCCCCAGCTTCAGCCTCAGGTTGTATGTATGCGGCTAGCAGAAGCACGACATGAAACCGTTTCTTGCCCCCTTCCTTTATACATACACACATATGTAGAGGAGAGAAGGGTGATACGAAAAAGAAAAGATCCATCTAACAAGCATCCATGCTATAACTTATGATCCATACATACCTACTAGGTGCTATGCCCGTATCCGTACATAGGAGGCTAATTTATTATCACAGCTGCTTCCCAGTAATTGGGGAAACGAAACTCCAACAGACTCAGACAGCCATGATAATGACGGGCCCTCCCCTCCCCTTCCCACTTCCTCCCTTGCATCTTTCCGACACTCTCTGCATCACACTCTCATCTCCTTCCATGGTCATCTATCAAACCTTCTTTTTTTTTCCCTTCCCAACTTGCCCCAAAGTGAAATGTGACAGGCTTGGAAAGAGTGGAAGATGCGAGACAAGCTGTAGCGTCTGTCGTTCTGACTTCCCGTCCCTCCTTTGTTGTACATAGGTAATGTTGGTAGGGTTGGGATTAATGAATGCATCCATTTGGGTGTGGCAAAGGGTTTATCTGCTACCGAACAAGATGCTCATGATCAAAAGGCAATTATCCCTTCATTACTAGGAAACGCCGCTATAGCAGAAAACCTTTTACCACTGGTTCTCACCAAGTCACTTGCTATATATCCGTATAATATTTACAGACTGTTACTGGCGACACAATGCGTCACAGGCTCAGGAAGCCCAAGTCATCGATCCTCTAAATTTAAAAAGTCTTTGCCAGCCAGCTATCTGGAGGCCGTCAACGAGAGGTGGCCTTACCGCACCCAATGGAATATGTAGCCGCTCTATCGTCACCATGTGCTTTTCAACACCTCATTCATCCGTACATTGTGACCATCAGAAACCATGTATATACGAAACAAGATGGGGGGAAAAAACCAACGCCCAATATCAACATCACCGCTCCTTACCCCTTTGTCTTCCCCTTGCCTAGATTCTTCTTGGGCACGCGGACAAGCCAGTAGACGCCCAGCGCCGCCACGATGTTGAAGCCGATGTAGACCCAGAGGAGACCAAAGTTCCGCCACCGATCGTCGTAGTTGCTGCTCACCCCGGCCAGGAACGTGTTGGTGCTGGCGAGGGGGCAGTAAGAGCACCCGCCGGACTCGCCAGGGTTGAGCACCCGCCCCCCCGAGACCTGGGCATACGCGTCCAGGTAGTCGCCGCACGTCTGGTTCGCCGGCGCCGACATGTGGAGCACCTCGTTGTCGGCGCAGACGACGTCGACGTTGGCCACGCCCGCCGACAGCATGCCCGACACGAGGTAGGTAAAGGGCGAGACGCGGTACATGAAGATCCAGAACCGGGGCAGCGTCTCCGGAGTGGCGAGGACGCCGCAGAAGATGAGGCAAAGCGTGAACATGAGGTTGGCCGCGTTGCCGCCCCCTTCGGCCGTCTCGAAGCCGGCGATGATGAACGTCGAAAACGTTCCCGTAAACAGCAAGAAGGCGAGCAGGAAGAGGAAGACGAGGGCGCCTCGCTCTGCCACGGCGCCCGTCACCTCCGCGTTGCGGTAGAGGCCAACCGGGTAGTAGAAGCAAAAGTACATGATGGCCGCCATCAGCGCGTTCCACGGCAGCTCCACGATGATCTGCGAAAGCATAAACACCTTCCACGAGTACACCTTGGACGGCCGCTCGCGCGCCTCGTACAGTGACCGCTGGATCACAAACTGCGGCATCGACTGCTGCACGATCTGGCCGAAGACGGTGAGGAGCTGGAAGAGAGCGAACATCTGGTTCTGCAAACCCTGTATACTGACGGGCGCCTTGTAGAAGACGAAGCCGATGAAGAGGGCGACGAGTGTGCAGAGGGCCGTCTTAGAGTAAATGTAGACCGGGGTGCGCCAATATTGCTGGAAGACGCGGAAAAGGTTTTCCTTGAGCTGCTCCATGAACGGCGCCGCGAATTCGCGATATTCGCCAGGATCGGTGGCGGCGGCGGCAGTTTCGGTGGCGGTCTCGATCACGCCGTCGTGCTTCTGTTGCTTTGTGCCTTCGAGCTCGGCCTGAACCGTCCGATACTCGGCGCTCGTTCGCCACGTGTCGAACCAGTCGATGTCGGTCGAACATCCCGGAGCGGCCCCGATAACCTCGAGCATCCACTCGGCCGGGTTGGCCTCGGCTGGACAGGGATGCCCGCCGTTCCGCTCGAAATAGTCGATCATCGTCTTGGAGTTCTCGCCAATGTCGCCAAAATAGACCGTCTTACCACCTTTTGCCAGGAAGAGGAGCCGGTCGAAGCGCTGGAAGAGGACCGCCGAGGGCTGGTGGATAGTGCAGAGCACCGCTTGACCGGCCTCGGTCAGCCTCTGGAGCAGATCGAGGATGGCCCAGGATGTCTGCGAGTCCAGACCCGAGGTAGGCTCGTCGACGAAGAGGAGCAGCGGAGGCTTGGCGGCCAGCTCCACACCGATAGTGAGACGCTTGCGCTGTTCGACGTTGAGGCCTTCGCCGGGAACGCCGACGACGGCATCTGCGTACTCGTCCATGTCGAGCAGCTTGATGACCTCGTCGACGTAAGCCAGCTTCTCCTCCTTGGGAATATCGGCGGGCTGGCGAAGGAGCGCGCTAAAGTTGAGGGCCTCGCGGACGGTTGTCGTCTGCAAGTGAAGATCCTGCTGCTGGACGTAGCCCGTCTTGCGCTGGAAAGACATGTCGCGGGGCTTGCCGTCGACGAGCATCTCGCCCGTGATGACGCCCATCGAAGTCCTGTCGGCCAGACAATCGAGTAGCGTCGTCTTACCCGCACCGGAGACGCCCATGAGGGCCGTGAGAGTGCCGGGCTTGACCCAACCGTCGACGTGATCCAGGATGTGGCGCACCTCGCCCTTGACCTTGACTTCGTAGCAGACATCGTGCCACTGGAAGACGGACGTCTGCTGTTGAAGAATGCCACCTTCCTTGGCTCCGACGCGGCTCCTCTCGGCCGTGATGACGGGTCCGATGTAGGCCATGGCGGCCTCGGCGTCGCCGCGTCTCCGCTCGGCGTGCCTGGCAGCGGCTGGCTTGTGGCCTCGCCGGTAGACGAGAACCTCGCCCTTGGACTTCTTCTCGGAGACGAGCTCGGCGGCGATCATGTAGCAGAAGAGGAAGAAGACGGTGAAGGCGATGACGATTCCTAGGTTGCGCCAGCGATGACCCCATTCGTAGCCGTAACTGGATCTGATAAAGTCATCACCGCTGACGAAGTCTTGCCCCCTGACGGAGCCGACGGTGCTGCAGACTTGATTTTCCGGACTCAGGTTGGCGTACTTGGCGAGGGCGCTCGCGACGCTCGGTTGAGACGCCATGGCCGAGGGCACGTACTGCGTGCATCGAAATCGGCGACCATGGAACTCGTTGACCATGAGCGACTCAAAGGCGTAGCCGAGAGGGTCTATGTAGCCGAGCCAGCGGCTCCATCCGAGCATGTAGCGCGTCGGCAAGACGAAGCCGGTGAAGATGACGAGATCGAGGATCAGGAGGGCCGCCGGCACCAGAGCCTGGAACAGCGAGCGCGAGGCCGAGCCGATGAAGCGGAAGACCATGCTCATGACGAGGACGGTCCAGAAAGAGATTAGCAGGAAGAAAAAGAAGGCTCCCGGCTCTCTCCGGAGGTTGGTCATGAAGTATAGAATCAGGTTGAAGACGATGGAGTTGATAATCTTGTAGGGCAGATCACAGAGCATGGACGCGATGGCCTCGGCGGAGGGGTGGTAGAGGGCATATCGACTTTGCTTTTCTACGATCGGTCGTTGCGCGTAGAGGGTGAGAATCTGCCAGTACTCCCCGTTAGCCATCTTGGGGGGTGCTACAGGCCAGTGAAGGGGCTGGGAAGGTTGACGAACCTCGAGAGCGGACGCAAAGGCATTCATGAGACAGGCAAAGAAGATCAGGGCACCGCGCTGGAAGAAGCTCGACGTCGTGTCCTGGAGGTTATAGAAGACGCTGCCAATGATCAAGGCCGTCACGGAATTTCCGATGAGCGCCCCGATGGTCAGGCTCGGATCGCCGCTCAGACGTTTCCAGCCGCGCCACAGACACAGACGCACTTGCTGGCTGTAAGACAAGGTGAAAGGTGACTTCTTGCGCTGTCCCCTGGCCTGCTGGGCCTGGCGCGATGCGCGAAAGGCCTCGGCGTCGGGTCCGTCAAAGGGATGGGCCGTTTTGTAATCTTCAATCTCGGCCTGTAAAGCGGCGTACTCGTCGCTGTTCTTCCATGCGGCGGCGAACTCGTCAGGCGTTCTCGGCGTCTTGCCCTTGAAGTCAGGACGGACGATGCGCTCGGTAGTGGAGGTCATGGAGGTGAGGAAGTCGGGTGTGGTCTGGCGCGGCGGACACTCGAAGCCGAGGTCGATGAAGTACTGTCTGGCGGCATCGGCGCGGCCAAAGAAGATCTGACGGCCCTCGTACAGGACCACGGCCTTGTCGAAAAGGTCGTAGGCGCTCTGCGGCGCCTGGTAGATGGAGACACAAGCCGTACTGCTAAACAGCTCCGTCTGCAGGCGCAAGGTCTTGCAGAACTCGACGGCATTAGCTGAGTCGAGACCTCGTGTCGAGTTGTCCCAGCACTGCAAGGCAGCGCCTGACAGGGCGGCCTCTGAGATTGTGACACGCTTCCGCTCGCCGCCCGAGACACCACGAACATATTCGTTGCCGACTCGTGTATCGATGGTATGAGAGATGCCAAACATGGCCATGACGACGTCGCGGAGGTGCTCGGCAAAGCCATTTCTACTCAAGCCCTCAGGCAGCTTGCGCGGCTGACGAGCTCTAGCGGCAAAAGTGAGGGTATCGCCCACGGTGAGCTGAGGAAAGTGGACGTCGACTTCTGCCGTATAGATGGCTTCGCCTCGGTGACTCGAGTGCATCTCCGCCGCCGTCATACCTATTGCTTATGTCAGCCGACGCAGATTCTCTCACGTGGATGGTTACTCCAGAAAAGAAGCCCTCGTCCGTCCGTCCGTCCTTGTGTTTGCTTTTGACACAAGCTTAAACCAAAACTCGGCAAGATCCGCATAACATACCTTGATAGTTAAAATAGGAGCCCTTGTCTACGAAGATGCCGTTCATCTCGCCAGCAATCGTCTTTAACAAGGTCGAGCAGCCAGAGCCTGGTGGACCGAGGACGACGAGCATCTCTCCCCTGCGGACAAGCCCATCGAATTGACGTAGGATGTCGATGCGCTGGCGGCCGGAACCGGTGAGGCGACGGAAAAGACCAGCGAGAGAAAGCCAAGTATTGGCCACGTTCTTTTGGAAGTCCGTCGACTCGCCGTAGCCGTAGACATTGAGGTTCTGGAAGCAGATGCCGGCAGAGCGAAAACCACCGACCGTATTAGTGACAAGCTCGGCAACGGACCGGGCCCACAGGCGGGCACTAAATTTAGGCGACGCTGGGTTGAGAGGCGAGTCGAGACCGGCCAAGAAGGGATTCTGTCCCTCGACGGCCGAGGCACGAGAGTACGATCGGGCGAGGGCTTGGACGACGGAGGAGCGGCGTATCATCTCGGCGTCGCGGGGTTTGCCGGCCGACTCCAAGGGCGACGACGAGCCGGTGGAGAAGGCCAAGTCATCTGGCGGCGGTTGTTTCTCGACATGACGGTCGTCGTCGTCGTCGTCGTGGCCATGAGCGCGATAGGACATGTCGATGGGCGCGCCCCTCGTGGCAGCGGTAGAGTCATAGTTTGTGTTGATGCCGTACATGGCGGCAGCGGCTGCTCAAGTGAGAGCTCTCGACGATGGAGAGTACCAAGAGGGTCCCCAGACGGAACGACAACGGGCTGCACCCCTTATCTATGACGACCACCAACACACAGATTTCTAGGACGTGGGCCAGGACGGGGGGCCAGGACGGGGGGCCAGGACGGGGCCCAAAACCCCGGGACCCCGAAAGCCATATCATTGACCATCAGCTATCGGGGTTACGAAAGTCCGCTACTGCAATGGGAGATGTGAGAGATGCGGCCAGCACCTGCCGAAAACGTGCAGACGGACCAGGTCCGCGCAGGCTCACGTTGCTTTTTAAACGACATTTTTCTTCTTTTATCCGATCACATTTCGTCCGTACTAGAGACACCCTTCTGTTGAACGAAGATCAGCAACCTAGGAGGCTGTTCGGTCCTGATTAGTGACCAGTAAACAGGCACAAAGACCAGACGAGGGCGTGTCGCTATCCGTGACTCCTCTCCTCTGACTCTAATGAGTCAGCCAACCATCGCTCTCGGGGCGGGCTATCCGTTGGGCCGTGCGCGCACTCCCTGATCTACGCGGGGCGAAGCGGATTTTTGCGGGACGGCAGCTGTTTATATGTATTTTGTGTTTTGTTTGGTTTCATATGCTCTCCGGATGGTGTTGTAGGACAGGAAACGGTAAACAGTGTGTCTCTGACTGCTACGACCCAGTATCCTAGATTGTGATTCACGACAAAAAAATCTTGTCCTTTTTCCTCGCCTGCCAACGTACCTGGTTAAATAGCTTTGCCATGTTTCAACCTCTTTGCTCCATGAGCATCCACGTTCTATACAAGTGTACTAGTCGACGTCACCTGCAGAGATGCTCGCTAAGGATCCGTTCGTACCTACGGACGGATAATGTAGTTGCCCAAAAAGCAACGTCTCACCCCGTCAGAACCTTGGCAGAAGCCCCAACTCGGCTAGAATATGGGAGGGAGAAATCATATACATATGTACTCGACCTCTTGGCAACAGGCACATCGATCGATTCACACTCGTATCTCGGAGTCTTGAAGCAACCCGGCCCGAATGGCTATTAGCCCTCTTTAGACCTTGCCGAGCGAGTTGAGTAAGGATCTATGAGTCAATGGCATAGCCCGGGGTTTGGGGGCGCATCTCGAGCTGACGAAGAAAAGAAGGAAACGTGGCGACCGTTGTTATATGTAGGTAGTGATGCTTATGGCTATCCGTATCCGTAGATGGCGCTGCATCCGAGTTGCTTGCATATGGATGTGCAGATGTGGATTGCGGCCAGCGAGAAGTGTGCTGGCTTCCCGGTGTAGGGTAGATCGTATATAAGCGTAGAGCTCTGCTGATGTCAGAAACGACCGCTCAGGGCATGTATGAAGCACTCACTGGGGTGGCCCAACTTGTGGTGCAATGGAGAATTTCTCCCCAATAGCTGAAGCCTGGACATGTCTTCGCCCGAGGCTGCAGCCATCCCCCTGTCCGCAGCCTCTCACTGCATCGCCCTGTCTTCCCGCCCGTTTCCCCTCTCGCACGGTCGAGGTAAGGAGGGGGAAAATGCAACCCTCTTTCTCCTCATCTATCGCATCTTCGTCCCATCTCTATCAGGAGTTCCGAAAACCTCTCATCGGCAAGCCGGGCTATATATGTATATATACGGACTTATCCGGCCGGACCGCGCCCCCACCAGTCCCACCTTGATCACAGATTTCCCGCTCCGATGGCGACCCACGGCACCGGAGGTCTCGTCGGCTTCCGGCCGGAGCCCAACTGCGGCCGCGGCACCGTCGGCATACTGTGGAGTTGCTTTTCCACCATAGGTCTGTCGCTGTGGGCTTCGCTGCACCTCGACCTCTCGGATGCCGGCATCGAGATGCGCATCGGCATGTTTGTCGGCTGCCTCATCCTGCCGGAAGCTGGCGTCGCCATCGCCACCGGCGAATACGCCACTGCCTTGTACTGGCGCGACCGTGTCCGGGCACACGCTGGATGGGAGTCGTGGTCTCTGAAACATTCGTATCTCGTCTTGATGGGCGGCGTCATCGCCGTCGCCCGTGCCGATCCGTCGAATCCCTCCCTTGCTACCGCGTATCAGGGCGACGAAGAAGAGCACCAGCCCGTCTACTTGACCATGCCCTTTCTTCTTCAACTCTTAGATGAGGGCCAGCCACAAAAGGAGGCGCTTGCGGGCGCAACCGCCGGCACTCCTACCACCATTAGCTCGGATCAACAAGTCTCGCCTCTCAGCTTTGACATGTTCCCCTCGGTCAAAGACATCAACAGAAGGGCCAAAACAGACGCCGTAGTCAAGGTGCTTGCCCTCGGTCAGGCCCTCTGGTTCGCAGCCAACGTCGTCTTCCGTCTCGTCACCGGAACCGGCCTCTCCCTGCTGGAGACCATGACCGTCGCCTACGTCCTCTGCGGCATCGTCCTCTACGTCCTGTGGTTCGCTAAGCCGCAAGGCCTCGAGGAACCCTTCAGCGTTCCCCTATTCCTTCCAGACCACCCGCCACCGCCACCGCCGATGCCATCGCCACCGCGCCGCGAGGACCCCCGATCTCCGGCACAGGTGGCCCGTCTCGTCGTCGGCATTCTGCTCGTTACCGTCTTCTCCGGCATCCACCTCGCAGCGTGGAACTACCCATTTGCGACTCGCGTAGAGGCCTGGCTGTGGAGGGGAACCGTCCTCGCCTCTTGGGTGTTGGCTTCGTTGCCCGCTCTCAACCCCGTGCTGCCCGAATCGTGGTATTCTAGCCCCGGTTGGTACGGCAGCTTTGAAAGGCGTCTGAAACCCTTCCTGGCGATACCGTATGTCGTGGCTAGACTTACTACTTTTGTTCTCGTCTTCACAGCTTTTCGAGCCGTTCCGTCGTCCATCTATCAGCAGCCTGCATGGTCTTGGTACTGGATAAACTTGGGTGGCTGAATGAGCTTGATCATTTCTCTTTTTCTTTGTTTTCTCAGAGGCGAGAGAGATGAGGCGTGGGCAACTACAGTCAAATGCTACAAGAAGTTGATGCCCACTCCCATCTGTAGCCCCTTGGTAGCCACTTCTCCTCTTCTGAGCACCAGCGGCAGGCTAAAGTTGAGCTCAAAACGGGCGACGGGGTGCGCGTATACGAGTCCAACGCCCGCCGCCATACTCGGGACGCCGTCGAAAAGCCTCGCGGCAGCGCGCAGCATGCCATCGCACACGGCCTTGGCCGTCATACCCTGCGAGCTCGTCTCTTTGCCGTCCTCGATCGCCACCAGACGTCCACCATTGGCGAAGAGCTGGAACCGTAGTCCGGACTCGGGTCCCTTGTACGGTAAAGGGAGCAGAACGTTGACGCTGCCTGCGACGAACATGTCCCCGCCGACAGAGTCGCGTCCGTCATGCGGCCCGAGCCCAGCAAGCTTGAAACCGCGGACATCCGTCGGCCCCCCAAGCAGAAAGCGATCGTTTATGCGGCTTGGTATGGCCCGCCCCTTCATATCAAAGCCGAGAGGCAGTGGCCAGAGCATGCCCGTTCTCAGGCCGGCGCCTACGGAAATGCCCGTCCGGCCGGAGACGCCGGGCAGCGGCACAGGAACGGCGCCGCTCATCTCGAGCTCGCTCTTGGAAAAGGCTACGTCGCCGCCCAGCGGTCCAATGCCGGCGACCTCGAGCGTAGAACGAAGCATGTGACCCGCTTGCGGGAGTTGCGGATTGTCCCGTCGCTCTCTGCAAAATGTGTGCCTAAGTGCGCTCTTGACCGTGTCGCCGGCGTCATGCCGGACTGTCGGGCTCGCAGTGGCTGAAAGTCCCGTCACCTGACGCCACAGAGCCGACCACTCGACCGAATGGGTGTCTCTTTGGGCATTGAACCAGGAGAAACGGAGGGCGGCGCCCTTGACGACCTCATCATGAGACGCCCACGGCTTTTCCGACGCCGACGCCAGACCCTCGAGCGCGATGCGCATGTCGGGGTCGCTCAACAGCGGCGCGCTCACGTTGGCGCTGTAGGCCGACCTCGTGCGCGTGCCCGTCTTGGCATTGAGCGTGAGCATCTCGGCGCCGCCAAACATGTTGCGCCACAGGAGAGATCCGTAGGCCGAGCCCTCGCCGTTTCCCACATCGGTGCCCGTTTGAAGCTTCAACCGGGGCAATTCGCGAAGGCCGAAGGCGACGTCGACGTCGTGCGGACCCGTCGCCGCATCGGTCTGGCTGGAACGTGAGAGATAGACGGTAGGAGGTTCCCGCAGAATATCTGAACCCCGTCAACGATGAGATGCCGGAGGTTTCAGACATGTAGACGCACGTAAACCAGTCAACTTGGCGCTGACGGCTTGCAGCCGAGCCAACACGTCGCCCATGGTGGAGGGGGCATCCGGGCCGTCGGCGAGTAAAGGGGAGAGGATCGGGTCAAGGAAGCTCCGACGAAGATTACTGGCGCCCGTAACGGAGACTTGGTATATAGAAAGAGGCATGGAAGAGTGGTCGACCATCTGCTGCCGCCGTCAAGCTCCGGGACATGATTTAGGTTGGGGGAGTCGAGTCGTACCATTTGGGCCATGCGTCGCTCCTTGGACTCGAGCTCGGCGGTCTGAAAGACGGGCGTCGCGAGAGCGGCATCGCGAACGTCTGCCGGGCTGGCCTGCAGCTTGTCTAATGACGGCGAGCCGGCATCGGACGGTGCCATTCTGTCGGCCTCTCAAGAGTCGTGATCTTTGGGGGGAGGTGCCTTTTTCTGGGGCCGGGGCTGAGATCGGACCAAGTCGGGGCGATCTCTGTTAGTGGCTGTTGGCTGTGGCTGAGGCTGGTCCTCTATCGCAGGGGGCTTAGCCGAAACCTTGGGGAGGGCCCATTCCGTGCGGTTCCATATCCATTACGCTGACGACAACATAACTAACTTGGATCCTGCATCATCTCGCCGCTGAGGGAAACCAAAGGAAAAAAAGGCCACAGATTCCCCCCCCATCCTCCCCTCCCCTTTCCCTTGACCCCCTTTCTGTGCCATCCCTTCTCTCTACCTACCTACTTAAACCTCGTCGCAGCGCTCGCTTCGTTCACTTCCAAGCCTTCACGTCGTCTCCCTCGCGCCACCGGCGCTTACTATCTGAACCCCCGAACACGTCTGCCATCGGCTGCTCAACCGCATCATGGCTACCAAGGCGGCGCAGAAGCGAGCATGTCATTCCCCCCCCCATGCGTTTATCGCGCCATTTTTTCCTCATCTAACGATGATGCAGTTGACTCGCGAGTACATGACTATCTCAGAGAACCCGCCGCCGTACATCGTGGCACACCCGTCCGAGTCCAACATCCTCGAGTACGTCAACGTTCCGTGGATGACTGTTCATGATGAATCTTGCTGACGCACACACAAAGGTGGCACTACATCATCACCGGGCCCGAAGATACGCCCTATCACGGCGGCCAGTACTGGGGTACGCTCATGTTCCCGCCCGACTACCCTTTCGCACCTCCGGCGATCCGCATGCACACGCCGTCGGGACGCTTCCAGCCATCGACGCGCCTCTGCCTGTCCATTTCCGACTTTCACCCCAAGTCGTTTAACCCGGCTTGGGAGGTGTCGACTATACTTATCGGGCTTCTTTCGTTCATGACGAGCGACGAAATGACGACAGGTTCGGTGTCTACGACGACGGCTGAGAAGAAGTTCCTCGCGGCGCGCTCGCGTTGGTGGAACTCGACCGGCGGCGGCTCCCTGACCAGGGCAAATCCGGCGCAAAAGGGCAACGTCAAGGCCGGCGACGGGGGTGCCAAGTTCAGAGCAGAGTGGCCCGAGATCGACGCAGAAAATAACGAGTGGATGAAGAAGACCAAGGTTGACTTGGCGACGGGGGTCCGGCTGGACGGTGACAGCGGCTCGTCGTGCGGGCCTCAGCTCAACATGGGCGTTACTAGCAGCAATCAGACGCAGGCGGTGGTGGATGCCGTGGTGCAGCAGCGCGATGCCGGACGCGGCTGGATATATCGGAACAAACTTCTCTTTGCAGGCGGAGTTCTCTTCGTCTACGTCCTGATTGCGAGAATTGTCCGCGGCGACGGCCTGGCTTGAGAGGGGAAGGGGAGAGACACGGAGAGAGAGGGTGCAGAGACGGAGACGTGGATAAAGCGAGGGTAGATGAGAGGGGAGAGGGAGAGGCAGAGAGAGAGAGAGAGCAATACGATAGTGGCTGGATGGCGATGGATGGATGGATGTACGGATGGCTACAGACAGAGAAGCCTACCTAGGAGGCACATCATGCTCTCAAGTCAAACAAGGTAGTGACGGTCGGTGCCTCATCGCGATATGTGTGTGCTTTGCTTGGTGTTTGTCCTCTTGAAGATTGCTAATGAGCGGTAGGCGCCTCGTATAAATATTAGCACATGTATTAGTAGAAAGGACGTCAGTGTACTATGTGCTGCTGCTGAGTAAGGGGCGTTGCAGGGTAAGCGGTCTGAGTCGAGGGTCTGATATCAAAGAACATCAGTTTATATAACATATCCCTGACGTGGGGGCAGAGGAAGAAAGAAAGAAAGAAAAAAAAACACATGCAGGCTTTGGTTTTGCAGTGTTTAGTTTCTTTCCTTTTTCTTTTCTGCTCCTGTCACTGTCACGAGGAGCCCCCCCTTCCACAGGCCCTTTAGAGGCACGATCAGGCAACTTGCATCATCACAGGCCAAACCAAGGCATATTTTGGCACCTAAAAAAACTTATCAGAACCCCTCTCTGATTACTACGGTGCTACTTACCTATGTACCTACCTAGTACCTCTTGTGGAGAGAGAGAGAGAGAGAGAGAGAGGGGGGGGGGGGGTAAAATTGTGACGCGGACCCGCCCCCGATTCTTGGTCATCAACTCACCTCGGACAAACTGCCGCCTTCACTGCTCCCCTGGGATCTGCTTTTTCTTCTTCCTCATCCTTCACCTTCTCCCTCCTCACCTCCCCCCTCCCGCCTGCGGCGACGACCGCAACGGCTTCAGAGAGATTCGTCGTTCTCTGATGACGGTCTCGATGTGCCTTTTTCGAGGTCTCTAGAATAGAGTGCCGTTGAGATACTGGCAACACCCCTTTGCCTTGCCTCGAAAAAAAAAACCTACCAGGAGTTTTTGCACCGACGCATCGCACTCCCATGGCTCCGCCCAACGGCATGGCCAGGCCGCGCTCCAAGCCGCACGTCAAGCCAGTCGTGCCTCTTCCTTACGTGAAGCGTCAGGTCTCCGCTGCCTCTACTGTTCGCTCGCCGCCTGCCACCGCCTCGCTCGACCAAGCCATCGGCCCGGTGTCGGGCGGCGGCACTAATGGAAACGACCTGTCATCTGGTGAGCTCACTGTGCCGTGCTGGCCGAATTTCTGATTTAACCAAGCTTCAACCAAAGATACTGCCTCTGAACTACCGTCACCACGGCCTGTCGACTTGTCCGAGCCGTCTTCTGTCGTCCGCAACGGACCAGGTCGAGAGCCTGGTTGGTATTGACTTGCCTTCCGATCCCTGCTTCGACTAATGGTTGAAATAGCCGACGTTGGCCTCGCCAAGGCCCCCGATGGTGCCTTCCCCCCTTCTCCGACGCGATATTATCAGACGCTGCCGCCCATGCCGCCCACAAGCCGCCCGATGCCCGTCATGATCAACGGCGACTTGCCCTATCGGCCTCACCCCCATCCTCACAATGGTCCCGACCCCGTGCACCAGGCAAAACCGAGCAATGGAAGCATTCATTTCGGCACCCTGCACGACTCCCAGGGTTCGTCCCCCGCTCCCCCAAACTCGGCCGGCGTCGCGCCGCCCCCAGGTATGGCAGGCATCGACGGGCGTCCGCCGTATATGCTCCCTACCGCAAATGGCTTCCCCCCCATGATGCCCTTCGCCGGCGACATGATGCAGGCTGCCAACATGGATAATTATGGCCGTGCAGCGGCCAACTTTGGCCACATGGAATCTTATCCTCCGTATGGCGCAAATTACGGACCTTCAACGCCTCACAGCTTTCACGGCTCGCAGTCGTCTGGCCACCCGGACGACGTTGGTATGTATGGCCACTTCCCGCCAGGCCCGCACCGAAACGGAGGGCCGGTTCTCGGCGATGACATTCACCATCAAAACGCTCAACGACGGATCCTGGGTCCCGTCGACTATCCCCGAATGCTACACGGCATGGGCCCCCCGCCCCCGATGCCTCCCAGTGATCTTGCAGATGGCCTCATCGGGTACCTGCAGCAGCAGTTCGCTTCGCCCGAGCTTGCAGATTGCACTCTGGAGCTTCGCTATGCCGATCAGAGGGCGCCGCCGGTGCGCGTCCCCGGCCACCGTCTCGTACTTGGCCGCAGCCATGAGCTCGCATCTCGGCTGCAAAAGAGCACGCTCGAGGCCGGTCCTCCCACCGTCGTCCTCGAGAGCGACGGCGGGTGGATGCGGTCCGACGCCTTCTACATGGCCGTCCAGCGCCTCTACGGCCTGCCTCTACTTCCGATGCCTCCGCACGGTCGAGCGGACTCGGGCGATGTGATAGAGGCTGGTCCGACCAAGGAGCAGCTCGACTTTTGCCTCAGTTACGCCGCTGCGGGCCGCCTGTTGGGATGGGCTCCCGTCACAAGACGCGGTTGTGAGGTGGCGACGCAGCTGCTGAGCTGGCAGACGCTGGAGACGGTCATGGAGTTTATTCTGGACGGCTACGTGGACATGGGTACACACGAGTCCTTCAAGCACGGAGACGGATCGCAGATCTTACTCGACGCCGTTGCCGCGTTTCTCGCGCACAACCTGCCGCCGAACTTTAGGCCGTACACGGTCACCGAGAACGGGCAGAGGTACGGCAGACTCCCGGTCCGTCTTCCGACACCTGCTACGACACCTGCTTCGGTCGAGGCGAGTCCGCCGGCGATGGCCAGTGGACCTTCGGTACAGCTCGGCATGGGCCGCCGGCCGCAGCACATTGCCCACATTCAGTTTGGCGACCTCTCCATTTGCGAGCCGGAAACACCCAAGACAGGTCAGACTCTTCAGCCAGCGTCGCACGCGATGCTGTCTCGCGTCTTGCTCGAATTACCTTGGTCGCGCATCAAGATGCTGCTCGAGTCGCCGTCGGGACTGACGAGTTTCAATCGATGGGCCGACAGCGTCCGCGCCCTCAAGGCGGTGGTGGAGGAGCGCGAGGCGCGGCGGCGGCGGGCGGTCGAGGCAATCATCGATGGGCGATTGGTCGTCTCAGATGCGGTCCGGACCGCTCTCCGCAGCACGATCCCCCAGGATGCCGGGCAGTGGAGCCTACTGGGGTGGCAGGAGGATATGCTTCCGTCGGCCAGCCCAGAGGGATCGTCGCTCGTGCGCAAGTGGGTTCCTCTTGTGGAGGCGCAGAACGGGTCGACGAGTGAATATCCGTGAAAGACGGGGAAGTCTTGATGACGAGTGACGAATCACCGAAGAGTCGAGTCAAAGTCGCATTTTTTGCTTTGAGGAGGATCTGGCAGGAAAAAGGAAAACAGTGAGACGACAGGATTGATGAATTGCCCCCCCCCCCTTCCCCCCCAAGTTTTATTATTTTTCACTTCCCTTGCTACTTTGCAAAAGCATGCGGCCTGAGGATGTGATGCGAGGATATGGCGGGAGATGTGAAGGGTGGTGGCCGGCATAGCAGCCGACGGGGAAAGAAAATTCGATGTGCCGCTGAGAAACGGCAAGGCAGGACGGCAGCGTCCGGGGTTGGAGGTAAGGAGGAGAGATGATGACTGAAGTCAGTTATATATAGAGAGAGGGTGAGAGTGCGCGCGCGTGTGTGAGAGAGCGAGAGAGCGAGAGAGAGAGAGAGCAGTTGTGGTCTTGGCCGGCCTCGCACCGGTAGGATATGGCCATTTCAGAGTAGGAGGCTATAGGTACGTAGGTATATAGGAATCGAGATGAAGGATCATCTTGTCAACATTCTGTAGGGACATAATCCGTACACGCAGAGAGGAACCCTGTGATGGGCTGTGAAACATAGACTGACTTACATACATACAAGGTCGGACGTGTTCGTTGCATCTATGTATGTAGGTATGTAAGTGATAACCGGCTAAGTGGTAGGCAGGCAGGCAGCTGGATAGGCTGGACCGGACTAAGACCGGACTGCGACTAGGGTCGTTATCAATGCATCCCTTATGTAAGGCAGGGATCATGGATCAGCAGCAGCGTCCATCACATCACACGCGCACACGGATCTCCAGCCGAGGCTGATCAATGTCAAGGGCCCGAAGGCACCACATAATCAAAAGCCCCGGCGGTTCACGCTCTGTCAGCCCCGGTGTACCACTATTGCCCTCCTCGCACCATGGCGTCGCCGGTCCCCGCACCGCGTCGAAGCAGCTCGTCCTCGGCGACGACGGCGGCCAGCCTGGACCCGGTGCTGCGCAACACGCTCCGATACACCGTCTCAGCGCGCGAGTATGCGCTTCTGCACCGCTACGTGCTTTCCCGGTCGCGAGTCCTGCGCCGCAGCGTACCGGGTCCGGCGAGTGTCGAGCGGGCGCTCGCGCCGAGGCGTGGCGGTGGCGGTAGTGGCAGTCCTGCCGTCGACGATTACAACGCTCAAGCTGTGCGCCATGCCTTGCGAGTCTTCGTCACTACTTGGCTCGGATTGAAGGGCTGGGAGGCGGTGGTCAAGAGGATGGGTTCTGGGAGCAAGGAGTAGGTGTCCTCTTTATGGTCGAAAAGGCAACAAAGGAAGACAAGGAAGGCATGCTGACCTCTCCGACGTCAAAGAGGCAAGAAATCTACGACGCCTGCCCTGCGGCTCTCTCTGTCTCTATCGGCCGTGCTTCTTCTCTACCGGCTTTTATTCCGCTTCCTTTCACGGCTCCGGCTTCAGCTGATGGTCTCCGAGGCCGAGCCGTTCCGGCGACGTAACCGTCGGGTGGCGGCGGCGCTGACGTCGACGTACGCCCCTGCCGTGGGCGCGTCGTTTGCCGGTCTCGCCCTCGGCGTATGCCCGGCTCGTCAGCTGCGGATATCCATTGCCCTCGTGGCTCTGTTCCGTGCGCTCGAGTTCGGATGGAACGCCTGCGAGGCGGATGGCCTCGTTTGGGGTTTTAAGAATGGCAAAAAGAGGGAACGACCTTGGTGGTTTGGGAGCTGGATGCTGCAGCCTTTGTCTTTTGGTCAGCTGTTGCACGCCTGCGTCTTCGATCGCGATTGTTTCCCCGAGGTTCGTTTCAAGTCGGACCGGTTGTACTTCGTTGGCTGACTAGATCTTCCCCTTTAGACTTATGGCCGCTTCATCTTCAAGCAGTCGCCCGTCTATCTGCACGAGCGGCCACGGGATTGGCCCGGACATCGCCAGTGGCCCGATGCTCGTCAGATCGTCAGCAGCCTCGCCGACATGGCCAGGCTCAACTGGCCGTACGTGTGCCGAGGAGGGACGAGAGAGCGAGGGAGGAAAAAAAAGGAGAAGGAAGACGAGCTGACAGCTGAACAGGGCCTACATCTCGCCGACGCTGTTCCCGCAAAAGGAGAGCCTGCCTCCGTCGCTACAGGCGGTGGCGCCGCTGACGTCGCGAGCCCACCCGCTCATCACATCTCTCTCGTGCGCGACACTACACCCGTCGGACCCGTCGTGCTTGCGAACCTACCTAACCTTTTGGCTCGACTCGTTCCCGCCGCTGGCGCGCTTCTTCCTGGCGCTCTGCTCGGCGCTGACGGTCCTGGCGCGCGTGCGGGCCCTGCACGACCGGCCGCTGGCGACGGTGCAGCGGATCGTGGCGCGAGCGCTGGGCCTTTCGACGTTCGCGGCGGGCGCCATCTCGACGGCGTGGGCGTCCATCTGCTTCTTCCAGGCCTACCTCCCGCGACACGCGCTGGCGACGCAGCGCTTCTTCCTCGGCGGCTTCCTGGCCGGCCTCTGGGCCTGGGTCGAGCGTCGTCACGGCCGCGGCGTCTTCCTCTACAGCGCGCGGGCCAGCGTCGACAGCCTCTGGAAGGTGGGCGTCAAGCGGCGCTGGTGGCGGGCCATGCGGGGAGGCGACGTATGGGTCTTCGCCTTGGCTTTGATGGCTACCGGGGTCGTGTACGAGCGAGATACGAGGGCGATTCGCGAGGCGCGCTGGCGCAAGGGCGTGAGTTGGCTCAGGGGTGAGGGGTGGCGGGATAGCGAGGGTGGTGATGATTTTGACGTTTACGACGGCGATGATGGTGATGGTGATGAGAAAGGGGGGCATCAGAAGAAGAGGGCGTGAAAGGATATTCAGTATTCGCTGCTAGATATCAAGCCGTTTTGAACAAGGGAAAAAAAAAACAAAAACACCAACAAACCCCCAGTCCCTGTATCAGACGGACATCAAGCAAGTTTTCCCCTGACCATCTCTTCTTCCCACCCCCCCTTTTTTTTACTACCCCCTTCCTCCCTCGCCTCAGGCAAAAGATGGCTCACGACAGTCTTACCCTCAGGCATCTTCCAATGCGAGCGGAGATTCCCCCACGTCTCCTCCGCGTAACCAGACTGGACCTTCTTACAAGTCCTGAGCCCCCACTCGGAGAGGCCGACCATGAGGCTGCTCTCGAACATGAAGGCGCAGCTCCCGTGTCCGACCTTGGCCGGCTGCAGGACGGCGTCCCTGGCCGCCTCTGCCGAGTCCGCGTCGGGTCCGTGGGCGGACATGACGTTGTGAAGGCTCGCTCCTCCGGGGGCGAAGCCGCCTTTTCCCGGCTGCTTCGCGTCGTAGGCGCCTGCTATCAGGCCCATGAACTCGCTCATGGTGTTGCGGTGGTACCACGGAGGTCGAAACGTGTCCTCGGCTACCAGCCAGCGAGGCGGGAAGATGACGAAGTCGACGATGGCCGTGCCGGGGCTTGGGGTAGGTTGGGCCGTTAGAACCGTGTAGATGGACGGGTCCGGGTGGTCGTAGGATACGGTGCCTAGGGCGTTGAAGCGGCCTAGGTCGTACTTGTAGGCGTGGTAGTTTCCCTGCCAGGCTATGACGTCGAAGGGGGTGTTTGGCTGTCTCGTCTCGAACAGTCTGTTGTTGAACTTGACGGTGATGACGTACGACGGAGTAGGAGGGGCGTAGTCGGTAGTAGAAGACGAAGCATCGTCGTCGTCGTCATCACCATGACCATCCTCCTCATCATCCTCAAAACTGGCAACAGGCGTCTGAAAATCCCTCGCATTCGCCAACCCATTCGATCCGATCGGTCCCAAATCAGGCAACGCAAAGTGCCCCTGCCACAACTCGAGCGCGTATCCCCTAACGGGCAACCCGTCCACCAGACGGACCCGATACCTCACCCCGCGAGGCAAGACGCAAACCTCCATGGGCCGGACGAGCAGACAGCCGAGTTCGGACCGGATGTCGAGCGAGCCTTCTTGCGGGACGATCAGGAGGTCTCCGTCTGCCGAGTAGAAGGCTGAGTGGTGGTCCATGCTCCTGCCGGCGGCGTAGACGAAGATGGCCATGCCCTGCTTGAGAGAGGCGTCTCCGGCTCCGCCGACGCGTCGCAGGCCGGAGACGAAGTCCAAATGACGAGCTTCGTCGTGATCGAAGGGGTCCCAGCGTACCTGGTTAGGGATATAGTGCATCTTCCCGTTACCTGCTCTTCCTCCAATCTTCTCCTTAATCTCCCTCTCGTCACCACCACCACCACCGCCATCGTCATCATCGTCCCCCATCGTCGTCAAACTCGGGTAATAAGCAGGGTGGGCACAAGAAGGCATCTTCCGATAAAGCCAAGTCTGAAGATTCAGATGCCTCGGCGCCGTAAACGACGATCCCGAGAGCTTCTCTGCGTATAGGCCCATGGCAGGTCGTTGGGGGGAGTTTTGACCGATGGGAAGCGCGCCTTGAACGGCTTCGGTTCTTTTTTTTTTTCGCCGTGTTAGCCATTTTTTCCTCCATCTTCCTCCTTTTCTTCTTCTTCTTTCTCTTCCTCTTCTCCATCTTCTTCTCCCATCTTCTTCTCCATCTCCTTCTTCCTCCTTCTTCTTCCTCTTCTTCGGGGTGAAAGAAAACAACTCACTCAAAATGATTCCCAAAGCCATTCTGGTAACGATACCGCTCCCGAACATCAAACTCCGTAACCGGCATCATGCAGCTCTTCGTCTCAATCTCTATCGTGACGTCGTCTCGTCTCGTCTCGTCTCGTTTCGTTTCGTTTTCCCGCGGGTTATCGATAAGACGCGATGACGAAATCGGTCTCTTCTTCAAGAAGGTAGGTAGGTACCTTCTTCAAGTACCTCTTATACTCTCTTCAAATAAACAGCGCCGAAAAAGGGGTGTTTTTTTTTTTTGCCCCCAACATACATAAGAGAATAAAGGGTCAGATAAAGGGGAGAAATAAAGAAGAAATCACAAGAAAAACTGGAGCGATCCCTCCTTCTTTATATTGTATTAAATAGCAGGTAAAATAGAATTTTCCCGCCCCCAAGTTTCTTTCCCTAAAGAGACAGAGAACATGAGAATGAGAGAGAGAGAGGCAAAGCTGCCCCAAATTCCGCTCCCCACCTCCCCCGCTCCCTCCTCCGCTCCGGCCGATACTAGCCGTCCATGTCCGTCCGTTCTCTTGCTTCCGCTCGGTCGGGCACGTGGTCACTCCCCCCCTGGTCTGGTCCCTCCTCTGGTCTCTCCCGGTCAGTCACCGGGACACCTCTCCGTCGCTTCCCATCATTCCAATTGCCTACTCTTTACTTCCTCACCCAGCCTGTCCTTTTTGGTCGACTCTTGTTCTCTTTCCGGGTTCTCTTCTTCTGCTTCCGCCTGCTCCTCCTGCTCCTCCTCCTCCTCCTCCTCCTCCTCCTCCCCCTCCTCCCTCTCTCCATCCATCTCTACTACAACCTCGGTACAAGGACACACACGCACCACTGTATGTACATACAGTACCAATATCAGTTAGTGTATCTTCTCTCTCACGCCAATCGACTAACCCAAGCCGCCAAGCGCACAAACCTACCGCCCTCGCGCACGGTATCATCGCCGACTTCCAGAGCCAACAATAATAGTCCTTCTACAATCGTCCTGGCGCCAGACACTGTCCTCACTTCGGCGGCAGGATCCTGCCTTCTTCGGGACTCTACACAGAGTAAGCCGGATCGACGACGAGACCCATCTATTCGCAGTATCCCGGACCGTGGTAGCTAAGCAAGACAGACAACGACGGTTTGTACCCCTTGTCTACTCCTCGTCCTTCTTGGCCTTCTTCTTCTTTCCACCACCTGGGCCGCCTCCGTGCGTCGGCTGCTTCTGCAGGTGCACCACCAGCCGTGTCCACGATTCCTCCTTGTCCCATTCGAAGCCGGCCAGGTACGGGTTATCCAGCTCGTCATCGGCCTGCCAGACGACGATACGTCAGCAGCAAATTCCGTGGGGGGAAATCCACGAGAAAACAAAGAGAACCAACCCGCTTCTTATAAGCCTTGTAAATGGCGTCCATGGCGTCCTTGATGGTGACGCCCTTGAGATTCCTTGCCGTCACCTCCATGCCCAGGGGAAAATGTAGGTCGATCTTCTTGACAGGCGGCTTAGTCAGGTGAAGCTTGAGGATGCTTGGATCATCCACCGTGTTCGGACTCGAGTTGATTTTCCTACAGCAAGCTTCCGTTAGCGAGACCAAGACCCGGATGGCGTCTGGACTTGCCAGCCCGTTTTTTGCGTCTCCACGGCGAGTGACAGCTCTATCCCGTCCTTTTCTGCCCGAGAATCAGCCAGAGTAACCGAGGACATGACGGCAAACTCACCCAGGTCATTGATGTTCATGACGCCGGCCGCACTGGAGCTTGCCCTCCTATGGCCTTTCTCCTTGGGCGGCGACGACGACAGGCCCTGGACGGCGGAGTCGACCTTGGTGAGCGGTTCAGACATGGTTGTGATGTGTGTGATGTGTGTGATGTGTATGTGCGTGTGATGAGAGTAAGAGGCTCTGCCGGAGGCACGTGAAAAAGAGTACAGTTGCAGGTAAGATGATTTCGAAGGAAAAGATGAGAGAGAAGACGGCTGAAGAGGGGAAGTGAAGGAGGAGGGAGGAGGAGGAGGAGGAGGAGGAGGAGTAGAAGAGGAGTAGAAGAGGAGCCGATGAGGAGAAGGCACTTGTTTGGTTTGGTCTGACCGGGCGGGGTAAGTGGTAAGAGCCCACCGTTGCTGCTGGATCGCGTGACATGCTCGTAATGAAGGGGGGGGGAGGGTAGAGGACGTCACCGGCAAATGAAGGGTAGGTACTCACGGAGTACGATCAGCTGTGACGCCATTGTGGCTTGACAAGGCAGCGAAACAAGCCTGGATTCCAAGTACCATCAAGGTACATACCTAGGTAAGCTCTTGTCGTGCCTCCCGGGGAGGGGTGGAGGGAGACAGAGAGAGAGACATGACGTGAAACCCGTGCTGCGGAACTCTCACCTCCGTCCTCGGCGGTTGGCCTTGCGGGGAGACGGGGACGGGGGACGGGAACGGTACCTGCGGATTGGCGCTGCTGCACTACGGTCTCGTAGGTATCCCTGCTGTCGCGGTCCGATTCGGCTTAGCGGTTCGTCCCTTGCCCCTTGCAGGGATAGGGGCCGACAGCGGGAGTGGGAAGAGGGCCGAAATCCGGGGAAAGCAACCCCCCCTCTATACTTTGATTGCAGGCTGCTGTTGCTTGCTACTACATACTACGTGCCTTTGATGCCTGCTTCTCTACCTTGCATGTATTAGACCAAGGTGAAGGAGAGATTTAAATAGAAGCGAGTACGTACAAAATGGGTAGAGAGAGGAGGGAGGGGGGAGAGAGAGAGGTATGAAAAGTTGATTGAATCTCTCATCTTCATGTCTGTATCCTGACACGCCTAATTCGTCATCTGCCGTCGTCATATGACCGTTTGGTGGAACGGCCGCCGTTGAAACCCTGAACACGCCACTTCGCCTGCGACGCCCTCTGGAAACCATGACGAAGGCGAGGCTGATTTTTCCTGCATGTACGGATATACATACGCATACATGCATGCGCATATGTACATTTATCAGGTAGATGCATATTTCATCTTGACAGACCAGTTGTACGGCTGTTGGAATTATATATATATATATATATATATATATATATACCAGGTACCCAGCTCCCAGCTTAGGGGTGGCATCTTGAATAGCACGTAATCACCATCTCATTCATCTCGCCGCACTGCCACTCTGCACTAGGTAGCTGGTGCAAAGCCCATAGAAGACAGTATATAGGTACGTTGACAGCACCCAAGTGGAGAAACTGTCCGCACGGCTTTGGGGGTATAGACTGGAACTATTCTTCCCTCGCCTACCCAGGCACCTTCGTGACAGTCGCACTGCATTGGAAACTGGGAAAGCAACTATTCGCAGCCGGGAGTCATACTCACTGTTAATTCTTCCGCCACACACCACTTTCCTACTAGGGACTGAATATGTGTACGTATGTTGAAGTCGACTATCATTAATACCCTCTCTATTTTACGTATATGCGAACAACTTACCCGTTACATGTAAGCACCTAATCACTAGCCTCCACAGTATTTGTTGAACCAAGCTGTAGCCCATACAACTACATCTCTCCCCTCGATCAAGTCTCTAATACTCGAGGACAACGACAACGATATTTCCCCTTCTCTTTCATAACAGTAGATATTACCTGAGGACCGAGGCAGGCACACGCGGATCCACAAGGGTGACGTAAGCTCCCCCCCACCTAACTGATAGCTCCACGCGGGGCCGAGCCGCAGTGGGTCCGGATGATATCACTCGCAGAAGACGAGAAATCACTGCCTCTTAACATATCACAACACATACATGATCGGGAGGTGCCAGAGAAAGAGACAAGAAGTTACTGGAGCAGAAGCCTAAAACTAAGCTGAGTAGGTACCTACATGATCTCTAGGTACCTATATAGGGCATCTACGAGGCAGGTAGGTACGGATTCAATAGGTCGATGACATCTCACGCCCACGAAAGTCTACCGTATAAACCCAGCTTCATTTTCGAGCCTTCCCTTCCACATGACATCTTCTTCCGCGCAAGACAGAGTGATTCAACTCTTCCATCTCAGAGGTCAATATCATTGGAGTCTAATAATAGTAAAGAGGCTGATCAAGGAAACAAAGACAAAAGAAAAAAAAGGGTAAAAAAAAGGACAAATTCGGGGAGCCGTGTCGACAAGACCTCATTTTATACCTCCCCACCCCCTTTTCCTCATCTACGCACACTAGGACAGTCCTAACAGGAGAAGGATACCACGGCCGCTCTGATTTCCAGAAGAAAAAGAAAAGAGGGGAGAGAAGAAAAGCAAAGGAGGAGCCACCAGACGAGAGTGAATTTCGATATTGGAGGGAGGGCGACGCGGCGTCACTGAGCATTGTTATTTCCCAGACCGGCGCTGGCAGCGCTCTCGCCGACGCGGACCTCGTCCTCGGGCACGCCGACGCCCAGGCTGGAGAGGCTGGCGACGCTCTGACTCGCCAAGCCGCGGGCTCTGTCCTGGCCGCCGCCGACGAGGTCGCGGGAGAGGGCGACGGGGGCAGTGGCGCTGGCGCTGGCGGCGGTGCTGGCGGCGTCGCTCGGCGATCGAGTCCTGTCGGCGGCGCGGCGAGATTGGACCATGCGTTCTAGTTCCCTGATGCGTCTCTTGAGGCCGTCATTTTCCTTCTTTGCGGCCTCGAGCTCGTTGCGGTAAAAGGCCGTCTCCTCGTATCGGCTGGTGGCGGGCATGAGGCCGGGGCTCAACTGCTGGTGCTGATGTTGCTGATGTTGGTAGTGGTGGTGGTGGTGGTGATGGTCCGGAAAGGTGGCGCTTCCGGGGGTGGTGGCAGCGAGGGAGCCCACGTGAGCGGAGGAAGAGGAGTACGAGTAGGGCGGCGGAAGCCTCTGATGGTGGTGGTGATGATGAAAGTAGCCGGGGGGTTGGTCCATGAAGCCGGCAGCGCCTGCATGGTAGTGGGGTGCGGGCGAGTTTGTCTGGCTTCTTCTCGAGGCGGCGCTATCCTGTCTCGACAGCGGCACCGAGGGACGCTGCTGTCTCGCTTCGTACGACGAGGCTAGCTGGACGGGAAAGTGCTGCTGCGAGGTGGCGGACGAGTTGCGATGGTGACGACGGGGCGTGGGGATGCTGAAGCCGGCGCCGGAGAGGAGGGAGGAGTCGGTGACGGCGTCGTGGGACGGAGTGGCCGACGTAGACGACGCGTTGGACACGACCGAGGCGTTATGAGCGGCTCTGAGAAGAGAAAGTTCACGAGTCAAACGGTTGACCTGCAGAGAAGATGTGAGCGGCTTTCTTCCCCCCTTGACCAAAGGCGAAAATAGGAAAAAGGAGGGACAAACCACAGCCTCCTGCTCTTTTTCAAGCTGCGTATGCAATTCCGAAGCCGTCAAGGGACGAGGATGACGCAGTGGACCAGGGCCAGGACCGACGGCGGAGCCCTCAGGCGAAGTCATGTTCGAGGCGGAAGAAAGTTGTTGATGGTGAGGCTCACCCCCGCCGTAACCGCCACCGCCACCGCCGCGACTCGAGGTCCTTCCATGGCTGCTGCTGCTATTGCCGCTGCCGACGACGACATTCTGATTCGAAGGGAGGATGTTGAGCGATACGGAAGCCGGCGTGGTATGCTGCGAGGACCGGCGGCGTCGCGCGTGTGGTGCGGCCAGGGCGCGAGGCGAGGGGGGGACCGTGTTGAGGTCGGGCATTTTTTTTTCTTTTTTTTTTCCCCCTTCGTTCTCTTCTTTTCACCTGATGCTGAAGATTTTTTCGACTTTGGCTTGTGGAGGAAGTTTTTTCTCTCGTCGGGATGTTGATTTATTGAGGGAGTGAAGATTAACGGAGATATGATGTCGAAGGGGCAATAAAGAGAGTCGTTGTGCGTGTGCAGGGAGGGAGAGAAGAAGGGGTGGTGGAGGAGGAGCAGGAGCAGGAGGAGGAGCAGAGAGAGACAGAGAGAGAGATGGAGATGGTGAGAGAGAGAAGAGCGTGTGCGTGTGTACCTATTTGCTCTCTCTCTGTCTCTTGCGGTGAGGGGAATTAATTTACCTATTATATCATCCCATTTCCATGCAAGACCCCGTGCAAGAGAGAGAGAGAGAAGCCCTATAGCCTACTGTGCCCTATGCCCTACAGCCTGTATAACATACCTACAGGCCACAGGCTACAGGCTACCCACACTCGCTGTACTAGGCACCTAGGTAGGCTAAAGCCACAGTGAGAAACTAGCGCAAGCCCTCCCCTCGCAGTAAACCCTCACTGCCAGTGCCTACCACCAAAAGTCAAGAGAGGTTCGGCCCGTCCAGACTCTTCAGTCTTCAGTGCCATTTTCTACATCGACATCAGCAATGTATGTATGTATGTGCGGATAGATGATATCGTGATGGTTCTCCGCTTGACACGCTACTACCATCGAGCAGAGATAAGCGTCCCTTGCAGGTAAATAGAAAGAAAGAAAGAAAAAGCACGGTGTATCGATTCGATGCCAGCCATCGACGCCGTCGTCTTCCCATGACGCCATCAATCCGTCATCCAAAAAAACCGCCATCTATAAGAAAGACAATCCTTTCCCCTTCCCCCCCCTCTTCACCAACCTCTATTCCAAGTCTCGATATTTGTCTTACTGCTATCTATCTCGAAGACTATCTCGAAGAGAAAAGCGAGGCATCAACTTATACGAAATGGACAAGGCTTCTGACAACGCCAACAACCACTCCGAGTCCCCCCCGCCGGAGAGACAGAGCGGCGCCCAGTTGCATGATCCGCCGGCCTCGGGCAAAGGATTCGTCGACTCGGCCGACAAGAAGAGCGAAAAGGCCGGCGATCAAGTACAGGGTCTGGCGTCAAACCCCCAGGGTTCCGACGATGTCGTCAAGCAAAAGTTCTCATGATGCGACCATATGAAGCGAAAGGGGTGGAGGGAACAGCAAATCGGGGGACATCAAAAACTCGGCCTACAGCACGCGTTGGAAGTAGATAGTACAGCATGAATTCATTGACGGCTGCGTCGGTAGCCTCCACTTGCGTAAAACCACCCTTTTCCCACCCTCAGTCACAATCGTCGGGCCAAAGAATGAACAAAAAGAAAAATCGTCATCGTAACAGAGACTTCGACTAAGCCTTGGAATCACCGGCCTTCTCCGACGTAGGCGGCGCGGCGGTGTCAGAAGAAGACGTCGTCGTCGTCGAAGGCTGAGCCTCCTTCTCCTTGCCAAAGACGCGCTCAAGGCCGGAAGCCTTGTAGGCGCTACCACCATGCTCCTCCTTCTTCAGATCGGCCAGACGACGAGCCTCAACATGAATGTCCTGAACCTGACGAGCACCATCCTCGTAAAACTTGACAAGCTTGCGGCCCGTAGGCGTATTGCTGGCCCTCTCAAAGTAGGAGCCTATGCCGTTATACCAGGTATTGGCCCGCTGAGAGATACCGTAGCTCTCGTTGGTAGCCTTGGCCCTGTCGGAAGCGTGGTATTTGCGATCGAGATTCTGCAACGTGTTGACGAATCGGCTCGATACACCGTGCTTGTTATCCAGCTGGATGGCGCGTTGGATGGCGGCGTCGCCGATGACGTAGCCGTTGGCCATGTACTCGGCGATGACCCTCGCCCTAGGCTTCTCCTCCTGGCTGAGGTTCATGTCGTCGGCGTTGCGCTCGACGTGTTTGTGGGAGCCGTCGGCGGCATCGTCGTCGTTGACGTCTCCGCTGGCGCAGGCGACGGAGATGTGGTTGGGGCCCAGTTGCGTGTTGTTGAGGAGGACGGCCGTCTTCATGGCCGCGTCCTTTTCGAACGTCACCTCGGCCGTCTTGCTTTCGCCGCCGGAGCCGGTGACGGAGAAGTCTGCTATCTTGCCGCTGTTTTTCTCCTTTTATTTTAGTCTCTCTCTCTCTGAGCCGGAAGAGGGGATAAACGGAAAAAGGGGAGTTCTGGGGGTGAACGAACCAGAAGCTGAAAAAGTCCTTGACCTCGGTGTCGCTGGTCGAAGGGGCGATGTTTTTGACGATGACGGTGTGCTTGGTGGCAGACATGATTGGAGGTTTTTTTTTGTTCTTCGACCCTTTATTTCGTCGTTGACGGTGAAGGAGACAATGGGGGGAGAGTTAGAGCAGGATGGAGGAACAGAGGGAGTCGTAAGATGATGAATGGTGGATGGATGGATGGATGGCTGATGCTCCGCGGCAAAACGACGTCAGAGGAGGGGCTGACTGGCCGGCTGGCTCTTGGCCGCTGGAGTGGGCGCGGTACGAGGTACGTACATACATACAGCATCCATGCATTTACCCACCCAATCCACATCCATCCACTCAACAAGTCGCAGACAGGGGGGGGGGGGGGGCGGGGGGGGAGGCCTCCTTTCTTCTTCTGCTCAGGAGTATTCACAGAAGTGAGTGCTGAACAGATATATGGAGCTTATTTGTTTTGCGAATGAAGTCGACCCTAACCCTACTAATCGGTATCAATCTTTGACCCCCCCTGAATATAGTACAGGCTGTCTACCATGTACAGCATGCTCAACCCCAACCCTATCAGGGGATCAGCCCAAGGTCGACAGTCTCCCGCTCATGACTTGCCTCCTTTCCAAACCCGAATTGCCATCACCAACCGGCTCATCCTCGAGTCATTTGACCCGACCTTGTCTATGTATGTACAGTATGTCTCCGTGAGCCTCCGCCACGTGACGACTCAACAAAAAACAGCCTGTCTTGTGCGAATAACATACCAACCTCCCACCTACTACCTACCTGCTACTACCACACACCCCTACACGAGTAACTAACACGACTGAGATATCTAAACTGACACCTGTCGTCATCAAAAAAACAATTGCCTCTCGACTTGCTTCAACCGTCTCTTACCTACCTACCTACCTACCTAGGTGCCTACTCAGGCAGTCTATTGAGGTCTTTTTCTTCCTCTCTTCCTCTCTCTATATAAACACCTTATATCTCTCTCTCCTCTCCCTTTCTTCCAACCTCCCCCTTTGTTCCTCTCCTCTCCTCTCCTTCACCATCTTCCCCCCCCCCCTCGCTCTCATGATACCATGCCACGCAAAACCTAAACGCAACAACGAGCACCCTTAAAAGACCATCAAAGAAAAGGGGGTGTCATTCTACCCTGCCCTTCACCCCGGAGATCAAACGACAATGCCCCTCTTCACCATCCGCTACCCCCCGGTCAACGAGGGCAAGGTCCTCGACTGCATCTGGATCGGCCTTTTAAGCGTCGAAGTCTTGCTGGTCGTCGGCGTCGTCCTACAAGCCGGCTTCCGTCAATTACGCCGCCTGGGAAGCCATCAACGCCTTAAATGATACGGAATTCCACTCTCCCTCTTCTTTTCACCCTTCTTCCTTGGCATAGCGAAAGCAGGATGGCGTTTTTCATCTTAGAGACTTCACTTCGGCGATTGACATCCTTGACGGGCTATGTGAAAAGGGCGGCCGAAAATGAGATATATGTATATACCTACGCACATGTATAAAAGGACGAAAAGCGACCAACAAGGCTATTTTTCACGAGTCTTGCTCACTCTCTGAACATCTTGCTCGCAAAGAGCGACTCTTCAGACCTTGTCGCGCAACGATTCATACGCGGTGTCGTCAACGCCGGGCGCCGCATGGTTTCCAACGGCAATGGAGCCGACGTAGTCCTCATAGATCTTAGACAACTCCGTCTGAAGCTTTCTGCCGTCGTTGAAGTGATCCGACCCCGCGTGCCCCTGCTCCTGATCTTGCCCTTGTGGCTGGTCTTGCTGCTGCTGCTGCTGCTGCTGGGTAGTGCTCGTCGCGCCTGAGCCCAAGACTGTCGTCGAGTTGAGCGCAGCGGCCGAGCTCGGATTTTGGTCGGTTGGACTGAGACCGACGCGCGGGGCCACGTCCTTCAGAGACTTGATAGTGCACCAAAGCCGCCTCGACACCCAGCTCTTCGCCGACAGATCACTGACCAGATCGAGGCCCGTGTAGAACTCGACGCGACAGATGGCGCTGAAATGGACGGGCGCGTGCACCGACGCGAGGAAGAGGACAGTGATGGCCGATGCCAGGAACTGGTGATAGAAGACCTGCCCGTTACGGTAAAGGTTTGTCGCGCGGTTGAGGTGATCCAAATAGCGAATAGTGTCCCTGGCGAGGTCGACGACGAGGTGCGACAGCTGCAAATTGCCCACGAGGCTTGTCGCGCTGTGCAGAATGGGCGTGTAGAGCCACATGCGCATCTTGAGCTAGCGTGTTAGCCAGCTTTACCCCCTTTCTCGGAGTCGCTTGAACTTCACCTGCATGAACCTCAAGTAGGTCCAAATGGCCGGCCGACGCAGGCCGAACGTCGTCTCGGTCGGTTCCTCGCTCCAGTGCTGGTGCATCTTGATTTCGGCGGGCACGTTGTTGTACCAGTGCAAAATCTCTTCATCAAGGTCTGCAATCTCATCCCCTCGCACCTCGTGCGCCAGCGCGTGCCCGAAATACGACGCCTGCCGCCAGACTTTGCCGCCTAGCCGGGAATACGTTATCATGGCAACGAGGAAGGGGTGTTTGTTCTTTTGCCAGAAAAGAGAGAGAGACAGAAGACATCAAGGGGGACAGGGACGAGGGCATGGGAGAGAAGAGCGGGAAACGGTCAGAATCGAGGCGAAACAAAGGAGACGGTCATGTTTGTTCGACTCACCGGTATCGGTAGGTCGGGGTCGATGTCCTCATCCCGCATGGTATAGGGCAAACCGGTGGCGAAGGCCCAACGGCGATCGAGAACGTAGGCGGACCAGAAGCTGTGGAGGGCATTGGCCCTTTCCGACTCGTCGCTAATGCTCATCAGGCCCCTCTTCTGGTGCATGCCCATTTCGACGCAAAGTCTCACGATATGGCCCATGGCGCGCCAGGCCAGGACCTCTTCGTTGGATAGAAAGCGAAAGCCGGCGACGAGACAAAACAGTGGCAGGTTGGGCACGTTGCTGACTTCGGCCATGAGTTTTCGGTTGACGGCGTCCTCCAAGCTCTTGAAAAGGCGTGTGGCCTGTTCGCTCTGGCCGTGCTGCTCGACGGCAAGGGCGCAGCACATGACCATCTTCAGCCGGAGCGTCTTGTCATCGTTGATGGCCTCGGGCGGGCGCTGGCTGGTGCGAGCTTCGGCGAGAATAGGGGCCAGATGACGAGCGTGGGCGATGACAGCCTGGACGTTGAGGAGAGGGTACAAGGTGCCGAGTTCGTCTTCGTAGAATTGGCAGAGGCGTATCATCTCGTCCTTGTCGAAGTCGAAGAGCGGGTCGCAGGGAGCGGACATGACCATGTCAGTCGACGGCTGATCGTGGTCGCTCCTACTCAAGACGCCTTGACCGTAGCGGTAGCACATGTTGGCAATGGTGTTGTTGGCCACGTCTATACTGAAAGCGGTGCTGGTCGAGCCGACAAAGGCCGACGACGGCTGGCGCTGAGGGGTGGCGACGGCGGGAGAAGAAGAGACAACGGGGCTGACGAGGTTGATGGCCTGTTTGAGGGAGGCCACCTCGTCCTGCAGCTGGCCGATCTGAGTGACGACATGCTTGAAGTCATCTGAGTCGCGAAAGCTGTTGGAGCAGCAGTTTGGGGCGTATTGACAGACGAGGTTGAGGTTGCCGCAGCGTTGGCAGGGGGTTTCGCCGTTGCATTTGATCTTGCGGCGCTTGCATTCGTTGCTAGAGGAGAAGGAGGAGGAGAAGGTGAAGCTAGGTTAGAGGCAGGGTAGATGAAAGAGGGGAGGGAAGACGATGGTGGATGAGATGTGGAGGAGGGGAGAGAAGAGGTGTGGTGATGACTGATGACTGATGACTGACGGCACATGGCAGCGGGAAAGAGACGGGGAGCCACACTTACCAAGCAATCGATATGTACTGAGACGTCGACCGTCCGTCGCGTTGCAAGTCAGCAAGCACAGCTTCCTCTACGAAGAAGAAGGAGAAGGAATGCAGAAGGAGAAGAAGAAGTAGAAGAAGATGATGATGATGATGAAAGAAAACAGGAAAGACATCAAATTGGATCCATCAATCATGAAAAAGAAAGGGTATCAAATAAGCCAGGACACGATAAGGCAAGGCAAGATAAGGTAAGACAGCACAGCACAAGACATGGCAAGACGGGACAAGACGGGACACGACATGACAAGACAAGACAAGACAAGGGTAGAGATAGGTAGGTAGGTAGGTAAGAGTAGGTATGAAACTATTAAACCAACCCGATTCCGCTTGCTCCTCGTCTGCCGCTGCTGTGCACCCTCATCCGCCGCCGCCTTCCGCTTGCCCGCGGAATTGTCTCCGGCGGCTGGCGGGCTGGAAACGGCCTGCTGCGCATTTGGTGGCGTATCGTAAGATGTCGAGTCACTCTGCTGTTGCTGAACCAGGTAGCGCAGGTCCGAGGCCTGTGTCTCGATCTGCTCCATAAGAACGAAGATGACCTAAGCCCATCTGGTAATTGTTTTTTCTTCCCTTTCAAAAGATGGAGGATGACGGAGATGGAAAGAGAGAGAAAGAGAGAGAGAGAGAGAAGAAGAAGAAGAAGAAGAAGAAGAAGGAAAAAATTAATAATCGAATACACAAAAGCACTAAGAAGGGAATGAACAGACGATATAGCTTGTAGACGGAATAGAGCAATGACAATGCGTCACCTAACCTGTTATGACCCACGTGATCGATAATTCGTTCAACAAAGCAAGAAGGCGGTGCGAAAAGAAGGCGGTGCAAAAATGATCATCAGCCACTGTCTCATTAGCTGATGACAGCAACCACGTGAATTTGCCATTGTACATACAGTCTTTCACACCTCCACTTCTCCGTATCTGGCATTACATATATGTATATCCCAACATCTTAATAGCCTGCCTGTTTGGAAGGCGTCCATACCAGCTACTTCACGTGACCATGCCTTCTTTAAGCTTCCCAAGTGGAACAGGAAGCCAAGGCTGGCATGTCAGACAAGGAAGACGGTAGAGCAGGACATCCTCGTCGTTGCGTGGCAGGCGTTGATGGCTGCTGCGCGCTGGCCGTTTGACGCGTTTATCGGCAAGCAGGTGCCATGATGCTCGTTGAAGCTGGTAAAGGCAAGGAATGTTCTGAGTCGGAATCGGAATCGTCTGACAGACGTTCTTCTCCGGCTTGACGTTTGGCTTTTTCGTCGATATAATAAGTGTGACCGTCGGACCACATAACAGAAAGAGAGGTCAAGTCCTTTGGCTCGGAGTGCTTTCTTTTAATCTGCGAAGGTTGTTTTCCCCTTTGGCTGTGATAACGGCAACGCCGCCCTCAGCTCACTTGCAGAGCGATAGGGCAGAGACACGGTGCCTGTGTTAGAAGCTTGGGAGACACTGTCAAGTAAGGGCTTGCTGGGGGCATACTTTGAGCTGCCTCTTTTCTCTCCTTTCTCAGACGTGTTACATACATACCACTATCAAACAGCTATGCAGCTCTGGCACTCAAAAAGTAGAGGCACCTCCGAAGAGATGCCCAGACAATGGCTCCTATAAGCGGGCACTGCATGCTCACAACACATACAATTGACCCGTATAAACTACCTACCTACTTAGGCAGATAGGCTCGAGCGCCTTGCCTCTCGCCTATGTATGTAGATAGTGGCCGCAGCCCTTCACGCATCCAACTGTCCACATCTGGCATCATCCCAACATCACGAAACCTGTCCCCCTGAAAGGCTTGCATACCAAGGTAGCGGCTGCCTACCGGAACAGACGTAGCCCACCCTCGTCCGAACCCTCTCTCTGGCCTTCCTCCTCCCCATCCTCCTCCTCGTCCAGCGCCATCTTCTGTCCGAAAAGCGTTCCAAACAGCCGGTCGATGGCCGCCTCCTCCCAACTGCGCCGGTCCTCGGGCGCCATTAGATTCTGCAGCTTTTCGTGTACCGTGAAGCGCATCTTCCTGCCCTTGCTCGCTTTGCGATCCACCTGCTTGCGCTCCTTCGTCGCCGTCAGCATGACGCTTCGCACACCACTGCTCTTCGCCGTCCACGTCTCCACCGTTCGCTGGTCGACGAGCTCCTTGAGAAGCAGCTGGTAAAAGTCGGCGTCGTCGTACACCTGCTCGTCCTCTGTCACCTTCCGACCCGCCTGCACCGGCGCGCAAGACCGAGGCACTCGCGTCCGCTTCAGCAGCCGTCCATCGGGGTTGGCCAGCTGCTCCTCAAGTCCTTCCACCAACGTCTTGTTCCTATGACCGAGGCCCTTGGGCGCCGTCACGCTGACGCTCTGTACCTTGCGCCACCATTTCTCCAGCCGTTCTCTTCGGAAGTCGCCCGCTTGCGTATCCTCCTCTTCAAGAGATTCCCAAATTGTCTCGCTCGACATCGAGGCTGACAGCCTCCGCTTCCGCTTATCGCCGGTTCGCTGGGAGCTCACATTGTCTCGGAGGCTGCTCATCGTATTGAGCAGCTTAATGGCTGCCTCCTCGGCAGCTTCGTAAGCCTCCGTGTCCGAGCTGGGCCCGACGTCCTCTAGCGTGGGCAATGTATTGACGGCCACGAGCGCTTTCTGCAGCCGGATTCGCAGGTTGAGTAGGCCGTCGTAAATCTTCCGCTGCCTCTGGATCGCCATCCCCTTGTCTCGGTCCGTTTGCTTAGATCCGAAATTCTGCTCTGCAGGCCGCTGGGCTTTCTCATGTGCGCCATCTGACTCGTCTTCTGCTGAACCGTCATCATCGTTCGCCGAAGCTTCTTCGTCTTCTTCGTCTCCTTCTTCATCATCCTCATCCTCGTCCGTGACTTCGCCCCGTCCGTCCTCTTCCTCATCCGAAGTCATGTAATCTGCCGCAGATGCCCGCTTCTTCGACTTCACGGCAGATATTCTCGGTTTGGAGCTGCCACGAAAGGAAAAGCTATCGAAGCGTTCCGCATCAGACTCGGCAAAGGCATTGTCACTGTCAATCTCCGAGTCACCCGCCCGAGCTTCATCATTGGAAACATCCATCGCATCGGGGTCGTCGAACTCGCCCTCGCTCGAGCCAATGTCTTCCGAGTCCTCAGCTTCGCTCGCCTCCTCCAATGCCCATCGGCTGACGCGGGAGCCTCTGTAGTCACGACCGAGAGACACGCCATCCTTATTTCTTAAGCGACTCTTTCCCACGGGGACGTAGTGCTCCGTTGCCGCTTTCACGTCTTCAGCGTCACTAGTGCTGTCGTCATCGCTTCTTGGTTTCTCGCCCTCAATGTCGTCGTCTGCTGTCGAGTCAGCTCATGGCGCATGCAGGCTGTCACGTGGAGGACAAACCTCTGACAATCGTCTCGTCGAACTCGGCCAGCTTCTTGGCGTGGCCTCGGGGTTTTGCCATGGTTTTCTACCAAGTCCGTTGCAGACACTTTTCGGGCTCAATCGGACACAATTAGATCGCGGGGCCTTTGAACTTTTAGGCGGTGGGGGTTGGCAGAAACCAACCCCCATCTGCAGCGGGACTCGTCTTACTTAGCAGCGCCCAGAGTCGCTGGAGAGAGTCGCAACTTAATCATAGCAGTCTTTTGATCTTCGAGCATGCGCATCACATCAATACGTCCTTTCCAGTCCTTTCGACCGCTGAACCATGAGAACCCTTTGGTCAGTTTCGCGCTTATTGCGTCTCCGAGGCGCCTCTTAATGACGTTGCCTATAAAACAGGGTCTACCGCGGTCTGGCACTCCCCCAAGATGGCCCTCCCGACCGCAGAGAAGAAAGATAGCTGGTGTAGACAAAGTCATGGCCATCTCATCAGCCAAGGGCGGCGTCGGAAAGAGTACCATTGCAGGTTCGCCTCTGATGGCTCTCCGTTGACTCATAACCTTCCTGAGTCGTCCTGCGTCTAGCAAACCTATCGTTGGCATTCGCCAGGCTAGGCTTTCGTGCCGGAATCTTGGATACGGATGTCTTCGGACCGTCCATCCCCACGTTGTTCGGCCTGTCGGGGGAGCCCAGGCTGTCAAGTAGTGAGTTGATGGATTCACGCGGCCTCGCTATGTAGCCCCTAATTCCTCGTGCCAGATAACCAGCTGGTACCACTCGTCAACTACGGAGTCAAGACCATGTCCATGGGTTATCTCATCGGAGAGGAGAATCCTCTAGTGTGGAGGGGTCCGATGGTCATGAAAGCCATCCAGCAGCTCCTGCACGAAGTAGACTGGGGGGGCTTGGACGTGCTCGTCTTAGATTTACCGCCGGGCACGGGTGACACGCAGTTGACAATAACGCAGCAGGTCGTCCTAGACGGTGAGCGATCTTTCAGCTACAGAAACACTGAGACAACAGCTCACCTCATCGTCGCAGGCGCCGTCATCGTGACGACACCTCACACGCTGGCTACGAAAGACGCTGTCAAAGGCATCAACATGTTCAAGACGGTCAACGTTGAAATATTGGGCCTGGTCCAGAACATGTCTCTTTTCAGGTGCCCCCACTGCAGCGAGGAGACGGATGTCTTTGGTTCGGGGCGGAGAGTGAGACGCCTTTGCGAGGAGCACGAGATCGACTTGCTGGCCAACATTCCTCTCCACTCACAAATAGGGGAAGATGGCGATATGGGGAAGCCGACAGTCGTGTCTGAGCCGGCAAGCGATAGGGCGACTTTATTCCTCGACCTCGCTCGCGCCGTTCATCGAAAGATGGGGACCAGTTGAATACGAGACCTTCACGCAGCTCAGCGCGCCCGATGCCAGTACAACCATGGTCTGATGAGGCCTGGTAGTCGCCGTCTTATTTAGGATTCGGAACGACGCTTCCAACAGAAAACTGGTATCGTAAGAGTAAAATCCCCTCGTATCCCGTCTCCCCGCTTGCTGTCTTTCCGACGCCGCGGGCCATGCGATGCCTGGTATGCGTGAAGCTGCTCATTCAAAGATCCACCAACGCCATTCATTCCATAGATATCACGAAACTTGCCTCGATGGCTACAAAGGTAGGTAAGCTTAGTCGACATCGTCGCCCGGCATGTAGTGAGGGCGGACTCGAGCAGGATCCTTTCGCATGGCCTGTCCCGAACCTGTGAAGCCAACTAAAGGAGACCCGTCAGTAAAGAGTGTGGCGCGAAGCAGGTTTGATTCGCGCCACGCACCTCGGCCATGGATGCCCTCGGGCGTGCGGAACATGCTCTCCTTCTTCTTCGTCTTGGCGATCTTGGATTTGGCATTGAACTCCTGCCATTTGGACTTGCTGGCCTCAAGCTCCTTCTTGGCTTTGATTTTTTTGGGTTTTGGATTTTTGGGGGTATCTTCGTCCTTGTTTCCGGTTTTGTTAGCCTCTGGGTAAAGGGTCGCGCCGGCGGAGGAGACGACGCCAGGGGCGGGAGGTACGGCGGCCGGGACAGCTGAGGCTGCGGTAGCCGAGGTCTCAGCCTTTCTCTTGTTTGACATGGGACGAATATCCTTGGAACGTAGCGTTTCCGTCGTATCGTATGTTTTGAACTTGACAAGATAGATGGGCGCCGTGGACGATCCGGTGATGGAGGTAATGCGAGCAGGGTAGAAGGCGCGGTCGCCCGACACCCATTTCGCCAACACGGTATCGTTGACCTGGTAGTTAGCGGGCGCCTCTTCCTTTTCGTCGATGCCGCCAGATTTCTTGAATGCAGGGTGATTTTCGCGAGACCACTTCTCCTTTTCCTTATCGGCCTCAGACGGCTGTGCGTCGGTAGACTTGTCGGGAAGTTTGGGCCCCTTGGGCTGCAGCTCGGCAATGTCTTCGTCGAGAAGGGTGATGAGGTTATTTAGCTCCCCCTGGAGGGCCTTGAGTTCGGCATTTTCGGGGTCATCGCGCAGCTGGGCGATTACGAGGTCCAGCTAGCTTTCGGGTCAGGCTCGAAGTTGTCGAGGACGAGTTATGGCGTTCTACGCACCTGTTCTTGATACTGCTGCTTCTCTTCCTGGATGGAAGCTATTGTCGCCATTTCGATGGGAAGGCGAGATTGCGACCGTCAATAGGCAGGTATGGGAAGAGGAGAGTGAAGCTTGGGCATGAAGTTTAGAGACAGTTGACGTCGTCGAGAGTGACGAGGACGAGCTGCAGGTGGCGGGGGAGTGCGAACACGTGACGATTGCTTTTTGATCAGGTATCCGGGTACTTTGTGCTTACCTCATTTCTTGTCTTGAGTCAGCATCTCGTCGGCTGTGGTAATGCCGCACTCGGGTCACAGATCCCAGATAGCTGACTAAGCCTTCAGTTACGCAAAAGATAGGTAGGTAACTTGGAAGTTAGCTGCGAGCCTGCGATGGCATCTGAAGCGTACGATTTGTGCGGATAAGCGATATGTCACGGCAATTCTGCCACGGCGAGATTTGTGAGCACGGATAGAGAGCAAAGAAACCTTTGTGTGCGGCGTCTAATGTCCACGATTTCTATGTACATAGGTACCTACATATGTACATACATATGTATATGCACGTGACTCGGATGCGGCGTCACCATGCTCAGAAGAACCCCCCCCCCCCCCCCCCCCCCCCCCAACCTTCTTCTCTCTGCTCCTGTCACCTCATCCCCATCTCCTCTCTCTCCCGTCTTGTCAATGGGCACGGAGGAGGGCCAATCTTGGCCCTCTTTTCTCATTCCTCCTTCCCCCCCCCCCTCTTTCCGCTCTCCTCGGCGCAAGGTAGACGACGCTCGAAGTTTATCACAGAATAGATCAAATGTCGTTTTCTCGTGCAGTGCGGTTGTACGATAGATACCTAGACTGGTGATGGTGGGAGGAGAGGCGACGAGTAGTGATGTGACGGTAGGATGGTGCCGGTCGCATGTTGAGACCGCTTCTCTCTTTTGTCCCTTCGTTCTTGAATCATTGGTTGTTGTTTTTTTTTTCGTTGCGGCTGCTTGTCACATAGTCTGTATGTAAACACCTACCTAGCTTACCTACCTAGGTAGGTAGGTATGCATGGAACACGATGAGGCGTATCACGATGTGGCGGATCAAGGCAATACAAGGTAGAAACATCATGACCGTACCACGATGGCAACGTCGATATCTTTACCCCTCGTCTAATCATACCGCTATAGAACGATTCTCTAGCAGTATTCTCTTGTACATAGCCTTAATCGAGTCCAGACATCCAATGAGCTTCGCAGTAAAACCTGACAGTTAGTTGGGTAAACTATCATCGCAATTGTCAGCTGCTGGATAGCGGGGGTCATAATCTTCGTAATCTCTGCCAAACGCTGCGCTCGGCTGCACACGCGAGGCTTCACGATGGCCGGCCTGGCTGCGCAGTTCTACGAAGCCCGCCGGGTGGGAAGACAGCCTGGCACCATCGTGCTGCATCGGCCGCTGGACCAGATGGTCTCCTCGACGATCTCGCACGTCGTCAAGGCGGTAGGCGCCGCCGGCCTGGGTCGGAACATGATAGCCAAACTGGGAGTCGAGCGTCTGGGGATCCGGCCTCGAGTATGCATAGGCCAGGTGGTAACCATCGACGCCGCGACCTCCCACCGATCGATGATGGACGATTGTGTCGGCCAGGGCAGCTGACGAAGGCTCACGTTTGATCCCGTAATAACTCTCAGCCGGAATGTCGTACAGCACGTTCGCCCCAGCTAGCCTCATAGCGCCAGGAGCGGTGTCCAGAACAGACCTCGGGTCCGAGACTCGGAGACTCTGTCCCCGAAGAGGTGGTTCAGGACCGTGAGCCGCATGAGCCAGGGGCAAGTTGGGACTCTGCACAACCATGTTCTTGTTCCCGTTCGCTGTACGAGCTGCATTGTCCGTAACATCAATCAAAGACTCCCGCGGGACAAACCATGGGATCGCGCGGGTTGTTAACTGGAGAACTACGGGATGCTGTGCAAGCGACCAACGGAGCTCCGGGGAAGCCTGGCCTTCTGGAGCTGATACCATATCGAACCGCCAATCGAAGTGGTTTGTATGCTTGGCGTGGAAATGGTCCGCCAGTGAATGAAGTGTGAGGAATTTCCTGTCTTCCTCGGATCCGTGAGTCAACGCGCAAGCTCTGCACTGCAGACACTTAATCTTGCGCGCAAAGTGCATGTCTTTTTGGTTGTACAAGCAGTCCCGGAACATGGTGAAGAAAGCCGGCTCGCCGAACTGAGACTGAAATACTGTCCCGAGGTGGTGAAGCAGAAGACAGGCTGTCGCCGCGCTGGGTAGACCCCTGATCTGCGCGACTTCTTTGGACATTTCGTTCCAAGATTTGGTCATAAGAGCCAGGCGCTGGCGGTACTGGCTTTGAGATAGAAACCCGGCGGGAAGCGTGTTGGCGAGCTCGACATTCGAATTCCCGGCAGCATTGGAGCCGCCGTGCTGCGGAGGCTGGAGGCCCGACGGATGATTTCCAGACGACAAGCGTGCGCTGGCGCGAACGACTGCTTTCTCTCTCACTCTGTCCGTCACTGCAGTTGTTTGACCAGATGCTTTTGTGGCCGCCTGAGTCTGCTTCTTGTACTCTCTCTTCGACGGATTCGGGTCGAAAATGGGCTTCTCCGGCCATTCAGCCTGCCACTGAACAACCGTTGTGCCCGCACTAAGGGTTTCGGTATGCTTCGCGGCGTAGTGCTGAATCACACTCTCAAGCATGAATGGCTTCGTCTGATTCTTGCACTCGCTACACCAGAATAATTCCCTGAAGTAAGCGTCGGTATAAGGGGTAATTTTCGTAGCGAAAATCCACCTCATGTCGGTGAGGGTTAGCTTCGGAGTGAAGCATTTTCTCTCCAAGCCGAGCGACTTTGCGACTTCATCTCGCGCTTTTCGAGAATAGAACTTCTTTCGGACTTCGAGTAGAACGTTCACGGCGAATCCGGGAGCGGTTGCTATTGTGAGTCCTTCTCCGCCACCCCACCTTTGCTGTATAATCTCATCTGCCAAGCAAGAGAGGATCGACTGTGGTGATTTCTTAGTATTGGACAGGCTATCGCCCCTTACTTCTGGAGTAGGCAGAGCTCTATGACCTCCTGGTCCCTGATCATTGGCCACCCTCTCGTCACTCACTTGCAGAGGATGCAGGGCCTTCTGGTCACTCGTTCCAGCCGTGCTGGCAATTGTTGCCTTTTCCACCGTCTTGTGATTTTTGGCGACCTCCTCGAGGCTCTTCGAATGAGCGCGGGATATTCTAATGGAATCTTGGATAGCATTGCTCGACTCGGATCGAAGACTAGTAGGATCTACCGCTGTTAGTTTGAAGAGTCTCGTCATAAACGTATGTTTCCTCTACCTTCAGCGCTGGTAGGTGGCCCTGAATCCGTCATGACGATGTCCTGGGCACTCTGTGACACATTCAAGAGGGCTTGGCCCCGTGTGACTCCATTGGCAGAAGATCCTTTATCTGCTCCGCGAGTGCTGGACAGCGTACTCTCGAGGCAGGTGCGCATTTTGTGAACACCGCCACACATAAGCCACTTTTCAAAGCGAATATGATCTGCAAAGGCGATCTTGCCACGAGCCTCGAGGCCTCGGGCCCATCCACTTGTAAGTACCTGGCCAAGCGCCCTCACCGCCTCGAACTCGGCGGTGATAGCCTTAACCTGGTCGGATGAAAAGACCTTGTTCACCTCGGAGTGCAAGGGGTCTTTGCCGCTAGATAAAACCTCGTGTGGGATCACATGAAGTTCCGCTGATAGGAAGGCCACAGGTAGACCAGCCGTAAGGAAGAAAGGTGTGGAATTCGAGAGGAGGAGGTCTGATTCCTACTTGGCTGTCAGCACGGTTACCATCCAAAGGGGGAAAAAAACAGGGGGCGTACCTTGATAAGGACGTCGGGGAGGCATTTTGCGCAGGAGACAAAGGCGAATGGAAACAGCGGCGCGACACCATCAGCACCTGGCCCAAGACGCCACTTACCTCGCTGCTCTCCCCCGTCTGCGGGCCTAGGAGCCCCGCAAAACTGGCAGGATTTCGAGCAGCAAAGACGCCACATGTCGAGCTCTGTCTTGCCTCTGAGCGGAGATGGCATCTGGGGCCAAAACAGTTCCCGTGAAGCCTGCCAGATAGCATCCGGCTTCATCGGCGGCAAGACAGATGGACAAGCGTGACGGGCGGTGGGACGGACATGACCGATCCCGCGGGGAGGGTCTAAGAATCCGTGGAAGAGTTTGTTGACGCGCAACAAGCTACCCAAGCTTTTCGGCGGGACCAGGCTGAAGATTCGATGCCAAATCTCCGCTGGGAGACAAAAGGCCTCGTTCGAAGAGGAAGCCTCCAGAGATGAGCCATTTCCATTTTCGAGCCGGATTCTCTTCGAATCAGCTTGAACATGGATATCCGCTGGCGGCCCTGAAGGCTTTCTCTTCGCAATTGAAAGCGAGGAGAAAGCCAAGCCTTCTTCCGCCATCAGCGTCGCGATGCTGTGGCTGTTTCTGCGACTCTCCAAGTCTTGTTTTGGCCTTCTGCCGTGAGTTTCTGTGCTGCTAAAGGAAAGGCTTCTTCTTTTTTTCAAGACGCGGCGGTGTAAACGAAGGAGCGGATCGGCAGAACGAAAGGCCGTTCATCTTCCGCAGATCAACCAGCTCCAGTTGCCGCCTGCTGCTACCTCCTAAGCCGCGGCCGGATCACCGATGCCTGTCAACACTTAGTTGCTGAAGTGTTCACAGGAGGAGATTCAGAGCGACGGAGAAACTAAGAACTTAAAAGAGACGAGAAGAACATGAACGGTCAGGAATCAACAGCGTTGCGTTTGAACCTGATGAATGCCAATATGTACATACATACATATGTACACATATTGCTCTATCAAGGCGACTAACACAACCATTTACAGGGGTAACCCTGTCCTTGAACTAATACATACATACGTACATACATACATTGTACATATGTACGTCTGCATCCGTACGGACGATACATAATCTGGGAAGAAGCCAAAAGACAGCTTTTGGGCCCTTCTCTCTTACTGCCGGAAATGGCTTCTGGAGAAATGAGCCAACCGCCAGTCCGATACACACACATACGGTTGAAGCTGGAGGCAGATTCGGCTCACCATTGTCATTACAGAAGACGCCCTGTGCCAAGTACGAGCTCTCGATTCCCTCGAGAGCAATAGAAGTGCCGCCCTTACGAGAGTTTAAATACGAATCGGTTCCTGATATAGTTCATCGTGGGCAACGCATAGCCCTGGGTTAGATAGCCGGCGTCCTCACACAGACGGCCGAAGCCGGATCTCTAGACGAGAAGCTCGAAGAACTTGTAGCTTTGAGACATATTATTTGTTTCTTCAAGATCTTCAAGGTCTGTTCCCTTTGTCTCGGCGTTCCTTTTCCTAAAGGAATCTGAAGTCTGTGTTCACGGGTCTCACTCCAGGCTGAACATAGAGGGCCTAACAATATACGGGTTCGTCCTGGGTCGGAGGGCGTTGAACATGGCTGCTAATTTTATCAAACGCCTCGTTTGTCTCTTGCACCTCAGTCTCCCCATGCATTGCTCAATGAGGTTTGAGTTGATCTACTTCGACGTAGGCCGCCCTATCGTGATATCGTCATGACCATATTCCCCCTTCACTGCGCATGCCTCAAGCCAGATTCCTGTTCGGATGAAGCATCCGCCGCTCCAAATAATTGGGCACCCTGGTCTGTTCCCCAACCAGCCATTTGCGTGTAATTCTCAAAGGCCCCCTGTTACTCCAGTCAGCAAGCTGCTCATGCGCTCGTCAACCACCACCAAGTAAGCTCACCCAATCGATTCCGGCGCCGCTCACATCAGCCGTCGCGCCGCCGAGGTTGGGAAACATGTCAAGCGGAGACGCTGACCCGGCGGTGTTAAACGTGGTACCTTGCACATCTGCGATGGTGGGAAAGGGTATGCTGAACTCCATGCCGAGAAAGGCGCTGCTGCTAACGTTGGAGAACGAGTTCATCATGTCGTTCGAGGAGACAAAGTACTCTGGACTGATCGCGTTAGGGGACCCAGTTGGCGTCATCCCAACGTTCGCAGCCATGTTGGTTATTGGACTCGTCTGCTCGCAACCGGTCGCATCCGAGGCTCGCTTGGGATCTCTTATCTTATTCAGCACAATATCGACAACCTTGGCGGCCTTGAATGCCTCCAGTGACGTGTCGGCAAGGCTTCTCCATATGCAAGCCGCCTCCTCCAGTGTGCTAATCATGCTCGAGCGCTCTTCCAAAGACCACAAGAAGGCACCGTCGTGATCTAGGGGTGCCCCTGACTGCCTCGCCATATCGTCAAAGTGCAGATCCAGAACGATGAGCATGGCTGGCAATATGAACTCTTTGGTGGCTATCGACTTGACATACCACTCGACAGCTCGGAGCCTTCCGTTGCCTCGCGACTCGCGGTGCAGCGTCTGCAGATGGGCCATCGCCTGAAGTGATGCCTCTATGGCGCTGCGCCGCGAGTGTGCATATCTCGGGTTCTGCCGCGCCTTGGACATGTACTTACGGTGCAGCAGACAGAGGATCTTCTGGTAGAGGATGTCGATGCTGAAGCGAGCAACGATGAGTGTCAGTGAGTCGCGCGACTCCTCCAGTGGGCTGATTTTGAGATGTGGCGGAAGCTCCTGCGCGACCTGCCGCAGCTTGGCATCGAACTGTAAGATGTCGTCGTACGAGATGGTTCGCCCGACCTTATTGGTGGCCTGGAGAACGTTGCCGAGCTCGTTGCAGAGGCGGGCTTTGGCGATGATGTAAGACGTGGGCGTTGCTTCTGTGTTGGGGCGTGATGGCGGCAGCTCGCGAGTGTCAGGGTTGAAATCGTCGTCGTAGAGATTGTTCGGGAGTTGCGTGTCACAATCATGCTCATTGATCATGCCCGGCAGCGAGACCTGGAGAGAGAAAACGACGTCGCAAATTCTAACCAGCGCCCATGTTCTCCGCCTCATCTCCTGTCTGCCAGTCAGGCATCCGGATTGTGCAAAAATGATTCAGGCCGGGGGATGACCTACCGCCTGGAAGGGCGTTAGAGAAGGAAACCATTGAGCGTCACGATGGTACCCCATCCGGAAGGCGATCCTTGTCATCGACGAGACAATCAACCAAAGGCCTAGATCGACATCCCAGCGTGAAGAATACTCTCCAAACACGTAAAGAATCATAGTCTCGACGGTATACTCTACGGGCTTGGTGTAATCGGCCCTGATGAGACACTGCACGGTGCGCAGCCTGAACTCGGACGCAAGCTCCAAGGTTTCACCCTTCCACTCGAGAGGCTCATCGCCCACTTGGTGATAGCTCAACATGGCGAGGCAGAGTATAGAGTAGAGAAGACCTAGCCACATGATAGGTGTTGTTGAAGGGTCATTCCAGTGCGATCGGAGCTGCTGTAGAAAGGTCGGCCCGTGTATGATGCTAACCGACCTCTCCATTGAGTTGAAATAGCGGTTGCACAAGGTAAGGACGCTGGGCTTGGGTGGGAGTCCCTCCCGGAGTTCAAGCTCCGAGGCCGGGACAGCGCCGAGCAGTAGGGCAGGCCCCTCGCGGGCAGTGACAGGCTTCGACGACCTGACACGCTCGTAGCTCTTCTCCAGTTCCTTCTTGTGACAGGTAAAATAGTTTTTGACCTCGGAGATGTCGGCAAGGAGAAGATGCCAGTGTTCCTGGCCGACATACATGGACTTTCCCTTATCAGCGTCAACCTTGAGAACGCCTAAGGACGTGGCAAGACCATCATCGACGTCGCTGTCGTCGTCAATCATGGCTGCTTCTTCGTGGCCAGCCTTGGAAGAGGAGCCGCTGTCCGTGACGGAGAGAGAAGCTGAAGCTCCTGTGCGAGCCGTGGTATGGTCGGGACTTGGGGCGTTGTGCATAAGCGACAAGACCAGGTTTTCGAGACGATCGATGCGGTTCTGCATGTCGTCCGGGCTCGACTCGGCCCGGCTGGTGCTCTTTTTCCGGGAGGACGGGGTGGCGTAGGAACAAGAGGTTGGGTTCATGCCCTCGCGTTTTGTGCAGTTACTGCACGGGTGGTTCCTATCACATTTTCTATGACACTGTTAGTGGTGAAGAGTCAGGAGAAACTCGACGGCTCGGCTCACAATCTGCGAGTCTGTCTGTCAGTGGCATGCAGTGAGGGAATTCAGACAGATAATGGCTCACTTTCTAGTCCGGCAGGGGTAGCAGCTCAAGGGTACACGATTCCTTCTTCTAACGACACGAAATTGTTCCTCAGGCGAATGACTCTCCGGCTTCATGACTGGCGAAGTTGGCGTCATCGTTAACGGGTACGACGGCGATGTCGGAGACATGGGGGACGTTTGGTGTTGAGTGAGTTTATAGAAGAGACGGAGCTCTTCCCTAGCGGGCCACCGACTCCGAAGATAGACAGGTGAAGTGGGCGGCAAAAGCAAGCAAATGGGATGGCGAATGCCGGCGCAAGGACGTCTTTAAGAGGCGAGCTGCGACACATAACGTGATGCCGACATTTATCTCGACAAAGAGAAGGGGGAGGAGAAGGGGAAATGGATCAGTAGGAAGGGATACTGGTCTGAGCAGCAGAATGGTGAACAAGAATAGCAGCTGAACCTTTCCCAAAGAGTGGTCGAAGAGCTGTGAGATTCACGTACGGTAGGAAGTACGGAGTAAGCCTCTTGCTCATCGCCTGGCCCCTGGCGGATGCACCCCCCTCTTCCCCCCCCCCCCCCTTTCTCATGGTGAATTTGTCAGCGGGGGATGATCCTTGGATCTATATAGCCCTATGGCTTTCCCTGCTAGGATGGATATAGCATCGCCTGCGCCATCTTCACCACGGCTACTGCTGTCTTACATGCAGTTGCACGAATAGGAAGGCTGCCCTTGGACTCCGTGACGGCTACATCCAGCTTCAACTACCGGTGTGTGAACGCGACTGCCTATTAGAAGCATAGCATCCTTGCGGCTACAACGTTCTTTTTTTGTTGCGCCATAGATAGAAGCTCTGAGCTCATGCCTAGCGTACTCATACATACGTACAATAAGCGAAGCCGACTCTGCCCAGCGCCCGCGAGAGTCATCGCTCACAAGTGTCACAGCTCACTGCCGCTCGTCCAGGCCTTGGCTAGTACCACGCTTCTCACCACCACCGCTACCCAGTTGTCCCGAGCCCATATGAAAGCTCTATAACTTGTCCCGTATGGAGCGAGCGTCTGCAACCCTTTGCCTCGCTCGTAGGACGGGCCCTCGGAGGCCATAGATGATGTGCCTGGCCTTTTGCCATGCTCGTAGGGGATTGCAGCGCGGGACGGGTACCGAAGTGCTGCCGCTGTGTCTTCATGTCCGTCACGTCGCTGTAGACTCTGGTATGGCTCCGGCGCAATACGGCTTAAGGAAGTCTTTATCGTTGGCGAGCTCTTCTTTGACCTGAATTGTGCGCGTTAGTCGACGTTTGGTCGACACTGAAGGCGGCTGAGGACAGCTCACAATGTCGAGACCACCGACGAGTTCACCATCGATCCATAGTTGGGGGTAAGTCGGCCATTCGCCGTACTCCTTTAGGCCCTGGCGAACCTCGTCGTCGGCCAGGATATTGAAGAAGCCGTATTTGACAGAATTCTCTCGCAAAATTGCCACAATCTGTCGCGAAAAGCCGCACTGGGGGGAACTCGGTGTTCCCTTCATGAACAGCATCACGGGCGCGGCGCTGACAAGATCGTGCAGGCGCTTGAAAAGCTGTTCTTTTTGCTTCTCCGGTTCCGCGGGCGTTTGGCTGACCTTGGGCTGTTCGTCGGCAAGCTCAAGGCCGTTGGTCTGCTTTTCTGCTCTGCCGCGTGCGTGCGTCTCGATGGCAGTCCTCACCTTGACAGCACTGCTACCGCTGACCGTCTCTACGACGCGACCGTCTCTCAGCAAGACCAAGAAGGGAACAGCCGTAACGTCGTACGTCTCGCTAATCTCGCTGAGGTCCTCAGCGTTGATGGAAGCCCAGACGGTGGTAGGCGGTTCGGTGACGGGGAATTCGGAGGCCAAGGTCAAGAGGACCTTGGCCATCTGCGCGCACGGCGCGGCCCATGGGGCGTGGAAGGAGACGACGACGAGCGCCGAGGCGGGTGCGGAGCTCAATAGTTGATCCCACTGTGACGAGGACGTAATTTCTGTGATGGTCGACATGGCTCCTTTCGCGATGGGGAAGAAGAGTGAGCGCGATGAACCGATGGGATGGGAAATTCTGACGAACGAGGGGTAAGCCGTGCGTAGCGGTAGGTCGGTTTATTTTAGCCTGCTTCGTATTGGCGAAACGCGCCAGGCGGGCGGCGGATCTGCTCCTTAGCTAACTAGTCACCCGCGGCGCAATGACTGTGCCATGCTATCCGTCTATCGCGACCGCTAGCTAGCTGCATCCACTGTACTCCGTAGGCCCTCCACTCCTCAGCAATCGTCGCCCCGCCATCCCCCATTCCCCAGAAACAGCGGCTTGCCGCGTCACCGAAACATCCCCCGAGCTGTCTTCCCAGTCTTTCCGTCGCCTTACTACCTCTCCCTCCCCCCCTATACCTACCTACACCTACCTGCCGACCTACCTATTCCCTTGCCGCAGTAGGCCTGCTCCTACAAGTGCCCCGGCTCTCGCTGCGCTCACGTCACTTGGCAACGAGACCGCCCTTCCCCTTCTTCTCCAGAGAACCTCCATAACCCAGTGGCAAACACCGTCCAGCCATGGCCTCGCTGAACTTATCCACCAACGGGCCTTCGATAAAAAGCAGCTACAACGGAGTCGTCAGCGGTCCTCCACTGTCGTCGTCGTCGCCCACCTATGCGCAGTGGGCGCTCTTCTCCGTCCAGGCGCCGCTCGTAAGCGCCTTTCAAGACGGCGGCGCCAAGGAAAGTGTCCTCAAAGTAGAGGGCACAGGCGGTAAGGAATCATCCCCCTTTTAACCGGTCGGGAGCGTCGCATCATTAACGTGAGCTGCAGATGGCGAGTTGGCTGACCTGATCGAGGACTTCAACGAGGGCCGTATACAGTACGCCTTTGTCAAGGTCAAGGACCCCAATACAGCCCTCCCAAAGTGCGTTCTCATCGCATGGTGTGGCGGCGGTGTGCCTGAGCGAACAAAGGGCTACTTCACCAGTCACACGGCCGCCGTGGCAAAGGTCCTGCACGGATATCACGTCCAGATCACCGCCCGCTCCGACAGTGACCTCGAGCCAGAGTCCATTATGAAGAAGGTTTCCGATGCTTCTGGAGCCAAATACTCGGCCGCAGGCGCCGGAGGTGTGTCTGGGTCGGCGCCTCCTCCCGTCAGGTCGAAGCCTGTCTTCACGCCGACGGCCTCAAGCTCCGGTCGATCGGTCAATCCCATCGTTGCGGCCCGGTCCAGAAGAGACGAAAATGTGGACTCCGACGGATGGGGCGCTGACGCTCCTCCAGTTACGCGGACTGAAATTGAAAAAGTCGAGCCCGCATACCGACCAACCAAGGTTAACATGGCCGAGCTCACCAAGCAAAAGCCTGCGTCTTCGGATGCTGACGGTCTTGGCCGTCGCGACGATTCATCTGAAGACGTCGTCAAAGGTGGTTATCAGCCTGTGGGCAAGGTAGACATCGCTGCCATCCGAGCGGCAGCTAAGAGACAAGAGGATGATCGGCCGGTACCGGTCAAGGGGGCCTATGAGCCGGTCGGCAAGGTTGATATTGCAGCGATTCGCGCAAAGGCTCAAAAGCCCGGCGACGCGCCAACGGAAGATACTTCCTCGCCAACTCGGCAAGTTGCCGACAGAACTGGTCAGTCGGCGGAGCGTATCACGTCGATGCCGAAGCCCAGAGTCTCCAATAAGTTCGGCGGCGGCTCGAGCTTCACGGGAACAAAAGCGCCAGCTCCGGGCGGCCTCGGTTTTGGATCTTCAAGCCCCTCTTCCCCTGCCCCCGTGACAACGACAAGTCGAACTTTTGCGGACCAGGGAGGCAAGACACCAGCTCAGATCTGGGCGGAGAAGAAGGCTAGAGAGAGAGGCGGCTCGGACGCCGGGGGTGCCATGGCTTCGCCTTTGGGTACCCAGTCGACCGGAGCGGGCGAGTGGAAGAGTGGCTACACGGGTAAGACTTGGGCTCCGGTCCATGCTCCTGGCTACAGCCGCGGCGCGGCCGATTCGGACGGCCAGCAGAATCCGGGAGACACTGATGGGGGCGCGGAGGAGGAGCCAGTCCGTTCACCTGGCGGTATCTCCGCTATACGGGATCGGTTCAAAGACGCCCCTCCGATGCGGTCGCCAGCGGCTCACGAAAACGAGTCCACGTCCCCGGTTCACGATGGCTCGCGGCCCTCAAAGGGTTTCGCGCTACCGGGTCTGCCCAACCGCCTCCCGCCTCCGGCCGACGAGGAAGAAGAGCAAGCGGAGGAAGAGCCGTCGTCTCCAATCCGGGTAGCCGCTCCAGTTGCCCGCGGTGCCGTGGAAAATAAGGCGGCTGCACCCCAGGAAGAGGAGCACGAGCCAACGCACGCAGGCGCACAGAGGGGGAAACGCGCTCTCATTCAATATGACTATGAGAAAGCTGAGGACAACGAAATTGACCTCGTTGATGGCGAATACGTCACCAACATCGACATGGTGGACGAAGACTGGTGGATGGGCACCAACTCGGCGGGCGAAAGTGGCCTGTTTCCCAGCAATTATGTGGAGCTCGTGGATGACGACGAGGGCGAAGCCGCCCCCGCTCCCGCCCCCGCCGCCCCGGCGCCGCCCCCCGCCCCGCCGGTGTCAGAGCCAGCCCTGGAGGCGGGCGGTGCGACGGCCACGGCCATGTACGATTACGAGGCGGCCGAGGACAACGGTGAGTGTGCCCTACGGACAAGAAGCGGCGGACAAGGATTGACTGGATCGCAGAACTCAGTTTCCCCGAGGATGCCAAGATCACAAACCTCGAGTTTCCCGACGAAGACTGGTGGTTCGGGCATTACAACGGTCAATCAGGCTTGTTTCCCGCCAACTACGTGGAGCTGGATTCGTAGGTTTCAAAGGGGGAATCCGAAGGGCACTTTGCACGGTGAAAAGAAGCGACGGAGGGTTAAGTCTGATGGTTGGTTGGCGGTAGCAGTTTATAGACAATTCAATATCCAGCTCATCATGTCCGCCGTCTATTGAACACAGCCTGAGCCAACACCAAACCCCTATACCTCGCCACTGGAGAATAGAGAAATTCAATAACACAACAAAGTAAAAAAGGGAATGAAGGCAAGTTCATGGTTGAAACGAGGTAAGGTGGACGAGGCGAGAGGTGGTGGAGGGGATGGGTCCGTGACCATGGCCGACGCCCACATCTTTGAAGATAGACCACAGTCAGTAGAGCCGCATCGGGCGGTGGAGTCGAGAAAATTGTGAGGCGAGGCTTAGTCCGTGATGTGAGCGATCGCTGCAGATCAGAGCAGGCGCAACGCTCCTCTCGACGTTGAACGGGAAAAGCCGGTTTTTTTTTATTAACAGAGGCACTCGCAGCATTCCATGCTTTAAAAAAAGGAGTAAGTAACAAGAGAGGAGCAAGAGGAGTGTAAGGCCAGGAACACACCAGCATTCGCAACCCTCTTCGGCGACGCAGCAGCAGCATAGGGCCGCCAGACATGCCATCAGACAATTATTGCTTCCACCACGGCGGCCGCGTGAGTCGTTGGGAGGAGGGGCCTGCTGATACTGCATCGGGGGCTGGCCTTGTTGGTAGCCGCCGTTATAACCCTGAGGGGGGCCATAGTTTCCCTGGGGAGGGCCGTAACTCTAATCGGACGGGGCAATAGGCCATGTTAGCGTCTTCTCCAACGTCGAAGGCATTGACGGGTGATGATGGCGACAACACGAAGGGGGACAAAAACATCGTCAGATCAATGATGGGCGGCTTACGGGTTGGGGATGCTGCGGATAGCCACCACCACCACCGTAGTACTCCTGGTTGGACATTATGAGTAGTAGGCGGCTGACGATATGGGCGGAGACAATAGACGGAGGGAGCCGCGTCACACGTCGAGGAGGAGGAGGAGGCTCGGGGAAGACGAGAGGGCGGAGAGAAAGCCGATTGTTTGGTTGGATGGAGCGTCTGTATGTAGGTATTTACGAGGGTGGGAAAGAAGAGAAACTGTGGCGGAAGGCCGGGGGGGGGGGGGTGGGTTGGGGTTTTCTACTGAGGCGACGTCAAGAAGGTTCCCTGAGTCGGTTTTACCAGAGTCGGAGGAGGGCGTTGTACGTAAGCCGGGCTCTGCCGCGGCCCAGCTGGATGCAACCCACCTACTAGGTGCTAACAAGAGGGCGAAAAAGAAAAAAGGTATCGGTACGAGCCAGGAGGCGGTGCAAAGGCGTTGGTGGGTGCCCCGTGCCGCGGGACGCGTGGAAGAGGTGTGAGTCTGAGCACTTGCTTTACCTACCTTCCTACCTCGGCGGGTGTAGGGAAAGACAGGTAAGGTGGTAGTATGTAAGCCCTGGGAAGCTGAGCAAGAGGGTAATACAGGCCGCCACAGAGTTTTGGCCGACGCAGGAGCACAGTTTTTGCATGTACAGAGACTTTGTCTGTGGCGAATGCGCGGGATACGGAAGAAGCGGGCTGTGCAAAGGGGGCCCGGGGGGGGGGGGGGGATTGGGGGAGAGTGAAGCACACACAAAAGAGTCAGGCGCCGGGTCCGAGTCGATTGCGCAGGCCACCACCTAGTGGGAAGGGCTACGCGCGGAAGAGAGGCTGTGCAAGTTGCGGCTTGAGACAGCTGTAAACCAATCACGACGAGGAGGGCTCTCCCATTTATATCCATACATGTATCCGCGCATACACACATACATACATACATACATACATATGTATGTCTCCGTACATTGAATATGTGGTATATGTATGTATGCCGTAATTTCGGTGACGGACGGAAACGCCGGTAAGAGGGGAAGGGAGGAGTGAGAAGAAAGGAAACGGATGAGAACGAAGAGAAGGGGGGGGGGATTATCATCAATCTATGGATAGTCTCTACCTAGGTAGTGAGACAGGCTGAGGCGGCTCCAGAAAGGGAGGCGCTGCTGATTTCTCTCGGGTTTCCGTAGGGACTCTCCGTATGTAGGCTCGACTACTTCTCGCCTTGAGGAGGGGAGAGGGAAATCTGCACTGCTGGTAGGCTGGTAAGGCAGGGGGGGGGGAGAAACGCGCCCCACTCTCTGTGCTTACAGCAGCTCGGGCTGAAGCCTAGATGCCGAGAAGCCGAGCTGCGGTGAATCTGGCCTAAACAAGCCCCTGGGCCCTTTGTATCCGTATCCGTGCCTGCGTGAGTGAGCGGAGGGGGCCAAAGTGGTACCTCGAAAGGAGAGAGAGAAAGAAAGAGAGAGAGAGAGAGAGAGAGAGACAGATAGAGAGACATAGGCGCCGCGATGCAGCGCGCTTCTTGGGTATGCCGTATCTGCAATGTCCTCGATTGTCTCTGTTGGCGCGCGATCTCTGATAGGTTGGGCAGGTATCCGTAGACATCCTATCACTAACAGAGAAGTTGGTCGTCGTCGAGTCGAGTTGCCTGTCTACCACCTGAGCACCAACCTATGTATGTAGGTCCCAGGTAGTAGGCAGAGCCGCAGAGGTAGGCACATACATATGTTGCCCGCTGGCACTTAAACACCTGTAGCCTCAAGTTGTAATATGTAGGTACCTTAGAACAAGCGAGCCCTCTGTTCGGGCTTTTCTATTTCATGGCACTGCTGCTGTGATTGATTCATCAACCTACCTACTAACTACGTATCCGTACATACTATCTACATACGCAGTATGAATGTATGTAGGTAGGTATGTAGGGAGTGCACCGTATACGGATATATATGTATATGTATATGTAGGTCTGTAGATGCACTCCTCACTGCAGTCAGCCGTCCGTTCACTGCCCACCTATCTGTCCATACACCTACCTACCTAACCTACCTCCTAGGTATGTGCCTACATATTAACTACGTGGTATGCTGGACTGAAAGGGGTGGTGGTTTCGCTCAGTCCTTCTACGGATACAGGTTGCCATTTTATAAATCCGCATAATTCTCTAGATTGTCTTCCATCTCGCCTCCGTGTGTTTCCATAGATTCGTACATAGCGCATACATACATACCTAGGTAGGTAGGTACGGACGTACCTATGTAAAGCAACAAAGCTGATTGTTGATGTAATCTTCTCTCTGATCTTTAACTCAGAGGTGATGGGCAGTGATGGATGGGCAGTGTGATGAGAGGGATCCCTACGGAGATTGGCCATGATCTGACCTGATGCCACAAGATTTTGCCTACCCTACACCATGCATCACGACCTCCCTACTCACTACCTACATACCTACCTACCTGTGAACTACACTTTACAAAACATCGAGTTGTCCAGCATCCATCTCGTCCAGCTCTCTATTTCTTCCTTTTGTCCCTTCTCGCAGGCAGTGCCAGGTACCGCAGCAGAAAATAAAACTGGCGTACCAGTTGCCGTCGTGGGACCCCCCGTCCACCATCAGCAGCCCAATCTCTCACTATCCCGCAATTCGCCCTGATCCTCACGCCCACGGGGCTCACAGCGTTGTAAAAAAAAGTCACCTCTATCCCCTTCGACATGTATGTTTCGACGACAAACATGGGCCTCTATCAAAACAATGCCATGTTATGGCCTAGTCCTGCCTTGATGAGGCAAACTTGATCCGGTCTCGGCGCCCGTCCATCGTCTGTGAATCACATACACGACCGCCATTTTGTCCTGTTGCCTGCCTATTGTCTGCTGTCCTGAACTTCCACGTGCCATCCTCAATGAATTGTTCATACCCCAGTCATAATCAAACCGAAGAAAAAGGTCGACTACCGGAAAAAAAAAACCACAACATACTCTCCCCTCCCCCATCTGTGATCATCTGCTACGCCTCCATATACCGCTTGATCTTCTACCTTTGCGACACATTTTTCGCCCTTTCGTCCGCCTTTTTCCACCTTTCCATCAACACTCATCTGGTCATGCCGCCTCTCGATGGAAGAGACGGCCTCGGCTTCGTCGTCAACCATGATAACCCATCCAACGGACATGAACCCGTCACCCGTCCCGACAACACGGATGGTGATGTCGGAATCGAAACAGCTCTGACCTCGTCCTCGCGCATGTTGCCCGTCCCAGTAGACCAACACACTGGCTGGGAAGCAACCAACGTCCCCACGGCCAAGTGTGACCTATGCCAGAAGCAGAGCCGCGGCATAATTCAAAAGTGCTCGCAGTGCAAGCTCTCGGTTTGCAAGACGTGTGCCCGAGACGATCGGTTGCGAGACGACGCGAGGCACTCCCTGGATCCGGATGCCGTCGACTGGAAGCCGCATCCAACCTCGTCCACCGGTCGAAAGCCCAGGCCGTCCAAGAGGGGCGGGATCCGCAAGAGGAAGGCCGTGGCCACTGCCCCTGGTCGACGTCAGCTACAAGAACGTGACCGCGTCCCTGCCAAGGCTCGACTCAGGCCTCCCCCGTCGAGGGAGACGTCTGTTTCCTTCAGCCTGGTGGCCGGCCACGCGACGCACTCGGAATCGCCTGTTACAGCCGTTTGTTCAGACGTGGTTGGCAGTCGTCAGGATGCGTTGGATGCCTCGACGACCGAGACCGAAGAGATTGCTGCCATCCTGGCCGGGATGCAAAGACAGGACCGTCCTGCCAACGATGGCTTGCATCTGCCGCCAGTTCGATCCGTGACCGATATGCTACAGCCCGACCGTCTTCCTCCTCTGAGGACGCTTCATCCGTCACTTGGAGTCGGGCGGATGCTCGAGATGAACGGTCTTTTGCTCCCTCGCCCGGCGGCCATGCCGTACGGAAACCATCATCACCTATCTGACGTCCGGCACGAGGCTGCAACGCCCAACGAACATGGAAACCAACCAGATGAAAATACGCCGTGGAACCAGCAACAGCTTCATTCCCCGTCCTACACATGCTCTTATCCGCCCGTCGCTACCGAGCACGGCCTCGCGAACATGACCGTGTCGTTGCCATCGACTACTCAGGGCCCTGTCTGGCAGTCAGACACAATGTCCCGAACGCCTCTTCCGTCTCGCCGCCCTCAGCATCACGAAGCCATCGAACCAATCTCAGCATACGAGCCTACGCTGGCCCATACTAGGTCTATGTCATTCACTCAGGGGACGAAGAACCGCGGCTTGAACCCCCTCACGTCCGCCGTGCAGCAGCATCAGGGAGGGTACCCTCAACATGGACAGCAGGCTGCTGAGCTCGGTCAGATTTTCCAGTCCACTACAGCCTCTACCTTGTTGTCCAACGCAGGAAGGCCTCTGACGGCCTGGGCAACCTCTGCCTTTTCCCGGATCGCTTGAGCGGCTTCCATGAAACGGGCGCGGCGTCATGTCCTTGATTCAATATGGTGTCACCGCGTCATCCTACGTCTTAGGGGGGGTTTGCCAGGTGCTGAACCCGTCGCATTCTGGTTGCCGGGAGCATGGGGTTTGATAAACAGGTATGTATGGGACTCGTTTTGACACGCTGCGGAGCATGCTTTAGTTAGTGAACGGGGAGAACAACAAAAAAAAGGGAGAGGAAAGGTGGGGGGAATGACACGTTCTTGACGGGTAGAACGAAGACTTGACAGGCTGGGAGGCGGAGACAAGGGTCGCACAAGCTTGTTTTGCTCTTGCGCTGGGCTGGTCCCGAAGCAAGCAAAGGAGTTGCGCTGTTGGGGTCTGGCAGTTTGGGGGAGGAAGCATGGCTCTTAGGGGGAAGTCGGCTGAGGTCGCGGACCGTTGCCAAGGAAGAGGCTCCGTCCTTTGACTTCGTTCATATGTATGTACATATGTATAGGCACCGAAGGATTCGTCAGTTGTCTCTCACGCGCGAGGCAAACAATGCACGACATAGCGTCGTCTCTTATACTTTAGATTCCTTTCCTTACCATGCTGTTTGCTTCCCGCGTGTCTCTAAATACTCTTCATATTTCCCGACATGGCAATTTCACCACGGCACCGCTACAAGTAGAGGCCACGCGACATGTGCTCGATAGACAGGACAAGAGCAAGAAGATCCCGAGCTTGGCTCGTCCTCGTTGCTAAGCACTGGGTGAAAGCGCTGCAACCATTAGGGCTCGAATCCGGCGCGAAAAGCGTAGACTCAGCCTTGGTATTTTCATTCATATTTCCTTGCTACTCCTCAGCACCGTCGGCTTGGCCGTCCTCTTGACCGCCATCGTCGTCGTTTTCGTCGTCGTCGTCAAAACTCCCGACGGGAACCTCATAGAGACGCAGTATGGACTTATTGGGATCCTTGACGAGGACAAACTTCCCCTCGTCACGCTTCAGGCACATGTCAGCGATGGTACGCACGATGCCCCATCCGTTGGAGAGCGAGAGGTTCATCTGATTGGCGAAGTCACGAGGTTTCCAGCCAACGACGCCGAGGATGACGTGCTTATCATTGGACCGCGGGTTGACCCGAGAGACGAAGCTGAGCAATGTCTTAGTGAGAGCACAGATGAGAGGAAGGACTGGGGAAGAACATGAGAAGGGGGGGGGGGAGGACAAAGGAGAAAGAACCTACCCTAGCTTCATGACGTCCGACTTGGAAAGGATGCTCTGCGTTGTCCAGCGGGCCAGCTTGCAGCTATTATTCTTCATCTCGGTGGCTACGACGGCGCCACGCTGGGCGACTAGCTTGCTTCGCCAGTCGAGGGCACCGCCGCTGCCCTGAGCCTTGCTATCGAACTCGTTCAGAGCTTTGATAGTGATGAACTGGTCCTCGCCGCTGATGGCGTTCTTCTGCACCGCGTCGACCTCGGTGCGGACGATGAGGTAGACCGGGTCCTCCTCGTTGGTGGAGAGGTCGAACTTACGGTACCTGTAGGCTTTGCTGGCCGGCGGGTCCGTATCTTCAGATGCATTGTAAAAGGGGTTCCCGTGAGTCATCTCCATCTTCGCCGTCTCGCTCTCGGTGACGACCTGGTTAGCGAAGTTATGGTTGATGTACGTGGCCTCTTCGGCGAGGGCCGCAGGCTGGTTAACGACGTCCTTGCTACCGTCGGCCGCGTCGAGCGGTGCATCGGCCGCGTTCTCGTTGACCGTCACCATGTCGAGCGTCGCATTGTCGCGCTTGTCGAAGAACAGTTTGTTGCCCTGCCGCACGATGACGAGATCCCAAGGGTAGACGGAGCGAGGGGAGCACATGATCATAGAAAGAATACTGTCAGTGGCAAAGATGGTAGCCTCGTCGCGGTCGGCGAGCTCCTGGATGACAGGATCAGAAGATGTAGTGACATTGTAAGTGGCACGGTCGATGGCCATGAGCTTCTTCTCCGCACCCTTGACAGGCTGCTTGTCGTGTGACCGGTTGTAGTAGTAGAGGAAGCCGTAGTCGTCAAGGTCCTCCCCGTCATCGGCGTCGAGGTTCAACTTAGCCAGTCGGTTAAAGTCAATCTCCTCCAGCAACTGCCAGTCGGCCTTAATATTGATGCTCGCGTCACGGTTGCGCGCCGGCTTATCGTAGTCTTTCCACCCGAATCGGCGGCCGCGAGGACCTGCGTTGGAGCGGCCGCCTCGATCATAGCCCTGCCGGCCTCCGCTTCCTCCGCCGCCTCCACCACCACCACCTCCTCCGCCGCCGCCGCCGGATCGCTGAGGCTGCGAGCGTCCAGAACGGGAATCGCCTCTGCCACCTCGCTGGCCGCGGCCACGGGTGAATATGGCACCGCGACCGTATCTCGACTTGGTGGAGTCTCTAGTGTTGCTCACGAGGGAAAATGTCGACTCGTCCTCGGCCGGCGGCGCGTTGAAAGTGATGGCATGGCTCGCTCCATACACCTGCTGGTCTTTGGGTCGCGTCAACCGAAGGAGCTCGCCCCCGAAGCTTATTCGATTGCTTACCTCTGTAGTTTCTGTTGTACTGCATCCGCCCACCACGCTCGCGATCCTTGCCTTCAGAGGTCCAGTCGGCCATGCGGCCTAGCTTATCGCCCTTAGAGAAGGGCGCATAGGGTACGCCATTTAGGGTTGTGTCAGCTGTGACTGGCGGCCCCCAGCCATCGCCTGGCGGGCAACTCTCGCAAATCTTGATGTAGTCGAGCGTATCGGCCATGGTGAGAGGCTTATTGCTCGCCGCAGAAGTTGAAGCCTCACGACGAAGGATTCGCACGATAATATTTCATGTGTGAGCAGAGTCGAAATTCTGGTGGGGTGTGAGCCGTGTGTGAGCCGTGTGTGAGCGGAGTACGGACTGTGTGGGACCTGCTGAAAACCTCTGCCATTTTTTTGCTTACATAACACATGCTGAGCGAGACAGACCTTGGCGCTCGAGGCTGGTGGATGGTCCCTCAACTCCAGGGACGACCTCATTATGAGGCGAAGCGTCAAAGTCTAGGATATGTTCCCAGTATCCGTACAGCAGCATCTTAAGCGCGGCTTCTCCTTGGTAACAAGGACATCCATCATTGTATAAGCAATATACATGTGTATGCATGTACATACATGAGATTTGCATGTGCTTCCCAGGAAGCCTCACAAAGAGGAGCGAGGAGACTTCCATCTCGTCCTTTTTACATTGGTATTTGTGCGTCATCGACGCGCTGCCAATAAGGGCCCAAGTAACATCAAAGCCCAAAATGCTAGTACACCATGGTTTCCGGATCGCAGGGTAATATGCTCTCGAAAGCATCGCGCAGTTCAAATTCCTCCAAGACGGCTCCAAACCTACAGCCTTGCCATTAGTACAAATATTTGATGTCAACTCCACGAAGCCATCATGCGGCGCAAAACTCACCCGTAGCATCTCACTTTCTGGCTCAATTCCTCTGCAAGCCGCCTGATGTCGTCGGATCGCAGCTCGGTGAACCTCGGGTGGCTGAGGATCATACCCCACGCCACCACCGGAGTGATTTCGCCATCTAGGTCCAGCTTTTTGCTGAGGTCGAGAAGTGTCGCCAAATCTCCCTTGTTGAGACCCATGAATCCTTGGCTCGGGCTGACTTGCGTCTCCTTCTTCACGATAGACGTCTTGGCTGATTCGTTTGTCGATGGTGTTGGTGGACAAGACACCATCAGGGCGTGGCCGCAAGGTTCGCTATCGGAGCCGGCAGCACGCTCTAGTAGAATCGGCAGGTGCTGCATGCAGGGCTTCTCGAGTCTAAACGATCTCTCGGTGAAGCCGTCATCGTCAGCAAACCTGATCTCTGTCGTTTGATCCAAGTTTGCCACCTCCCCCTCCTCCTCACTCCCCCAACTTCCCCAAGTCTTTTCCGCCCCCTCCTCTTATCGCGATCATACACCCTGCCTCACTGGGGAGGAGGTGAGAGGTAGGCTCTTGAGGATGCGGAGCTACCGTACGCTAGGACAAAGTCAATGCCGGCTTGTTCGCAGTCGACACCGTTGCCTCTTGTTGGCTGTGTAGTGGCGCGCAATTGATCGGCCGTCATTGGTTGCATGCTGCTCGTAAAGCCCGGCGACGACTGCGACGGCGAAAACGAGGTGAAGGAACCAGCGGCAAAACTGGCGCCGGGGCTCGTTCCCGAAGCGTTACCCATGCTCAGGTTGCTCGATAGGTTCTCTTGCCCTGCAGTTGGTATAAACTGGATACCATTTTGTGCCAACGCATCTCGAAGCTGTCTGTTCGCCTCGACCAGCTTTTCCTTTTCCAGTGAGACGTTGCCGTATAGTTCCTTGAGCCTGAGAACCTCGTCCTCGAGTGCTTTAATGTAAAGCTCTTTCCGCTCACGGTGTGTTCTGCACAGCAGGACGTGGATCAGTCAGCATGTTCCACGCCAAGGTTGCGAGGCGCATCATACCGCTGGGCTTGTCGATTTAACTCTTGCCTCCTGGTTAGAGCCGGTTTACTGTCCGGCTTGGGACCGCGTCTCTTGGGTGGGTTATTGTCTAGACGTGTGGACAATTAGTAGGCGCGGGACCCGGCGCGAAGGAGGTAGACGACGCTTACCGCGGGTGGCCCGCTTATCCGCAAGTGATTTGAGGAAGTTCAGGTTCAGCGGCGCCGGCGTGCTCCTTTCCGGCCCACCAAAGGCTGATGAGGCCTCCGGCGAGCTTTGAGACTGGTGGTGATCCGACGACAGCGGAGATGCCATGGCAAGCCGAGCGACGTCCGGGGCGGTTGCTCAAGCGAAGATTTGCACGGTGAGCCACACTTCCCCCAGCATGTCAGTGTGACGGGAGCCAGAGGTTAAGTGGCCGATGGCAACGGTGCAATTTGGGGCAAGATGACGGCGGAAACGTGAGGCTGGCTGTTGAGCGATGCTCGGTACTCACCCTCTCAGCCGCAATTAACCGAAACAAGGGTGGGAAGTCGCAGAGATCAGCCAAACAGCGCAGTGGATTCCAGAGGAGAAGAAGAAATAAAGTGAGAAGTGCCGAGAGCGGGAGACCGGATGGATCTTGGAGAGTGAGAGGTAATGGCTTTGGGTGGGTACTTGCCCTTTGAGACTGCCATGACACCTGCCAAGAGCGGCCATTATGGATGCCTCAGGCTGCACACTTAGTCATCCAAATCGCGGCACTTGGTTCAACGGTTGTCTGGTCTGCCGGCGATTGCATCTGAGGCCCGGCACTGACCGGAGACCGAGGGCACGCCGATGCTAACATGCCTCACCACCCACCCAGGTAGGTAGCAGTAGGTAAGTCATGTAGGACACTGATTGACGATTAGCATCGAACCCATCACTTGCAAGTTATTTACCTAGGTACCCAGGAACTTTTCTCCCTACCTAGGTACCTACCTACTCAGGCATTTGCCGACAAAACAGCCCAGTGTTCTGTCGGCTGACTCACGCCCATTGACGACAAAGCTACCTGTCTCCTTCGGGGGGATGGGCCCGGAACAAGAGAGGGACAAGACAAATGTCGTCATCGTGCAATTCCGCGATATCCAGAGTTAGTGCGAATAAGCTCTAACAAGGCCCTCCCTGTCCCGGAGAGTAATAACTTTCGTCGGTGCCAACCGCCGAGTCCCGTCTGGCGACAAGTCATGACACTCGTCACCCACCTCCGCGGCGTCATCGTCACCTCGCCGTGGCTACTGCACCTTTTACTGGCCGACCTCGTCCTGTCACTGCTCTTGCCGCTGCGTCCGCTGGCGCCGCGGCTGGTCTACAATGTTTCGTCGCGCATTGCGGAAACTGTATGGGGATGGATTCAGGCCATTTTCGAGCGCCTCAATGGTGCAGACATCGTCTGCTCAGGCGACGCTCTGCCACGTGGCGAGTCAGCCATCGTCGTTGTTAACCATGTTGCCTGGGCCGACTTCTACATGATCCAGGCCCTCGCCAGGCGAGCCGCGATGCTCGGACGTTGCCGCTACTTTGTCAAGCGCCAGCTACGTATGGTTCCCTTTCTCGGATGGGGCCTCTGGGCCATAGGCATGCCCATGGTGAGTCGGAACTGGCTTCAAGACGAGAAGGAACTTGATCATGTCTTCTCCGGTATCGTCAATCACGGCTTTCCCACTTGTAAGTGCTTTCGAGACCATTCACCGGACGACCGTCTGAGACGATGGCAAAGGGCTCGTCAGCTTTAGCGAGGCGACTAGGTTCAGCAAAAACAAGTATGACGAGTCCCGCGCGTGGTGCAAGAAGGTGGACAAGCCGCAGCCGATGCACCTCTTGTATCCACGTACCAAGGGATTCGTAGCCACCGTTCAGCACCTGCGAAAGGCGCCACATGTCAAGGCCGTCTACGACTTGAGCATCGCCTATCAGCGCAACAACACCTTCCAAGTCGCACCCACGATGTGGGAAACGCTGAGCGTGCCCAGACTGAGCCATCGCCACGGTTTCAAGTTTCAAGTTCACGCGCGTCGGTTCCCAATTGAGTCCCTCCCGGACACGGATGACGGGCTGGCGCGTTGGTTAGAGCAGCGATGGGTCGAGAAGGGAGAATGGCTGGAGGCGAGGAGGAACAAGTGGCTGGCTCAGGCCGACACGGATTCGCAAGCAGAGATGTAGGTCCGACTTAGGGCCCTGGAAGGAAATAATGATAGAGTATGTGTGTGTACCATGTTATGGCGCAGAGTCTTGTGCTTGATCTGACGTTGGAGCAAGCATCATGCCGGATGCTGATGTTCTTTTCCCCGGAAACGTAGACACAGTTCTAGACCCGCTGTCTGGACCAGAGATATATATGTACGTCGGTTTGTATGAATATGCATCTAAGGGTTCTGCTCCGGGCTGGAAAGCGGTGCATGTCACGCCTGTCAGTCACTTACCTATTTCTTGCATGATAGGGTAGGTAGATAAGAGGTAGCCTGTAGCCTGTAGGTAAGCGAAGAGGGGCAGTCGATGATGGGATGATGATGGCACCACTAAGAGAGGGTGGGCGTCTACGGACTACCCTGTTGCCATTTCATTCGGTCATCTGCTTGTCCTACCCATCGATGTTTGTAGCGTGTGGTAGGTTTTAAAGGTTACAGCGGTATGCATTTGTATGTTGTGTGCTTTTAGAGTATGTATAAACGTATGTATTAAGTTGATACCTACTACGGATTAGGTATGAATACGATACTGTATCATTGTCTGTACAAACATACCTACATTTATCCGTTACAATTTGCGTTTGTTTTCGTCCTTTCTGTTGGGAAGAAATCTTCCATTGCACCAAAAATTGGGGCACCTCAGTGAGTGCTTGATTGTCGGCTAATAGCCGTCCATACATGTGTATACATGTATGTATATGCCCTGAGCTGTCGTTTCTGACACTTTCCGAGGTAACCGAGAAGATGACGGAGAAAAGGAGGGGGGGGAGGGGAAGGGGGGCAAGATTTAGTTAACCGTGTATCCGTACCTACTAACCTTAGTACTCCGTAGGGTACGCGGAACCGTTCCGCCAGCTTGGGGTCGGCCGAGGGCGGTCCTGGGCTTGTTAATTAACCCCTGATGAGCCGGTCGAATAGCTGGCTACTGTGCGGGTAAATGTCAATAACTTGGTGGTATCTTTCTCAAGCAACAACTTTTACAGACATGAATCGCCATATGTACTTTGACATTGCGAGCTAGAGCATCACTGTCTATACCAAATTTGTGCCGCTTTTTAGCTCTAACAAGACATACGGTTCTTGAGGTGACAATGCTGGAATCGAATCTTACGTAAAGATCATACAAATGTCTAGGTAGGTATGCACAGTGTCCCTGATGGCTCAAGAGTCAAGACTCAAGAGAGGTCATACTAGGAGCAAGCAAGGGAGAATGAGCCGCGGAGTTGTCGCTCGGCTGGAGGAGACAAAAAGAAGCAAATAAGTAAGAGACAAGAGTATGTACAAGGGGAAAAAGGAAAGTAGGGTAAAATTATCAACACAACAATCTCATGTGCACGTCTCTGTTCTGGGCAAACACACTGCTGGCCGGGCAGATAAAACAGTACTATCAGTATCCGTAGTTGTACCCAGGTCTCCTGAGGGCGAGAGGCAGATGTGATGTGGGATACCTAGGTACCTACCTACGGATAAGGCTATAGGTACCTATGTATGTATGTATATACATATTGTTAAGGCACGCACTCTGTCACGGATCGGGCAGTGATATTACTAATACTAAGTCTAACTCTAGTAGCCCCTCTATACTAATTTAGTATATCGAACATACTAGCCTAACCGGGCTTAAGCCCTAAGTAGGGCATAGCTTAGATATAGGGTATATTATATATAATACCGCCCCTAAGGCCGGGTAGGCTAAAGAATAACTATCGTAATATTATTTCTTAATATTTAAGCTACTAAAGCCGCCCCTATTCCTTAGTATAGCTAAATTTAGCTAGCGTATAAATTACTAATATTTATTCGCCTATAAACTTTTCGTTAGGCTATCTACGATTATATTTTTTATACTAATTTATTATAAATTAAAAAAGCCTATCTAATATTTTTAGATAATTTATTTATATTATAAATTAATATACTTAGTATATACCTTATTAAGCGGGTTAATTATAGCTAATTTTATATTTTAGCTATTAGTAAATATTATAAAAAGCCTCTTTTATTTATAGCTAGCGTTTCGAATAATATTAGAAAGCTAGATTATTATAAGCTTAGTAAGCGTAAGGGCTATAAATTCGGCCTCTATATTACTTATAATAATAAAGGTCTAACGCTTTAAGCGCTATACGATAAGGCTATTAGCGAGGAAAATAATAAACCCGGCTATTAAGGCGTAAGTTACCTAATTATCCGCGAATAATATATCGGAATATACGCGAAGCTAAAAGTCCTTATTATATACTACTCCTTTAAATATAATACTAAGAGATAGCGTATTATATAAATAGCGGAAAAGGTACTTTATTATAGCTAGATAAGCGTAAATTAGATAGGAATTTACTTCTAATAGCTTCTTAACGCTATACGTAATATTAAGCCTTATACTTAAAACTAGCTAATTTAAGCTACCTATTTATTTCTATTATATTATAGCTTTTATCGCGATCTTAGCCTCTTTCTAATTATAAGAAATTATATATTTTATTAGCTATAGCGTTTTCGTAAGCTTTAAATTATCGGTATCGAATAGCTTAAGAATTTTACGAGTAAAAAAGGTCTAATATACTCGAATAGTACGAGCCTAATAATTGCGATCGAACTTAAAGCTTAAGAATTCCTAAGGCTTTCTAAGGTATTTAACCTCGTATAATTCGTTAAGAATTATAGCCTTATTATTAATCTATACTTACGTAAGCATAATAAGGAGGATATCGTTTATATAAAAAATAAGGAGGCTACTATTAGCGTAGCGATAAAAATATAACTTAGAGTTAAGTTATTTAAATCTATAATTAGCTAGATTTTTAGCTATATACTTAAACTATTAGCGCGGCGAGGCTTAATAGCTATAAAAGGCCCTTTTTAGTTAGTAAACGCGGCCTAACTTATCCTTAAAGCTATAAGGTTATTTAATAAAGATATCTTTATCTAATTTAGCGTTAATAAAAGTATTTACGATATTAAACTTTACTTATTTAAGGTTTTATATTATAATAAGGGTAAGGAAAATCCGTACGGATAACTAATATATTATAGCGGTATATAGGTCCTTAATAGGTTAATTTATAAGATCGCGATCTCCGTAAATAACCTAGTAGGCTTTCGCTATCGGATTTACGCTTTTAATAAGCTTCTTAGTATATACTTATCGCCTAAGTAAGGTTTTTATATCGTAAAGCTTAAATATAAGCTCCTAGGCGCCTTTTTAATATAGCTTATCGAGTTTTTTCTTTATTACGGGTACTTATCGTTTATCGAATTCGGGTAGCTTCTTTATAATACGATAATTACTTAGGGTATAACTTATAAAAGTTTCCGTAGCTAAAGCTAAGAGAATTATTATAAACGCCTAATTAATATATTTATCTTTATTAGCGAAGGAAACGTATAGCGAAGAGGGTTTAAGAACGCTAGCTAAATTAGCTTATATAAGCCTTTTCGAATATCTTATTAGCTCGGTACCGTAAATCTTTTCTATTAAATAACGCTTACGGCGTTATTATATTAATTCTATTAAGGTAGAAGATAAGGTTAACGCCTTACGCTTATATAAATATTAAAAAAGTTATTTTTTAAATATTAGGTTAATTAGCTAAAAATTCTATAAGTTACTAGCTAATTTATTAGGATTATTACGATTATTAGTATTATAAACTTAGCTATTAGGAAGATTCGAGGTTATAGGCGCTATTAGTAGTAGTTATACCTCTTTATTAATTTCCTTAATAAATTAAAGAAGCGTATTCTTATCGAAAAACGGGCGCGGTACCTCTTTACCTTAATAAAGCGTAGGATTCGGTAAGAGAAGGTATAAAAAATATCCCTCGGGCGTTTTAAAACGCTTTTTTAATAGCCTTATAAATTCCTCTTAAACGTTTAAATTTAATATATTTAATAATCCGGCTATAGTAGTTAAATATTTCCTCGATTATTTTTTAATACTCGATATATTAGAGGATTATAAAACGTTAATATTACTAATTTAGCTATAGGAAGTTTTCTCTTTCTCCTTATAAGGAAGAATAATAGGTTTAAATTCGATAATTTTATCTTTTTTTTCTAAATAAGCCTTAAATTCGACTAATAGGTCCTTTTTAATAGTAGGGGCACCGGTATAATTAATAAAGCGTATATCTTATATACGAATAACGATCTCTTAATTAAAAAGCTAAATCTTAAAAATATAGCTATATAGGCTTTTAATACTAATAAGATAACCTTTCTAGGCTTAAGGAGCTATTTTTTTAAACCTTACGATCTTCTCTTTCGGCTTCGTTATATATACCGTATAACCCTAAGCGTAAAGGTAGCTAATATTATATTTATAGGGTAAATTAAGCGTTTTTATAACCCTCTCGAGAGGGCTATCTTTACCTCTTATAAGTAGTAAATTCGATATATATACTATTATCGATATATAATATAGCTATAGGGTTACGGGAAGCTTAGCGTATAAGTAAATAGCTTTAGCTATTATTAATAAGGTTCTACTAGCCCTCTTTATAAGGCTATTTTACTATAGATTATATAAAGTCGAATAGCGTAGAATAAAGCTATCTTAAAAAGCCTAGGCCTTAATCGCCTCGCTCTTAAACTCCTATATATTATTAAAAGCTATTATAGCTATAAGAATCCCTCCTAAAAAGGCGTTAACTTATTATTTCTAACCGCGAAGAAAATTATAAGCTTACCCCTTTAAGGTAATAGCTATTATTTAGTAGAATCTTATAAAAGCGTTAATTCCGTATAGAGAATAGCGGGCACCGCTATTATTAGGCAGATTATACTCGATAATATCCTAAAAAATAATATTAAGGAATCTCGAGGGCTTAGCTAGCGAATCCCTACTAATTATAGTATCTACTTTAGCGAATTAATAAGCCTTATACGAGAAGCTTTTAATAGTCTTTTTATCGATTAAAATCCTTACTTTCTAATAAGCTAAGGTTACCTTATCTTTACTAGTATATATAAGGCGCTTATATATAATAATAAAATTAGCCTTTAAGCCTTTCCTTAGTAATTTATACGGTAAAATAGCGAATACCTTAATTATAGTTTAATTACCGCTTATAGCGGCTATATTAATAACTTAAAGTTAATTATTAAGGCGGTAAATATACTTTTTAGTACCTTTTATAATAAGGAAGTTTATCTTAAAGTTAGCGATAACGCCTTTTTCCTTTAAAACGCTTATACTTATTAAATTCGCTTAAATATTAAGATAATAGAAAGCTTACGATAAGATTATCGAATTACCGTTAGGTAAATCTATCTTAACCTTACCCTCTCTCTAAGGCTAAAGATCTCCGCTATTAGCGGCGCGGAAAAGGTCGATAATAGTATTCTTATAAATTTCGATAAATTACTTTAAATTATTAAAAATATAGCCTCTAGCTTTAGAGTTATATATAATATTATCTTATTTAACGCCGCGGCTAGTAGCTACTAGTTCGTACGTTTATCTAGCTTTTATAATAGCTTCTAATACTACGATCTACTTCTATTAATACTAATCTCTTAATAGCGGGCGCTACTTAAGATATAATTTCTAGTAATTTTCCTTTTAATAAAGCTTATTATTTTTAAGAATAAAGTATCCGTAATTAAGATATTAACTTTTTTAGCTTTTTTATACGGGAGAAGAGGATTTATTATTATAATTACCGTAGCTTTATTTTTTACCGCGGCCTTAACTTTTACTATAGCCGTTATCTCGCTTTTCTTCCTATTTTTTCGTATTCTAATCCGCGGAAAAGGTATCTTTCTTCTTATTATCGATAAGCTTAGCGTAATTTTAGAAAAAACCTAGGACCTTATCCTTTATTAGGGGCTTTTATTTAGCTAGCTTATATATCTAATCTTTATATCGGGAAAGTATAACGGTTTTAATAGCGTTAATTATAGCGCTAATAAACTATTCCTCGTAAAATTCCTTTATTATAATATAAAGTTAACTTTATAGGAGATTAAGGCGTTTTACGAAAGCACCGAATATTATAAAATTCTCCGCCTTTATAATATATATTTCCTTTATAATTAATAAGAAAGTAACTCTTAAAGCTATATTATATTTCTTCTTAATAGCTATAAAAGTTTAATATTATAAAGGATTTGGGCTATGCCCGAATAGCTAAGTCACGTGGGGTAATTAGTTATTTCCGCGCGCGGCGCGCGCGCAGATCGCCTACCCCTATTAGGCGTTATAACCCCTTTTCTATAGTTCTTTATAGTCGTTTTAAATAATAAAGTCACCTCCTCGTAGATAGCCCGGAGGCCGAACCCTTATATAGAATAACTATTATTATAATAGATAACCTTATCTCTTAAAAGGTAATTATCGCCTAGCTATAATAGTAGTAGGCGATAATTTCTAAGCTATAGGAGGTCCTACGAGCGTAACGCGATACTATTTACTTTTTAATATAATACCGGTAACCTTAGCCGGAGCCCTCGCTATAGCCCCTATGCTAGAAACCTCTTCTATCTAGCTCCCCTTTTAATAGCGATAAAACCCTTTTTCTAGCTTAGCGGGCCCTAATATTATATAAGCTATCGGCGGATCGCGCCTTTATCGGTAATAATTATAATTAATAGGTTTTCCTTTATTAGTATTTATCGCCTATTATTTAGTTAAAGGTAGCCTTATTCTTTAAGCGAGGCGAGGAATATTAGTACTAAGTTAAAACCTTCCTTAAGTATTTCGATATAATATTTGCCGACCCCTACTACTATTAGATAGCTATAATAAAGTTAGAAAGGCTCTCTTAAGGTACCTCCGAGTTATTCTCTAATTTCCTTATTTATTTTAAGGTAAAATTATCGCTTTTAGGGGGTATTATATAAGTAAACGAAATTAAGGTAATATATCTACGTCGCGCACTTACCCCTAAGTTATAACGCTACTATCTTAGACGCGATATTCCCCTCGATAATTACGTCTTAGCTATAGCCCGTATCCGTTCTATTACTATCGATATCGAGTTATTCTAGATCGAAAGTAAGGGTCGAATACCCTTTTCCCTTACTCCTTCCTTAGCGGCTCGGGATATTAATATACCTATAACGGATATCCGCTAAACTAGCATAACCCCGGGGCGTTCTTCCTATAGTTAAAAACGCGGTAAATATAGAGGGTAGCGTTTAGGACCCCGCTATTCCGCTCCCCGTATTTCTACGGAGGAATATAGTAAGCGTTAGGTCGAAGGACGTTATCTACGTTATAGCTAGGTAGGCTACTTTACGAGGGATTATCCGGTATACTTATCTTCGCCCTTATCCTTATCTATACGCTTCGTAGAAACGGGAGAGGCTAACTAAGACGCTTATTTAGATTAGGGAAAAGAATCCCCCCTATACTAAGTCTCTTATAGGGGGAAAGTAGTCGCGTTAATTTAACGGATAATAGTTTAAAGAACTAATTTACGGATATTATAAGGAATATAAACATAAGTCCTCTCCTTATCCCTATTCTCGTAAATTCTATTACTTTTATTAACGCGTAGGTAGATAGTAGCTATAACTACTACGCTACCGTAAGTAAGTTTTAGGTATAATATTACTATCTCTAACGTATTCCTCTCCCTACTCCGCGTATAATCCGTACCGCGGTTTAAATCCGCTATTAGAAGTAAGTTTACTTTAAAAACTCCTCCCTAATCCGTTATATTATCTAGTTTATTACTAATATCGATAGCTAGTAGACGCTTATAATTATATATATAATCCCCGGCCTAATTTAGGACGTGATCCTTAGCTCTCCTTAAATAGCGTAGTATAACGTATCCCTTTACGCGAGATAACGATATCTCGTAGTTTACTTTACAGATAACCTTATTATCTCGTATAGTAAAATATAAGTTTAAAAATATCGAATAGTTACTATCTTAGGCTCGACTTTTACTATACTAATAAGGCGCGAATCCTATTAGTAAATAGGCTATCGTTTCCTTACTATAAGCTTATAAGATATCTTACGCGTTTTATAAATTAAAACGTTATCTCCTTCTACCTTACTAGCTTTTTTACCTTCTAAGGTATTTAACTTTAGCGACCTTTTTAATAAAGAAAAAGTAAGCGTTTTTCCCCCTTATTACGGTATATACGATTACTATATCCGTCTATAATAGCAGCCTAATAAATCCTTACCGCTATTACCTTAGGGGCTATTATATAATATACCGCGCGAATACCTCCTTAAAATATAGAAGTAAATTACCGATCTAATAGATAAAGGATAGATTTATATAAGCTCGTTATTTATAGCCGCCTTAGTCCTCCTAGCTAAAAAGCCTAAGGGCGGCTAGCGGTTCTACGTTAATTATCGGGCCTTAAATTAACTTATTAAGTAGGACCGCTATCCCTTACCCCTTATAAAGGAAACTCTACGTAATCTTTCCGGCGCTTAGTAATTTACTAAACTTAATATACGCGCCGCCTTTTATAAGATACGTATCGCGAAGGGCGAGGAATATCTAATTACTTTCCGCACGCGTTTCGGGCTATTTAAATACCTCGTTTACCCTTTTAGTCTTACTAGCGCCCCCGCCTTATTCTAATAATATATTAATACTTCCCTAAGCGATTTCCTTAGGGATTTTATTATTATTTACCTTAACGATATTCTTATCTATTTAGGCAGCTTACTTTCGGACTATTAGAAGAAAGTTTATATTATTCTCGCGAAATTACGGTAAGCTAAGCTATATTTAAACCTTAATAAATACGTATTTATAGTTTATAAAGTTAAATACCTTAAGTTTATTATTTACGTAAGATAAAAGGTACGCTCGGACTTAGCTAAGATTTTAGCGATTAGAGACTAAGAGGTATTAATTTACGTAAAAGGTATATATAGTTTTATTAGCTTTATAAACTTTTATCGTAATTTTATCCCTCGGTTTTCCTTCCTTATAGCCTTACTCGTTACCTTTACGAAGCGTAACGCCTCCTTCGATTAGACCTTAGCTTACTAAAACGCCTTCGAGCGACTAAAAAACGCGTTTATCTCCTCCCTTACCCTTACTTAGTAAAGCCCCGATCTCGATATTATCGTAAAAGTAAACTATTTAGGTAAGGTAATCGGTAGCTATCTCTCCTAGCGCGGTTAAGATTAAATCCTATAGCTTATAGTATACTTCTCTTAAAAGCTCTAGCTTACGGAACGGAACTATACGATTTATAATAAGGAACTTCTTACTATTATCTATTACCTTAAGGCGTAGTTAGCCGAACTCCGAAGCGTTTCCTCCCCGTTTACTATATTTATAGATTATAAGGCCTTAAAATATTTTATAACTCCTAAAGCTATATCGGAACGCTAGGCTCGATAGGCCGAGACGCTTACTCTTTTTAACTTCTATTTATAATACCGCCTAGGTAAGTAAGCTACCCGGCCCGATACCCTCTCCCGTCGTAATTAGGAGCGACGATATACCGCTCCGCGTTTCGGCCGTATTATATAGCCTTTATTTATTTATTCCTTCGGACTATAACCGGTTTAAAGCTAAAGTACTACCCTTACGATATTAGCCCCTTTTATAGATAAGTACTTAAGGGAATTATAGCTTATAGCGTTATAGTTTAACCTACTTTATATAGTGCGATATACCGCGCTATAAGAAGGCGCTCGAAAGTTCCCTCTTAAGGCGGGCATAAAAAAGTAAATCGTAAACTATTCCCTTTCCGCTAGCGGCTAGCTATAGTTCCGGGGCTAACTCTAGGTACTTAACTAGGAACTACTAATAACTACCTTAATTTAAAAAACCTATAATTCCCCGCTTATAAGGCACCTTAGTAAAAATATTACGTTTATATTACTTTATTATTACTATTATTAGGACGGTATATTAGCTAATATAGCGCGATTTATTCGAAACTATTATTATTATAGGAATTACCTTTAACGCTGTTATTATTAAGGCTTACTATAACCGATACCGCCCCTAGAGAGGTATTAGGTAACTATCTCCGTAAACTTTATAATAAACCTACTTATTATAAATCCTTCTTAGCCCCGCTTCCTTATAATTATTACTAATTAGCTATTAAAATACGTATAGCTAGAGGTAATAATATTTATAAAAGCTAAGTATTACGTAAAACGTTTCGTTTATACTTAGTAGCGCTTTTATAGCTTTCCTATAGCTATTATATCTAACCGCGGTTCGAATTAGATAAGTTACTTTTAGTCGACTTTTTGCCGCCTCGTAAGTATTAGATAACTTATATTAATAGCTTACTACCCGCAGACTAATAGCGGTATAGAATAAATAAACTAGGAGGTATAAGCTATCCTCTATTATATAATATCGTTCTCCTAGCTTAACTAGCCTTCTTACTTACTTACCTATTAACTTACGTTAAATAATAAAAAGTTATCTATAATAAGCGTAAGTCTAAACCGCCTACTATATAGATATAACTTAAACCTTATTTAATAGCTAATTACGCCTTCCGCACTAATTACCTCCCTAAGGGGGTATACCGTTACCTTCGCTTAGTATTTATAAGAAAGTATCTAGCTAGCTTAGGTATCTATTACGTAGGCTTAATAAAAGTAATAAGACGCCTCTAATAATACCCGTCGCCCTACGGAATAATTCTAAGTTAGTAACTTTATATAGTTAAATCTTCGCTACGTTTATTCTAACCGCCTATCTAAGAAACTTAATTACCTTAAGGCTAAGTATAAAATCGTTATTATCCTATCCCTTTTAACCGTTATACTTAATATTCTAAAAAGTATATATCTTACGTTCTATATTAATTTACTTAAGCGTGCTACGTATAATCTACTCTTATTATAATCCCTTACTAATAGCCGTCCTAAATCTTCTCTATAATTTTCTAATAATAACTTATCCCTCGATAAATACGAGATTAAAGAAATCCTTACTACGAAGAACGCCCGCGGGCGACGCTTATAAGGCTAACCCCCCTATTATTAAGTATTAGTAAAATAGAAAAGATACGTTACGCTAACTTAGGAGCTATTAGATAGCTTATAATATTATATTACTTTAAATAATTATAAGTTACGCTAGGGAGATATTCGTATATATAACGGCCCCGGATATACTTTCCTATTTAAACTTAATTAAGTAAATAATTAAGTAAATTCCCCCTCCCCTTTAGTAAATTCCTTCTAGCCCGTTATACCCCGCCCCCCTCCTATCCCCGTCTTTCCTTTTATTATTATAGCGCGTTTAGCGTATTCTACTACTTTTCTTCTTCCTCGATATCGTTAGCCGATTACGCCTAGCTTAGACTACTATAGCTACGCGGAAGTATACTAGGCCCGGAAATTAACGCGCTACGCGAGTAATTATAACCTTTAGCCGCGGGCAATAGCGACTATAGCGGCTAGTTTAGCCCGGCTAGGGCGCGACGAGGAGCGCGGGGCGGTAACGATAAGGCGGCGAGGTTAGCAAGAGCTATATAAATATTATAATTAGCTTTAAATTACTATTATTAATTCTTAGCCTAGGCGGCCGCTTCCTCCCGCTATAAGGCGAGAATATCTTACTATATCTACTCCTACTATTATAAGGACTTTTTATAGCGGGCGGCGAACGCGTTAAGGCCGGTAATAACCTGCCCCTACTACTAAGCTTAGTGCTACTAATACTAAGCTATAGCGCCGCTTATATTACGGTAATATATCGATAATATAAGCGTAGGGATAATATTACTACTAGCAGGAATAAGAGAATTAAAGCTAGATAGCTTAGGTAACGGGGATATAAAAATATTAGTTATAGCGTAAGGGGTAAGTTATATAATATTAAGCTATATCCTAAGGCAGTTAGCGTAAGCTTAGAAGGCGGGCGTTAAAATAGCATAACGGCTAGGAGTAGTGCCCTTACGGGCGCGGGCGGCCGTCTAAATAGCTTCGTTATTAGCGGCTATATTCTATAAATCGCGGGCGGCCTACCGAAGGCATGCGTCCCTAGCGAAGAGGTGCCTTTCTTAAAGGTACCTTCTACGCCGGGCACGATACGCCTAGTAGGCCGCCGCTCGGCCGCGGACGTATTCGGCCGCCCCCTTATTTATAAGGTTATTTAGGTAGGGCGTATATATATATAATACCTTTATTAGCGGCGCAGCGTCTTCGTTATCGCTATTTCCCTATATAATATACTCCCCTATAACGTAAATCGGCGTTAATAGCGCGGCCGATATATTAGCGAGATAATAAAAGAAGTATTATACTAATAAAAAAAAAAAAATAACGCGAGGAAGCGGCGCGGCGATAGCGTAATAACGATAAGGTTAATACCTTTAGAACGGGTAATATATAGAAAAAGAAAAGAAAGAAAAAGGAACGCGTAGGGGAATTTTTATTTTATTTTAACTTATACCCCCGCCGGGGACGGAACTTCTATTTTCCTAAGGCGGCGGGGTATATAAGGGATTCGGGCTATACCCGAATAGCTAAGTTACGTAAGGTAATTAGTTATTTCCGCGCGCAGCGCGCGCGCGGATCGCCTACCCCTATTAGGCGTTACGACCCCTTTTCTATAGTTCTTTATAGTCGTTCTAAATAATAGAGTCACCTCCTCGTAGATAGCCCGGAGGCCGAACCCTTATAAATATATTAATTAATTCGAATTCTAGCCGCTATCGTAAATTCTAAGGATTATCGTAAGCTTATAATAATATATAATAAAATAATAATAATAGACTTCCTTATCTTATTATTTTTTTATAGCTATAATATTCGTATCTATAAGTTTACTACTATTAAGCTTATTAATATATTAAAATAAGTAAAATTACTTAATCGCTATTCTAATTAATATCTTCTAATATTATTAATTCTCTTAGCTTTTTAGCTTCTTTATACTTATTAGGATTACTCCTATTTCTATATTCTTTAATAAGGTTATCGTAACCTTCTTTCTAGCTTAAATAGGCTTTTTTACGCCCTAATAGGTAATAACTATCTTAGTAAAGTAATATAAGGTACTTAAATAAGCTTATATAAACCGGGGAAGGTAAGATTCTAACTTAATTTAGTAGCGATTATAACTTTATAGCGTTTACTATAGCTAAGCGAACCCTTAATAAGGTTTTAATATAAGGAATAATTATTATTATCGTAAAAAACGCGTAATTTAGCGCGACGGGCGTATAACCTATTAAGGCACGTACTCTATTACGGATCGGGCAGTAATATTGCTAATACTAAGTCTAACTCTAGTAGCCCCTCTATACTAATTTAGTATGTTGAATATACTAGCCTGACCGGGCTTAAGCCCTGAGTGGGGCATAGCCTAGTTATAGGGTGTGTCACACATAACATATATAGTATGTAGGTACGGAGTACGGATAGAGATGTGGAATTTACGCGGTACCACCTTGTTCGTTCGTTTCGTTCGTTCGCTCGTCCGTTCGCTCGGTCGTTCGGGGCCGAGATCGAAGAGAAGAGAAGAGAAGAGAGACAGCAAGACCCCCTCGTTGTGGAATGGCTACTTGGATGAGAAAGCAAGAAGAAGGGTAGCACCCTGAAAAAGACGTGGCTTCTGGTTGGACCCCGTGATGGGCTGGTGCATCGCAGAAGCGGCGTGCTAGTGAAATAACGCACCGTGATTGGCTGCCCTCGGACATTTCCCCGCTTATCCCGTGGTAGAGGAAGTGCGGCCTTGCAACCTGCTACGTCCTGCGTCCGAATACGAAGAAAGGCCCTCCTCTCATCTGCGCTGCCAACAGCTGGTTGACCACCGCCGTCCCCCGGGCACCAACCTTCGTGACGGGGCGCCCTGTTCACCAACTCTTGACTACCGATCCTTGTGCCGCTCGTTGTTTCGTCACTTCTGCTTCCTTGAGAGCTGCAGCCGTCTTCCGACGCTCTTTACTCTGCCCGACCGACCGCCGCCGAACCCGCCTCCTCCCCGTCGCTAGCCTCGCCTCTCCGCGTCTGCAAAAGTGACGGTGCGCCGGCGGGCATCAGTCATGTATTCGACGCCCGCAACCTTGTAGTTCTGGCTGGCTTCGCTGCCGGAGAGTCTTCCGCATACCACTCGGCCGACTGCCAGCCGCCAGCCATTCTTTCTCGCTCTCCCCTACACATACGCCTCGGCCTCCACCTCGAAAGCCACAATGGCTGAGAATCCCCCTCTACTGGCGCCTCCGGCTGTCGTCTCGCTTAGGGCTCAGCAAGCAGGCCCCATGGAGAGGTCACTGAGTCAGGATATCCGCGACGAGCGAGACGAGCTTCGCGAGGCTGCAGAACAGACACTCAACGTCATCGTCGATCTCAACTTGGACGGCACCATCAGATGGGTCAGCCCGTCTTGGACTGATGTCGTCGGCAGCCCTGCCGATACTGTCAGCGGTACCCCTATATCCGACTTGATCGTCAGCAAGAACAAGTCCGTATTCTCAGACGTCGTCGAATCCATGAAGCGAGATGATTCCAGGAGCTACCGAGTTACTTTCTCCATTCACCTTGGCCCCCTCTCCAAACTGCGACCCATTCCTGTTCTCGATCACCTTCAGGCAACCCCCTCCGAAGCCGAACCACAAACAGCAGATCTCGAGGCCCAAGGTATAGTCGTTGATGACAGCGTTTCTGGAGGAGAGAGCCATGTTAGTCAAATCTCTACCCCTTTCCCTGTCGAAGGCGTTGGTCAGGAATCTTTCACGCAATGTGCTAATGCCCCTCCGTGTCGTAGACTATGTGGATGATTAGGCCCTGGTCTGGTCCGCACGAGATCAAGATTGACCTGCCAGACGTCATCGTCGACTCCCTGGGATCTGGCGCTGAGGTCCTGGCCAGTTATCTCACCCAACTGGCCGAGTCCGGAGGTGAAGAAACGCAAGAGCGAGAACCGCCTCCCTCGGTGCTTTGCCGCATCTGCGAGCGCCAAATCCATCCCTGGTGGTTTGAGAAGCACACCGAACTTTGCCTTCAGGAGCACCGTGCCGAGATGGATGTACAAATGGCACAGGAGTGCTTAACGGAGCATCGCCATGCTATTGTTCGAGTTCTCGACGTCTTGGAGGCGCGTAAGAGCCGTTCCATGACTGGAGAGCAGTCGACGGGCCCCGTTGCGGAATACAAGGGCATGCCCATCGGTCCGTCTCCTTCGTCGCAGACTTCGCCCGCCACCTCGGCGGCCCCTTCACGCGATCGAGCTGGTGGATTTGGTCACGCAAGAGCTCGCTCGTTTGCTGTTCGCAGACCGTTGGCACGTATTGTTGAGCTCCTGATGGATCTCTGCGATACAGCCATCGAGATCAGTAGTCCTGCAATCAAAGAGACTTCGTCGCAGCAGGATGATGGCGACTTCCGCGCACAATCGCCACAGTCGGAGTCGAGGATATCTCAAGTTCTTCAATGGCAGTCGCCCAGCACAAATACCCTGGAACAAGAGCAAGGCCTGGCGCTACTATGTGCCGACACAGAAAAGGTGGCCCGGGCCAAGGTCGAAGCCGTCTTTCGTCATCGGAGGATCATCGAATATGCAGAGCGGATCCGCATTGAACTTGCTGTCCTAGTGCAGGATTGTATTGCGAGAGCGTTGAGAAAAGCCGCCCGCCTCGCGGCTGGGCGACTGAGCGACTCGACTGAAGACGAAGAAGACGCTGGCATGGAGGACATCCCGGAGAACGGTCCCGAAGCTGGCGCTCTAGCGAACTTGGTTGGGGAGCCGCCGCGGGAAGAAGAACCGCGCGGCCGGTCTGAGCAAGGTCTTGCCAGACAGTCGCTTGACAGCCCATCTGTTCTGGCCGCGGCCCTGCGCCAGATGGACCTCTCTGCCGCATGCAATCGATCCCGGTCGCAGCCTGCTTCATTCGTCGCGTCAACGCGCTCCAGCAGTCCCAAAGAATGTCCGACGCCGCGCTCTCATGCTGAGGGAGGGTTGCCGACCCAGCTCCAATCTCGAGACGCGCGAAGGTCCTCGTCGCTCGTCTTCGAGACGGACGCCGCAGAGCCCGAGGGTAGCATGCGATCGTCGTCCGGCGCCTCGCGGAACGTGCTGAGGACAGAATCGCCTATTTCAGAGTTTGGAGACCTCAGGCGCGCCGCCAGCGCCAGACATCATCACCGTCGAAGCCTGGTGATGCCGGGAACGTCGTCGCCACGACGCCAAGAATCACCCTCGCGCGCCGTGCAGCCGTCGTCGCCTCTGCGGATCAAGCCCAGAGTATTGCCCGTTTCTCAGGAGGGCGCGGCGTCCCCCGAAGCGTCCCCCATGTTTCCTTGCAGCGAGTTCAGCTCGCCCGTGTCTCACCCATCCCGACATCACCGGAGACAATCGTCGGCTGCCATCTCGGATCTCGTTATGAGGGCGCCCTCTTCCCCACGCCTCAACGCCAGCCAGGCACCGCCGCAGCCCCGGCCTGCACCGCCATCGATCAAGGACTTCGAAATCATAAAGCCCATCAGCAAGGGCGCCTTTGGAAGCGTCTATCTATCTAAGAAGAAATCCACCGGCGAGTACTTCGCCATCAAAGTCCTGAAGAAGGCAGACATGGTTGCAAAAAATCAGGTGGGCAATGTCAAGGCGGAGCGCGCCATCATGATGTGGCAGGGGCAAAGCGAATTCGTTGCCAAACTCTACTGGACTTTTTCCAGCAAAGAATATCTTTATCTCGTTATGGAGTATCTCAATGGAGGCGACTGCGCCTCGCTTATCAAAGTCCTGGGAGGCCTTCCTGAGGACTGGGTCAAGAAATATCTTGGCGAGGTAGTCTTGGGCGTCGAAGACATCCACGGCAGAAACGTCATTCACCGCGATCTCAAGCCTGACAACCTACTGATTGACCAGAAAGGTCACCTCAAGCTGACTGACTTTGGCCTCTCGCGTATGGGCTTGGTGGGCCGACAGAAGCGGGCACTGAACAGCGAGGCGGCAGACTCGACGCCCGATCTGCTGAAGCATGGTCCCTTTGCTCGCTCGACGTCGATGGCTTCATCTCGGTCGACATCGCTTGACCTACACGGTCATGCACAATCGCCCAGTACGACGCCGCAGACGACACCAGATGCGAGCAGCGTCGCGCAGCCGTCCTTCTTCAGCCTGGCTCCACTGTCGCATGAGCCGCGACGGATTTCCAGTAGCCACCGGAGTGACAGTGGAGGAAGCGAGGCCATGACACACATGCTCTCCTCCTTCACCCTCAACGATCCGGATCATCTGTCCCAGCCGTCGAGCGCCAAGCTAATGACGGACGACGAGGCCGTCGCTTACGGATCGCCAGACCTGCCGGCTAGAGCTAGCACGGAGGGCCACGCGCGAAGTTCACTACCCCAATCCAATATGATGCCCCCTCGCATGGCGCTTTTCGACCCTCAGGACACCAACCGCCGTTTCGTCGGGACGCCCGACTATTTGGCCCCTGAGACCATCAAAGGCGATGTGCAGGACGAGACGAGTGATTGGTGGTCTGTGGGCTGCATCATGTTTGAGTTCCTTTACGGCACCCCCCCTTTCCACGCAGGCGAGGCGGAGCAGGTGTTCGAGAACATCCTGGCGCGCAAGATACAGTGGCCGGAAGACGGCATGTGCGAGCCCGTCTCGGAGGAAGCCAAGGACCTCATCAACAAGCTCCTCTGTGTGAACCCGAAACAGAGACTGGGCGCCAACAAAGATGAGAAGTTCGCCTCGGGCGGCGAAGAGATCCGGAGCCATCCGTGGTTCCACGGCATCAACTGGGAAACGCTTTTCGAGGACGAAGCCCAGTTCGTGCCGCATCCTGAGAACCCGGAGGACACGGAATACTTTGACGCAAGAGGTGCAGTTCTTCAGTCCTTCGCCGAGGAAATGGAGGATCAAATGTCTCCGCACTCGTCGACGGCCGGCTCCGAGTACCCGGACAGGCCGCACGATGCGCTCTCGCGGGTACGATCGCAGGTCAACTCTATGAACCGCAAGTTGATACCGCTTCACATCCCACCTCACGTGCGGGACCTTAAGACGCGTCGACTCAGCGAACCTGTGGCCACCGACGACTTCGGGTCGTTTACCTTTAAGAACTTGCCGGTGCTGGAGAAGGCCAATAAGGACGTTATCCAGAAGCTGCGAGCCGACGCCCTAGCCGCACAAAGCAAGCAATCTTCCGGCAGCCCCGGCGGGGGCACTACAAACGTGACGACGTCTCCGGCGCCGTCGCTTGATGCCAGCCCTGTCTTATCGAGCCATCTGCACAGGACGATATCCGGGGCGAAAGCCGGCAACCGGCCACAGTCACCGTCGGGCTTCAGTCACTCGAACTCATCGCCGAGCCGGGCTTCGCAGCCGTCGTCGCCGCTGCTCGTTTCCTTCATCGCGGGGCAGGGGGCCGAAGGACGAAGAAAGGCATCGAGCAACTCGTCCAGCCTGTCGCATCATTCCGCCTCCCTGCAGCCCCCCACCTCGTTCGAGATACCCAAGGTCCCGCCGAGCCTGCAGAAGGCGGCTACGTCGGCGGCGGCATCGCCGGTCAAGGGTCGAGGCTCGACGCCGGCGCCGTTGGCGCTCTCGCCGCAGAAGCTGATGGCGACGCCGCGCCAAGGTAGCGCCTCGTCCACCAGCCGCTCCAGGTCCCTGACACTGGGTTCCCAGGAGGCAAGTCCCGTGACGTCGGAGATTTTGTCGTATCATCGGAACCGCAGAAGCCAAGTGTTTGACATGTCTCCGTCGTCATCCGACAACGAAGGCGATAAGCACAATGCGCTGCTCAGGGTCCAGCGTCGCAGGCAAAGCTCGCGGCGGCTTTCCCAGGTCAACTTTGATAGCGGACCGACGTTCCGACCGCTCGACGTCCTCATCTGCGAGGACCATCCAGTGGCGAGAATGGTGATGGAGAAGCTGCTGGAAAAGCTTCACTGCCGCACCATCGCCGTGGCTAACGGATCCCAAGCAGTGCGATACTCGATGAGCGAAATACAGTTCGACGTCATCTTCCTCGAGTTTAAATTGCCACAGATCAGCGGGGCCGACGTAGCGCGCATGATACGGGAGACGAAGAACTCGAACTCGCACACGCCGATAGTGGCCCTCACGGCCTACCTCAAGGAGCTCCAAGCCCCTCACTACTTCGACTCGCTCATCGAGAAGCCCATCAGCTCGTCGAAGCTGATCGAAGTGCTTCGGAGCCTCTGCCAGTGGCAACCCGAATCGCCGCAGCGCGCGACTTCGCTGCCACAGCCTCATCCGGCGCTGGCCAGCCTACGCAAGGCGGCGGTACGGGCCGACGACAGCCTCGAGTCGAGTGTGTCGACCCTTGCGGGTCGGCAGGGCTCGGGGCTGGGGTCGAGCCGCGATGACTCGATGACATCGAGCGTGTTTGGAGACGCAGAATCTGTGGCAGTAGACGACATGGCCGTGGTGACGACCAGCCGTAACAAGGCACCAGACGGGGAATGGGGCGAGGGCGGGCTGGGCATCGCCGACACGAACGCAGGGGCGGGAGTTGAGGGTTCCGTCCGGGGATTTCCCCCCCTCACATCGCAGCACTCGGCGCCTTGCCAGATGGAGCACCACCTGCCGCGGCCGCATCCGCAGAGAAAGACGGGAAAAAGCGAGGCGGCGGAGTGGACAGAATTGGCGGACGACGAAGACGAAGAGACGGAGGCCGCGAAAGATAAGCAGCCCGGTCGAGGCAACAAGCCGACGACGGGAAAATCGGCACTGCCAAGCTCGAAGCTGGGCATTGAGATGATGCGAGCGGACAGCCACGAGAGCGTCGCGCAGTGCTCGGAAAGCACGCCGGAAGCGGTGACTCAGGTTGTGACGACACCTTCTCAAGAGTTGTGTCCGTCCATACTTGGAGCGGGAAACGGAGACGTAGCAACGGCACAAGAGAAGATGGAAAAGACAGAAGCCGACGGGCCGGCGGAGCAAGGGGGGGAGCAGGTCAGGAGTGTGGATGCGACGCCGCGGCCGACACTGCCATACCGGGATATGGACGATGAAGCGACGCCTCGCCCAGCTGACAAATAGCCATCGAAGGCTGATGTGCCGAAAGTACTGAACAGCGAAAGGGAAAGGGAAAAGAGACAAGAGAAAGAGAGGTAAAATAAGAAGAACGGATAAGGAAAGGGGGGTGGGGGGCGGACACGACATGTATACGATGGCTCTGTGGTAGGACGGCCGCACTATGTTGCTCCGACTCATCATCATTTTTTCTTTACTATAGTTGTTGATCCGAAACGAGAAAGCTGCAGCGAGGCGTTTTGGACGGACACAGAGAAGCAGGGCGAAAGGGCTGATGACGGGGTGACGGCCCGGAGACTGGAACTCGGGGAGGGGGACGAAGACGAACGGGGAAGGGGAGCACGTGTGTGCAGATGTATGCGTGCGTGCGTGCGTGCATATAGGGCGGGATTCAGTTCGTTACTCGTACGTGGGTAGGTACCTAGGTAAATAAAATAGGCAAAGCAATGGAAAGATTGACTGATTGATTGGTTGATAGGCGGTTACAGAATCAGAGAATGTATGTACATATATAGGTGTATGTATGTGTGTGTTAATGTAGGTAGGTAGGTAGGTAGTATGGATGGACGGATGGATGGATACTAGATGAATGCATGAATGGACGGATGGATGGATACTAGATGAATGCATGAATGGATGGATACAGGTAGGTAGATGGATGGATATACATACATACATACATGGGTACCCACCTACGCTTACATGACGGCTGCTGCATAGAAGTCGTTGAGAAGGCAGTGGATGCAACGGCAAGGAGCCGAAAGACGCATCTGTGCCGTCAGGGACAATTTTATACGAGGCCGAGCCGGACGGCTCCGGATCTGTCCGGATGACGGGCCTCGGAAGGGGTGGGAGGACGGGGGACGGAAGCGGGGGAGGAGCCAATGAGAAGAGGGCGTGTGCATGCAAGTACATACACATGCCGTAAGCGTGGATAGATGCCGGGTACGGATAGATTGGGTGTGGTGAGATTTGGCGTGCCGTCATAGCCGTTCGGAATTAATATGTACGGATGCGGAGTACGGAGACATGGCAAAAAGATGTCCAGTAGCTGCTGTGCATCGTGCAATTTATATGTATGTTGTTATTTCTTCAATGCTATCATTGTTATGTATCCATACATGTGTACGTGTTTGAACATTGGTGACCTTGCTAGCAGTATGTACCATGCTCATGTGTAGGTACCTACCATATATGGATAGACATAACAGATGGACTGCACTTTAAGGGTTATGTTAGTGGAAGGGGGCTGGTAATAATAGAGGAGTAATTACATTCACGTATATATATATATACTATTCGTAGGATGTGTCGGTTTTGTTATATGCATAACCGATAGGCATTTCTTGCTAGGTCGGTATACCTAGGTAGGTAGTAGTACTATATATATGTATATGTGTGTAAGTATAGTAGGACGATTACGGAATAGGTATTAACTATCACTACCTATAGGTAGTACACGATAACGACGCCCGAGGCAAAGAAGACAATAATAGAGATAGAATAAAAGCCAACTTAATAAATATAGTAAATATATGTATATATAAGTAGGTATGTAATGTGCTGAATCTGTGAGCACACACTGTGCACATATGTACCGTAGAGATAATCCGTAGTCCGAGGTAGGTATAAGTAGGCAGGTAGGCATATTTAACGCAGGCGTCTTATAAAAGTGGGCAGCAGCCTGCTAGCCAACCAGTTCGACCACGGTCTTGAACGGCGTCTTCTAAGTGGTCCAAATTCCCAGACTTTTCCTGCCTAACCAGGTACCAGGCAGGCATCTATGTATGTACTTACCTATATAGATGCATATCCGTCATACACATGTATGTATGTATAACGATCTTCCTTTTTTCCCTTAGATATCGACGTCATTATTAAAGAATCTCCCTTGCTGTAACTTAACTATTTATCTAGATATCATGATTGCTTAGAGTATCCGTACGGAAAATCCGTGGCAGGAGAGGTTAGCATGTGTTTCTATGAATGTATATATGAACATATGTACATGTGCCTGCACATAGCATACAATGGATGGAACTGTCTGAGGCAGTTGGCATGCTTGCTAGCAGTCTTCTGCCGTGTAGTATACTGCTGTGTAAGCCTATTGCATTCATACAGTACGAGCGTGTACCACACACACACACACCACTACATACATACTACTAATGTACATACACACATACTCTCCCCACCCCCCTTATTTTGTTCTCCTTGGTGAAGAAATATGCACTTCCTTTTAAAAGTGCGGGTTGCCGAATTTTTGTTTCTTTATTTTTTTTCTTGGTTTCTGGTTTCTGGTTTTGTCTCTTTTAAATCGGCTACCTGTGTGTTTCCCGCTGCTCCTGCTGCTGCTGCTTCGCTTGCTGCTGCCTCGCTTGCTGCTGCCCCGCGTTTCTTTGCAGCTTGCTTGCAGAGTTGCTTTCGATCGTCGTCTCTTATCTCGGCGTTTCCTACGTCTCCTTCTCTCTTACTTACTACTTTCTCCCTCTCCCTCTATTTGCCTTTGCTTGCTTTGCTTTGCCTTACTCTGCCTCCTCTCTGCCACTGACTTGCTCTTCCAAGAGCTTTCTACCTGCCTCTTCCCGTTTCCTCTGAAGGGGAAAAAAGGGGAACCTCCTCCTTCTCCACTGCGCCTTCCCCTCTCGAATACTATTCCCATCTGTCCTTTCTTCATCTTCACCACCTGCCGTCCTACTTACTTTCCCTCATACACACCTACTGCCTACCTGCCTAGGCACTCTTGTTGCTTGCTCCTTCTTCTTCTTCTTCTTCTCTTACCTTCCTCTCCTCTTTTCCTTACCGCTTATTCGTACCCGAACATCTACTCCTTCCTACCTCCCTATCCTCTCTTACACCACCCAACACCTAACACCTCCCTAGGCAGACAGCTAATTTCTCAGCCCTCATCATCTCCTCTTGCTGTCTTCCTTGCCAAGCTAGTTAATTACCGCCATCATCTTCATCTTCATCGTCGACCCCGTCGCCCCTGTCATCGTCATCGTCCTTGTCATCGCCATACCGCTGACTGCCCTCCTCCCCCTGGCTGGCGCGCTTAACAGTCAACAAGCGCTGCCTTGCAATCCCGTCGCTTGTCTGATCCAATCAGCGCATGCAGCCTTCAGCCACCCTCAATGGCGCTTACAGACGCTTCCTCGCCTGGCACGGCAGCTCATCGTCGCTCCCACCGCCACATGCCAGCTATTCCCGGCGAGGTCCCTGTCCCCAGCGGCCCTCTGCCAACCGATTCCGAAAGCGATGACCCCGGCCCGCGCGATGAGCGCCACATCTTCAGCCACGTTACCCGCCCCGATGACTGCTACACTCCCAGCGGCGTCTACTGGGCAGATCTTCCCTGGGCCGACCGCGTCGCCTTTGTATCGGCTGTCGACCGTCGTGAGGCCGCTCAAGAGCTGCGTTCTCTTGGTTCCATGATCAAAAAGGACCCCCTGTCGCCCCTATCTTGGTACTTCCGCCACGCCGTCATCCCCGGTGCCGGTCTCGGCCTCGAGGGCTATGTCCTCTTCTCCATTGGCAACCTCGAGCCTCTATTCAAGCAAGTCTGGCCGCAATGCTGGGATAAGCACCAGGTCTGCAGCCAAAATTGGGTTGCTAGCGTCACCTATCTTGAGATTATTGGCATCATGGTGGGACAGGCTGCAGTCGGTGTAAGCAACTCCTATCCCCCCAATCAGAACCCCAACCCCCTCTCCCCTCACTCAAAAGCCGGGAGCAAACACCAGGGGCATTTCGCAGGACTGACGCCTTTCCTATTCAGGTAATTGGCGATTGGATTGGCCGCCGCTGGGGTCTTATCCAAGATGCCCTCATCATGCTTATCGGCCTGCTCATGTTGACAGCCAGCTGGGGCTTGACGCTCGAGGGCTGGGTAATTTGCTATGCCTGGTCACTCTTCTTTTACAGTACGTCCGTCCTCTCCCGTATTGAAGAAATTCCGACTCATTAATTGCAGGTCTCGGCGTTGGGGGCGAATATCCCATCACTGCCACCTCATCCCTCGAGGGCGCCGACACCGCCGGCAAGCTGTCGACGCGTCAGGACCGCTTGCATCGTGGTCGTCGTGTTACTACGGCCTTTCTCATGCAGGGATGGGGCCAATTCGTTAACCAGGTTCTTCTCATGGTCCTCCTCGTTATCTTCAACAGGGGCAGCGGCAGTCCGCCTTACAGCAGCTCTTCGGCCCAGTTCGCCTTCCGCCTGTCCTTTGCCTTTCCCGCCGTCGGCACGGCATGGCTCGCCTACTATCGAACCTGGAAGATGCCGCATGCATCCCGGCAGCTCGCCGACGCCAAGACCCGTTCCAACGTGACTGGTTACGACGTCAACGCCCTGCGTCACTGCGTCCACCATTTTGGCGGCCGACTCCTCGCCACTGCCGGCACCTGGTTTTGCAACGACGTCTTCTTCTACGGCAACAAGCTCTTCCAGGGCCAATTCATCAAGGTCATTTCCGACAACCCAGACTCGCTCATGACCACCTGGTCCTGGAATTTGGTCAACATCACCGTCTCCCTGGCCGGCTACTACCTCGCCTCGCTCCTCATCGACAACAAGCTCTACGGCAGAAAGATGATGCAGCAGGTTGGCTTCCTCATGTGCTTCCTCATGTTCGTCATCCCGGCCTTCCAGTACGACAAGTACACCAAGCCTGAAAACATCCACGCCTTCCAGGCCATGTACTTCATCTCCTCCTTTTTCAACCAGTTCGGCCCCAACTCCGTCACCTTCCTCGTCGCCGGCGAGGTATTCCCTACGCCCATCCGCGCCACCGCCCATGGCTTCTCTGCCTGCCTGGGCAAGTCCGGCGCCCTGCTCGCCTCGGTCCTCTACAACTACATCGACACACGTACCAAGTTTTGGGTCGTGCCCTGGTTCGGGCTCGCCGGCATGCTACTGACCTGGCTATTCCTCCCGGACACGACCGGCCTGGATCTCAAGGAACAGGAGCGTCGCTGGAACTACATCCGCCAGGGCAAGGCCGACGAGTACCACGGCGTCGCCGTGAACCCCGCCCACCTCAGCCTGTGGGAACGGATACGCGGCATCGGCCGTACCTACGATCCGGAGCTGGACTGGAGGGCCAAGATTCAGGACATGCGCGCCGAGTGGGAGATGGTACAGAAGGCTCGCGGTCCTAGGGAGAGTGAGGACCAGGACGGTCACGGCATGCCCGAGGACGGCGAGTTTTCTCAGGAGATTCACGACTACTTTAAGGGCTCCGCTCCCTGGGCCGGGACGGTGAGCGAGAAGGCTTCAACGCAATGACACGCGACCACTTGTTTTGCCTTCTTCTCTTCCTTTGGTTGTTTTCCTTTTCCGAGTCGCATCACTAGGCTTTCTGCTTTCTTGTCGGAGCCCGATATTGTTGGGTTTCTCAGTTTCCTTACTTCGCTTTCACGGGTCTTCTCTATCATTACCTACTCCCAGTACCTACCCAGGTGGGTGGGTAGAAGTCATGCACGGCGGGGTGGTCCAGCGGTCTGATTAGAGCGCGCTCACGAGTAAAGTACATGTAACCAAAATAGGGGCGGGATTGAGGGCGGAGACGAACGACATTGATAGTGATATTGATTGATACCCGCCATTATCTGGTCTTGATATTTAGAATAGGTCGAACAGATGGGACACACAAGATAAAAAGGGATCGAGGGGTTGGAAGATGATGTGGGTATTGACTGATTGCCAATCATCACGATTGCGCCTGTGCCAACCCGTCTCGTCTTGATCTGCCTCGTCTTGATCCGCCTCATCTCCGACTCGCGTCTATTATTTGCATCGCCATCATTGGGCTCTAAGTACAAGCACACATCTATGTACGTACGTCGAGCATGTGAGCAAAGACTACTAAGTGAAAGAACCAGGTAAGGACATCGTGCTTCTTCATCTTCGCCGTCTTGGTTTATTTCTTTAGAAAGAAAAGTATCTTTGCTTCTATCCAAATCACGCAGACGCAGTGCTGCTCGTGGCATCGGCCAGAAAAACTCCATCCGCAACGGCCACTTTGCGGCCATGGCTATGGCTCGGCCGCCGCACACCGTCCACGCCGAAGACCCCGACCTTCTCGGTCAGAAGGGAGCCGTCAGCCAAGGGCTGCCTTTCCTTAGCCTGTGTCCCTTGTTCGGTCGGCGGCGGGACGCAGACGGCCGGCACAACAACGCTCAACACACACTCGTCGAGGTGCTCGTAAAAGTCCTGCGCGCCGGCAAAGCAGCCGCCACAGATGGAACATCTGGCGGCTGCCCCGACAGACTGGTTGTGGAGGTGGGGGCGGTGGCCCTGGTCGTTTGTGAGGCCCAGCAGCCTGGCGCCGCCGCGGCCGTTGGGCGGCGTCTGCTCGACGTTGTGCGCCGTCGCGAGGTGTCTCTTGAAGACGTCGGCCCGGCCAAAGGTCTTCTCGTAGGCCGAGCCCATGCCTGGGCAAAAGGGACAGACCATGGTGCCGCGATAGTGCGTCAGCGCGTGCCGGTTCTTATCGTATTTGCGCGCGAAGCCCTTTGTGTGGTACTCGCACGATGCGATGGGACACTTCTCCGGCCGCTCTTCCTGATGCGTGAGCATGTGAGCGGCGAGGTCCTTGACGACGCGGCCGCAGTCCGGATGCGGACATTGGCTACGGTTCTCAGGCAGCACGCCCGTCTCGCGATGCTGAGGTCGAGGCTCCCTTGGGGGCGAGGCAAGGAGCGAGCGATGCGTCGTCGATTCCGGGACTGGCTGGCCTGTCGACGACGGCGGCGACTCGCCAGCAGGGTACACGTCGTCGTCTTCGCCACCGCTGTCGCAGTTGTTTCCCCCGTCCAGCGGCTGCCGCACTTCTTTCATCCAGTCCTTGAGCACCGGCATGGGCGGCCAGTCGCCGCTGGCCTTGCCGCCACGATGAGGGTGAAAGTGCGTCCGGCGAAGGTGCGCCGCCGCGTTGTAGTAGGCGCCGTACTGCTTCTGCGCCATGCAGGCCTTGCACGTCGAGAGCGCCACGACAGGCTGAATTGAGGCGTCCTTGTTATCTGGCTCGCAACAGACCCAGCGTCGCACCATGGCCGAGTGCTTGGCCTCAGTGTGGCGCCTTAGTTCGTGCTCACCGCGAAATCCCTCTGAGTACTCGTTGCACTTGTCGCAGTAGACGCGCCTGACGGGCGGCCTGGGACACGGCATTCTCAACTTTGTGGCCAGGTCGGGGGACTGCAGCGATGGCTCCAGCGGAAGAGCGTACGTCGAGGGCTCGCCCACCGTGTGCCTCCGTGTCCGCTCGTGGTCGACCTCAGCCAAGGATCCGGCTTTCTTGTTCAGGACAGCCGTGTCGTCCGTCGTGACGTGACGCCACGAATGCATTATTGTAAGATTTGAAGAGGGCACAGTGGAACGCCGCGGCCCCTGCTGTGAAAACAGCGCAGACGCGGGCTCCCAGGTCGTTGGGCCGTGGAGTCGACGTTGTCGGAGGAAGCCGATGAACCTCGGACTCCCACCGACACACTCGTCGCCAAGCTTAACCAGAAAGTCAACACTCGAGCTGATGCCCCCTTCAGCCCAAGACTGTCTTTGCAGGAAGCGGTTTGTAGCAACGTAGAGTGACGTTTCCTCATCCGTCAATTCTCTGTACGTGATGTCCTCCAGCAATGGGCAGCATAAAGCGTAGAGCCTGACCAACGCCTTATATGTGCCATGCACCACCCGCTCGCCCTCTTCTCGGGCGGGCGTTGCCTGTCGCCTGGTCGGAGGGCAAGCCCGCGGACTGATTTCCAGGAGGATTGTTCGAACCATGCTGAAGATGCACAAGGCCAAAAAGTTGGCCAAGATCCTCCCGCAACTCACGCTAAAGCTCTGCAAGACGAAGGGCTCCAGGGACTGCAAGAACCGTGCAAGACATTCTTGAACCACTCGTCCGTGTTCGTCCGCGTCCACGCCTTCGAGGACCGCCTGGGGCGACTGCGTTGATTCAAGAAGTCGGGCGTTCGGATCTGATTGCAGCACGCCGTACACAATGGTCTCCCTCAGAAGCAGCTTGGCGTTGTACAGCAGCGGATAACTCGTTTCCTCCTCATCACGAGACGCCGACAAGCGACCACTGAGCTCCAAAAGCTGAAAAGGATGGTGTGATCCCTCTCGAGCCTGCCAGCAGCTTGCGAGAGCCAACAAGACGGGGGGCGCTTGGCCAGGTTTACCACGGTCATAACCAGAGGTGCCATCGCAGGCAGCGTACGAGGCATCGAGATGCGCCGACCACCAGAAGCCATCGAGAAAGTCGAAGTTAGCATCAACCACGTCTTGGGTACAGGCAGTAAGGGAGCAGCCATTTAGTAAGTATTCATTCACGGACCGCCGTCGAGCAGCAGGTGATACTGTGGGTGTGCAGGTTTGCCTGGAAGAGAGAGGCCCTGATTCTAGATGAGCCTTCTGTTGCCCCTTTTTGCCAGATCAAGACTTTGCTTGGGGGGGGAACTCACATGTAAGAAAGGCGCTAGCGAAGGAGGCGATGGTTCCTCGGCAACACCCGAGATAAGCCCAGATATCATCTTGGTTGGAAGAAGTACTGGTGGCGCAGTAGCAGCAAGGCTGGCTGTCGTCACACTGCCGTGGATCAGCCAAGGTCGTCCAACTATCGATCGCAGAACCTGGTATTACCTCTCGCCGAGCCACCCGGCAACGGAGACAGGGTTCCTGATCTCGTGCTAAGAGCAGCTCTCCAATAGATTCGAGCCGGGGCTGGCCGAGCCTGGCCCTTTTCAAGGGTGGTAAGAGAGATTCAACGTCAGAGGCTCCAGAGCTCCTTCGAGCACCACGACTGCCTTCGGTAGAGGTGCTCGTTCTGAGCTGATTGCCGCCTTCCCGCGGCTGGCGTAGGAGGTTGAGTGGAGGAAGGTATAGGATGGGTTCCCGCACATTGTGAGTTGCTGTCTGGCCTGGCGGCTCAAATACGAAGGACGAATGCTTGGAGTGCGAGGGCGGAGGTGAGTTTCCGTGTAAGATGACGGACTCCGCCCCGGGAAGGGGTCCATGGTGCAACTTGGCGTGGCTGTCTCGCTCAAGTTGAGAGGGAAACCCATAGATGGAGTAGATGCAATGCTGATGCCAGCACTTGACGGACGGTAAGGGGTTGGACTGGCCGGTAGATGCTTGCCTGAGACGACTGACGGGGTCGCAAAGTTGAAGGCGACTTTCGAGCCATGCGGTAAAGCCGTGCGGGGCTTCGGCGGAAGAGCGCCTCAGAGAATCGAGAGCATCCACGTCTGATGCACTGATCAGCCATTCACGTTTGCTGCAGCACGGGGGTTTCGAGTCAATTAGCCCTACGGTGCTGCAGGCAAGCCGCCTCGAGGCACTCACAGTGGTACTGGAGTGCGCGGGCCTCTTCCATCTGTGACAGGACAGGGACATGTGGTGCCAGGCCTGACAAGAAAGAGGAAAGAGTAGAGGAGGCAATCGGTCAGCGAGCAGTCCAACTCGGATTCAACAGACAGAATAAGATACCGTGGTTCTCAACAAGGGCCTTGAAGATGCGAAGCTTGTGACGTAGCATTTCAACCTCCAGGGTCAGGTCGAAACGTTGTTGGGCTGCTATCAAGACGGCAAGCTGAGACTGGATGGCAGCTTGCTCGTCCAACAGACGACGGATATCGCGTTCGATATCACTGTTGACGTCCATGGCGGTGACTTCCATAACGATACCGACCGGTGGATTGATAGCCGACATGTCCGCAGGCTCATGCTTAAGAGCGACGGAAGGCCCCAAACGGCTGAACGGGGTCAGGACATGACGATGGCCTCGGCCTCGCGACGATGGCCAGCCTCGGTGGTTTGCTGCTGTCGGACGGTCGCTGAGCCCTGGCTGACCGTGCTGCATACATACATATAGCCTGGATAAATGGGCATTTGTGCGAGCGAGCACAGATCAGTTGCGTGTTGCCCTCTTTTGTCCCCCGAAAGAGAGGGGAAAGGGGGAGTTGGAGAGAAGAGAGAAAATGAGAAAGGTACAGAGACAGGAAAGCAAGGGGAGGAGGAGGAGGTGGTGGTGGAGGAGGAGGAGGAGGAGGAAGTGAAAGAGGAGAAGGAAGAGAAGAAGAAGAGAAGGAAAAGAAGAAGAGAGAGACGGAGGAAGAGAGAAAGTTGGCTGGCTTGGGCTCTTCTGCAAGTCGATAGAGGTGGGGGATCACGGCTTAGCTAATAAGAGGGCGGAGTGTACCGAGAGAGCGGCAGAGACAGTTGACGATACCGACGGCACAGTGTTCGGATAGCCTGAAACAGCCGCTACGGGCGGACGGAGCGCGAAGTTAAGCACAGAGTGTGGAATGGCGACACTGTACGCCTTGTACGGCAGCACACTTCCTTGCCAGCTTGCCCTGACTACCTACCTTTGTACCTACCTAGGAACTTACCCAACAATCAACTTACTTGGGAGGTAATCAGCGTACAGCAAGATAGAGAAGCAAGTACGTATCTAGCAGTCAGAAGATGATTTGCCGTTGTGGGATAACAGCTTGCGGCAGAGCCCGGCAAGGAAGGTGCGATTGATGGTCATGTTGGGCCAGGCTTCACTCCATCCCGCCGTGCCTGTTAATATGTGGCACGCAAAGTACTCCCTATAGGCTATACCTACGGATACAGGCTACGGTGGCTACCCTAATAGGCACCTATCACCTGCGAAGGCCAGTAGCCCTTACATACATACATACACCTAGGTAGGTACACTTGGCTCTGCCTTTTCCACTACCCCCACGCCGAGGCGACTTCTACTACCTACGCAGTCGGCACCTTGATCCATCGAATTCATTCGTCTACCTAATCAGTGTTCAAGCAGAGTCACCTTGATCCAGCTCGCTCAGCTTCGACTAACGAGTCGCCGGAACGAGTCAAGCTGCACGGCAAATCTAGTTATCAGCTTATCGCGCTGCCCCCCTCCCCCCTTGACCTTGTCTCGACCGACTGAAATCAAGACTCGCGGACTTGATGCATCACAGCAGCAAGGACAGAGGAGGGAAAGAAGACAGGAAAGGGAAGAAAGCAGACTGCAGAGTTCATTTCCTGCTTTCTTCAGCCATTCGTTCCGTCGCAAGAATTACCCTTCCGATGACCAGCATCAACCTCAGCAACAGGCTCTCCATCGGCCTGCGACGACGTGATGTCAAGGATAGTGAGGATATACATAGCTCGCCGAAACATCACCCTTGTCTGTGACGCTGTGTCACCCCCAGCTTTTTTAGTTCCTTCTTCCCAAATCGATGGAATCATTAACTCAAACAGCAGCGACGAACCCCTGTCGGATACCCATGTCTCTCATCGTCCCAATTTCCTACCCGGCCGCGAGTCGAAAATAACGGCATGACCATGTCGATCATCTACATCCGTCAGCCTCCCCACGCATAGAGTTGGATGGCCCCTGTCTGGAAGCAGTTCGAACCATCGGGTCGTCAACCGACGGTGGCTGCAGCCCTTTTCGCCCGAACGGACTTCCCGTACCAACCAACTGCTCTGTCATTGGCCGGAAGCGAGTGTTGGTCCGGCGCTGCAGACGCGCCTCCCTTGCCCTAACGAGAAAGATGACGACTCTGCTCAGCCCAGGCCGTCGCCTTCGTAAATCCGTTTGACTGTCATGAGGCGCGTGTGGCTCGTCGCTCGCTGAGGCCCCAAATTTGCCGTGGCCTGGAGAGAGTCAGCAATATTTGGCGACGTCATCATTATCTTCTGTAAGTCTGTACGGATATTGACGGATCGATCGGCTCTGCTTCAGACGCATACGCCCTATCTGGCATCATGTCCCGTTTCGTCAAGCTTAAGCACGAAAGACATCACATCACACTTCCCTTGCGGGCCGATCAGCCGTCGACTCACGACCCGCGGATCCCATGTCTCGTGAAACATGTTTGGTGTCAGAAAATTAAACAGCGAGCTGAATATTTAGAGTGACTAGGTGGATGGATGGCTTCCACTTCGGTACGTGACAGACGCACCAACACGAAGGCGAGAGTATATCAACACCTCCTCGCTATCCATACTCAAGCGTCGATCGATATTCCCAGCGCCGGCGCCCACGATATCCCTCTTGCCTTTAATGTACCGATCTATCGTCAACTAGCTCGAGAGCCTTTGTTCGAGTGTTTTATCCCCCTCCCCTCCCTTCTTTTGGAATGGCCCTGAAGGCCTGGATACCTCGCCCATGCCGCGTCCTTTCAAAGACTGGCCCATGTGCTTTCCCGGAGTGGCATTTCGTCGCCCGCCGCCGCGCGACTGCCGTCCTGCTCAGCCTTGTAGGCCCAGTATTCGCCAAGGCGCGATTCAGCGTATGAGGCGTAGTCGAAGTCGATGTGAGAGATCTCGGCCTGGATCAGAGACCATATGCCCCAAAAGAAGCCAGGCACCCCGCGGAAGACGTCGACCTCGTGCATTAGTTGCCTGACCTCCCGCTCTTCATCCATGGCGGCGCCCGACAGCTGAGCATACGCCCGAATGTATTCGCGGATGAAAGCAAGCCGGTGAGCTCGTGTCGGGACTGCCGAGTAATCGCAGTCGTAGCCAGCCCATTCAGCAAAATGATTTGCGACATCGAAAGCGACGGGCGATGGTGTGCCGTATTCGTAGTCGATGAAGCTAACCGACGACACTGCGCCACCATGACGATGGATGATGACGTTGGCGCATAGAAGATCGCAGTGAGCAAACACCAACTAACGTGCGTTCTCGGTCAGCGGTGATCACAAGATGGGGCTCCAGCAACGCATACTCCATTGTTGCCGAGCCCAGGGCGCTGGCTAAGTTGCAGAACCAAGTCCTCGAGCTCTCGCTGCAGTAGGTCTCGTCGGTCGACTTGCGGCCTCGTCTCTGTGGGAAGGGCCAGGATCCATTTTTGCATCGTTGTCCAGAGGTTAGGGAAAATCTTGCCCGGGGCGATGTTTGCAATTTTGGTCTTTTCGCCGTCGCCGGAGTCGACGGAGCCATTGGCACTCTCCTTACGCCGAATGGCCGTGTCGGGTAGGCAAGGCACGACGGCGTGCCATTGGGCCAGGCGGCGTGCCACAGCAGCCATGACATCGGGAGCGACGAGGTCCTTGGACTGTGCGACTTCGCCGGGAATGAAGCGGTAGAGCATTCCGTTGGCAAAACGGGCCAGGAGCTCGGGAGCCAGATCGTGTTTCATGAGGAGCTCGTGGTTGGCGGCTTCGCGCTCGCGGTCAATGAGTACGTCGGTGCCATTGCCGTAGGCGCGAAGGAGTATGGACTCGCGATCAATATCCGTCTTGGAGAGGCCGGGCCGGCGGTTTTCGGCTTTGAGCAGCGTATTTGTGATGCCATCGGTGAAGCGGACGAAGACGATATGAGCTTCATCGGGAGCCCACTGCGGCAGGAGAGTGAGGACGAGTCTCAGGGCCGATTGTGTAGAGTTGGCTTGGTCGTAAGTTAGAGGAATAAAGCGCATGCGGCCGTGGTCGCCATTCGCGACGGCGACAGCTGGTGACATAATGCGCGCAGATCCAACTGGAAGTGATGTCGATCGAAAGGAGAAAATGAGGGCGCAGGTTGAAGGAGGATAGGAAAAGGGGGGGAGGGAGATGAGGCTCAGGGCGATGACCTCATGGCACGACGCAAAGCGATGCCTCCTTCTCTGTTTACAGTCGTCTTAGGCCTGAGATGGCCGGAGAGGCCAATCAAGAGCCGTGGAGGTGACCGTTGTAGGATTGATACGGAAAGAGCCAACAACTGGGGAGGGAGAGGAGCCAAGTGTACAAACGAATTCGATCAATGCGACGAAGTGCCTTGAAGTGCCTTTTGGAGAGATAACGGAACAGGGTCGGCTCTGGGCCTCTATCGAGTACCAATCTACCTCCCTAGGTACTATGTGGCAGGTTGCCACTAGCAGCGGCACCGTGCACTGCGGACTTCAGTATCTTAGCCACGTGACAGGGGGTGCTGGGTTCAAGATGAGACGGCAGATCACGTGCTCCGGATCTGCTTGGAAAGCTACCCTAGGGCACATGGGTGAAAGACGAAGAGGTTTGTTTCGATCACGAAGACGTCGAAGACAGCCTCTGACTGTTTGCATACCTACCTACCTATGTATGTAGGTAATAACCTGCCTCTACGGATGCATGCCTACGTGCCTATATACCTAGACACCAAACAAATGCAGCCTCAGCATGTATGTATGTACATATATACATTATACATACATAACTGCCAGTCTGCCGGCAATTATCACACATACATATTTGCATCAGAAGCTGTCGCGGCTAAGCTTCGGCACAGCCAGCGACTGTGACTATCCGCACCTCATCTTCGTCGTCTTCAACCAACGCTAAGACACACCTTGCTCCCAGGTGTATGTACTCAAATCCCGGTCGTCGGCGATGCACGCTGCCCGGCTTCGGCCTGTTTCGGCATCGCGGTCATGGCCATGTCGGGCGTCAATAAGGAAAACCTCCTAGCCGTGGCCCTCGTCATCAACCGCTCCCGCGATGGCCCGGCTTTCGTCTTCCATTACCCCCCCATTGTCCAACCCGTGAACAGCAGCAGTCCGACACCGTCCGAAGCTGCCGAAGCTGCAGACGATGCATCCCTGCACGCGAGTCGAGACCTCTCCTCTGACGTGCTCCGACACCACGACGACCACCTCATGACCGATTCCGGTGCGCCGTCGGTGCCGTGGGAGCGCCTTGCCGGCTTTCCGACCCGCGACCTGGCCGGCATACTGACACCGGCGCGATCATATCACAAGAAGCTTTTTCAGCTTTCCCTCGATCCCCTGCTGTGCATCTCGTATCCTGTACACGTACCGGAGAACGGCAGATGGAAGCGGGTCAGGAAATTGGACAAGTCACGGGCTCCTTCAGCCTCAAAACCGCCAGAAGAACCGCTGGAAACGGAGCAGCTCGAGGTCGTCAAGGATAACACTAAGGATGATGCCGACGACGAGAAGCGCAGCTCCATGACCATGTTTAACCTCGTCTTCATCCTTCTTCCCAAGAAGAACGAGCTTAAGGAGCTCGTCGACGCCCTCTACGGAAACGTGGTGAAAAAGGTCAACAAAGCCTACAGGTACAGTCAGCAGCATAGCGACTTCGTCTGGAAGGAGTCGAAGCGCATACTGGCCGCCAAGGACAAGGCACGCGAAGATGGTCCGCCTCGGCTCTACTTTACGAAAGTCGTGTGTGTCTTGAGAAGAATCCTCGGCTGACGCGAGTGTTAGGCGTCTTGAACGTCGGCGCTCTCTGGAAGGATATTCTACACATGTCGTCGCTTGCCGCCTCGGTCCACGACATGTACGAAGCTGTGTCGCAGAATAAGATGGCGACCCTTCACTTGGACACGGCCGCCGGCGTGCTGTCGCCCTCGGTGCAGATCCCCACCCCCTGCTACGTCTCCGACATCCCGGCCGCCCACGACCGGGGCCGGCGCGGCCTCTGGTTGACGACGGCGAACGCCTTTCTCAGCCAGGACGCCCTCGATGAACCGGGCTTCCTCGACCGAAACTTTGCCCTGCTGCTCATGGAAGACGAGAAAAAGATCATTGCTGAGCTGCAGGCCGACCGAGACCCGACAACGTTATCCATGGTGGAGTTTGTCCGGCTGGCCAAACCGACCATGTCGTGCGTCATGTCCCACCCCCTTTCCCTCCAAGGGAAAGAAGCTCACTCATCGATCAACAACAGCTTCTACCAGGTCGGACAGAGCCACGTCCTGACCCTGGGCCAGGTGCGCAAGTACGCGCAGCACTTTATCTTCTGGCGGCGCGCCATTGCCATCCCGCCTCTGCACGCTCGCGACACCTATATAGTATCACCCAATTGCCGTCTCGGCCGGCTCCCGCAGGCAGCCCACGAGTGGCAGCGTGCCTTTCCCGTCGCGCCGCCCTTGCCTAACTTTCTGGCGGAGCTGTCCATGTGCCCCAAGCCTTTCAAGTCCTTTTGTCCGACAAAGGCCCATCGTCCGCTCTACCTGCGCATGCTAGCCTGGCTCATGAGGGGCGGCTGGGTTACGCAGCTGTGCACCTTTGCCTACGTCGTCGTCTGGCCCGAGATCATCTACGAGGTTGATTACGAGATGGAGGCCGAGGAGCTCGCGGCTGCGGCGGAAGAAGCCCGCGCTCATGGAGAGGCCGTCGCCGTCGCCGTGGCCGCCGCTACCGTCGCCGCCGCCGCCTCCGCCGAAGAACGGAATGATGATCATGATGACGACAACGACAATAAAGACGACGATAATAAGGCGCCCGCGGCACATTCTCACCAAGACTCCACCTCCGCCGCCGCTGCAGAAAAGGCCCGCTTGGAACGCATGTCCGTCCGTGCCCACCGTGCAGCAGCAGACAAGGCGACGACGCACACGCGCAAGACTGTGCCCGTAGCGACGGCGCACCCCAGCACAAACGAAGGGCCGCACCTAGCCGGTCTTACCCCTCATCTGATCCTCGACGCCAAAAAGGCCACAGGCAGGGAGTCGCGCTACCTCTCGGCCATAGCCCATCGCTTTCGCGATGACAAGCTGCGCTCCGCATGGCAACTCATGTGCAAGTACTTTGACGGCCGCTGCGCCCTCGAGCGCATCGCCCTGCAGGAGGATATGAAGCGCAACGAGGCCTGGGCGCTACTCACGGCTATGAGCGAGTACCTGATCTGCACCCGACACTGGTGACGGCCGCTGTGAACTCTTTTCCCTCCTGTACTCCGTGAGGGAGTTTGTGTACATACTCTTCTTTCTGGATCTGCGACTGGATTGGTATGAGCAGCTACGAAGCTCAAGCCGTCCGTCGACACCCCCCCCCCCCCCCCCCCCCCCCTCTCCCCCCCTGCGGTGCGGCCCGATTATCATCACAACAAAAATAAAAAAGGAACGAAAAAAAAAAACGACCA
>PDHQ01000098.1:102291-118832 GCA_003339415.1 Ophiocordyceps camponoti-saundersi (nom. inval.)
GTGCGTGCGTGGGGGCGCGCCCTCCGCTGTCGGCCGCGGCCCCTGCGTGGGTGGGGGCGGTGCTGGGCCTCCTCCCCCTTGGTGTCCCCCCCCCCCCCCCCCCCTTTTTTTTTTCCTTTGGGGAGAGTTCATGTCCATATGAAAAGGAAAAGTAGATAAGCCAAAGCAACAACGTCGTGACCTCCGAAGAGACGGCAAGGGGGGTCACGGCGGTTAAGAGGATATGTATATGGAGGCTCATTATCGAATGTAAGGCAGACAACTACCTAAATGGCCACGATGGCATGTAGAACAGAATAAGGAGATGAAAAAAAAGGCAGCAAAATAAAGAAGAAGAAAAAAACAGCAGCCAAAGCCCGTAGGTCTATGGCCACCGAGTCCCAAGCAATACCTGACTGGAAAGAAAATGGGGTGTGTATCAACGCCAATGGCACAGAGCAGCCACCCGAGCAAAAGAGACAGAAACAGCAAAGGAAACACAGCCACGAGGCCGTGTGAGGATGGCCTCTAAGAGCGCCGCCCCCAGGTATCGCCGCACACAAGAGACCAGGACAGAAATGAAAAGAAAAAGGACAAGTCAAACATAGTACACAGGTCCTCCCAGTCCCAAGCAACTCGGGTAAAAGTTGAAGGAGCAAGAACGAATCGCGAAAGCGAAGAATGAAAAACCACCGAGATGATGAAGGCAGGTAGAAGAACGATGAGAGAGACATCAACCACGATAGACAAAGCCAAAAGGATATGCATGTCCTCCCACTGTATGGCGGCAAGACGTCACGTGTATGTATGTCCAGCCTATGCTTCATGCTCATGACAGCAAACCCCCTCCTTGAACAAGAGCTAAGAAAGAATCAGTCGCGGTGAGGAGAAAATGAAAAGAGGGAGAAAAGCGGAGGAAGTTGGCCGAGGACGCATGCATGTGACGCTGACTTCGACATAGTAGGGGTTCCCTGCACCTTGGCCTCCCGCCGCGATGAATAGGCTGCGCCACTCTCAGATGCGACGCTCCAGCGTCATCGTATAATGGCGGAGGGATGGGAGAAAGTGAAGGACAAGGCCCTGATTGCTCGGCCTACTGTGTAAGGTCCATATCATATTCGTCCTCCTCCTTGAAGTTGAGTGAGGCATTTCCGCTGCCGTCGTCGTCGGGATCATGCCAAAACTGCGCCGCGGCGTCTCCGAGGTCTCCGACGAGGCCCACGTTGCCGTTATGCTCCGGCGTGATGCCTATAGAATCCAAGTTTGGCGTCATTCCGTTGACCGGGTCTCCGCGATAGTCGGTGTGGTTCGGCACGCGGAGGCCAGACCCGGCGGACCTGGAATATGAGAATGAACCGGTTCCGCTCTTGGCCATGGCATCCATCAGCTCCGTTTGCATGCGCCTCTCATCCTCGGTCAGCTCAAAGGGAAAGTGGCCGCCGAGGTCGGCAATGGTGTTCATCAACTCCTCTTGCTGCTGGAGCTTGAGATGCAGCATCCACATCAGATCACGGGCCCAGCTAACAGCGCCATTGAGGATATCGCCCTTGTTGGGGCCCTTGTCCTTTTCCTCCATAGGGAGGCCGGTGGTGATGTTGCCGGAGCTACCCCCAGCCGCCCGTCTAGCGCCGGGCCCGGCCAAGCCCGAGGTGGCCTGCGATGGATTCGAAATGCCGGTCAGGGTCGGTGACAGTGGCGTTCCGTTCTGCAGCAGCTTGCGAATCTTTTCGTCTTCTAACCGGTGCGTGGGGACCAGCTTGCTTAAATCTTGGATCCTCTCGTTTATGTTATCGCGACGGCGACGCTCGACAAGGTTGTGGGATTCGCGACGCCGTTTCCGCTTCATCTCCTGCGTCGAGACGGCGCCGGAAGGGACGCCCAGCTTGGCGGGCATCGAAGTGCCGCCCTTGAGCATAACCTCGTTGATGGGTACCATGCCTTGTTGCATGGGAGAGGAGAAGCCCGAGTTGTATGAGGCAGGTATGCTTCCTGTGGGCGTGTTCATCCACTGGGTCGAGGGGGACTTGTCGTGGCTGCTAGAGTTACGCATGGGCTGAGATCCGTAGCCAGGAGAGTCGTGTGACCCTATGGGAATACCGTGGATGCTGCTGGTCTTGGGCGTCATGGGGCTGCGGGCGTTGGAGGCTTTCCGCTGCATCTGCTGAGGCATGCGGGTTCTGGTTTTGGCATTCAGATAGCTGGGCTCATGCCCATCGGCGTTCATGTCCCCTCCCGCCAGTGGGGAGCCCGAGTAAGATAGAGGCGAATGAAGAGACGTGCCGAACGAGTGGGTGTTGGGCATCTGGCGGAACGGAGTATTGAAGCCGGCGGTGTACGAGTTATGGATCGGGTCGCCGTCGGGCGTATTGGAGAAGGCGCCATTCATTTGTGACGGGTCGACGTGCATGCCAGAGCCGCGATGAGAAGAAAAGGGGCCCTGGGAGAAGCTGACATTGATGGCAGAGTAGTCCTGACCATGGGCGTGCATGCCTGAGTGGCCGTCTGACGGGCTGGCCAGGCCGTCGAGCAGTTCGTCGTCTCCGAATACAGCGGAGCCGCTCGAGTAGCCGTTAGGAGCACTTCCCGTACCCGAGTTAAAATTGCCGTTGTTGTTATTGCCGGCGCTGCTGCCGCCATTGTTAAAGGGGGGAGAATAGCCGCCGGTCATGGCGAGGTCGTTGGGGTCGATGTTGCCGCCGTTGGACGCGGAGCCGAAGTGGTTGAACCCGTGTTGGGCCATGACCAGTGTCGCGGAGTGCCGGGTCCGGGGGATTCTGTGGACGCGATTGCTGGCCGGCCGCGGGCGGTAGTTGGGTCTGCTCAGGTGTGGCTTCGGGCGCCGAACGATACTCTCCGGGTCGGGCGGTTGGAAGCGGCAGTCGGGGCTGGTCGAGTCGAAAGAGGCGAGAGTATGTGTACTAGGCCGGAGCGAGCGTCAGTCGAGAAGCAAATATCGATGTCGACAATCCCGGTCGCAGGGTTGAGGAGCGCGAGCGCTTGACTCGGGCGCTGCGAGCGGTTGTCGCAGCGGCGTCGCAATCCCGGCACAAGTGGCTAATGGCAGAAGACTCACGTTGTGGAAGGATAATATGACCAAGAGCCAGGTAACAGCTACCACCAAGCCATCTAACAGTTGTGTGTTGCGCAGATGATGAAGACTCGAGGCTGGGAGAAGAAAAAAAAGGGTGATGCGACTTCGGCGGGGGGGTTGCTTTTTGAGTCCGACGTCGTGGCGGGTGGATGGCGGTAGTTTCTCGAGAGCGTAGGCGGTGACGGGTTGCTATCTATAGGTGGGCGGCGTTCGAGTCACCTTGAATGAGGGGGGGCCTTGTCGAGAAATGCGTGCCGGCCAAAGGGGGGGTGTGAGTGTGGGGTGTTTCTGGCCGGGGGCCTATGATAAGCTGGAGCGCGGAGCATCAGCGCTGAGCAAAACAGCGAGGGGGAGTCTGTAGAGAGAAGCGGAGAGACAGAGCGGAAGAGGGGAAAGACAGGGCGTGAGAGAGCCAGACAGGAAGAAGAAGGTGGGAGCGCTCGAGAGAGGGGAGGGGGTGGGACGGGGGCTTTGCAGACTACTGCTTGCCACGGCGAACAAGGCGACGAAAAGACGAGACGAGGACGATGAAAGGGAGGGGGGGAGGAGAAGAGAAGCAGAACGGATCGGCGCTGGCCGCCCGTTGGTAGCGGCGGCTTTGGCGGCACTTGGGGGAAGTCAAGGGGGGGGTGTGTACGGCGTGGCGGCCGAGGACTCACCGGCAGAAGCAAGACACGACTTTCCTTTCTCCAGTCGCACAAGATTTTTGCAAGATTTTTTTCTTTTTTTCTCGATTTTGAATTTGAAATTTTTTTTTGGCGTGGATTCGACACGATGAGGCTGAATGGAGGAGGCTGACGAGGGAGAGAAGGCTGACGGGGCGTGGGGAAGGGCAAAGCAAGTGGAGCCTGCTAACAACCCCGCGGTCTGTACCAGGTTGACCCTTAACAGCTCCGTTTAGGCTTGTCGATTTCCCTTGTTGAGAGTCAGGCCGATGATACCAAATCGACCACCGCGAGGCTCCGTTCCCCAGTTTTCTTTTGCTTCCTCGGAGGGGGTGAATATTCAGGCTACCTCGGAGACAAGACGAAAAAGACGGCGTGGCGCGGCTGGCTGGCAAGGCTTTCCGTTTGTTGTTGGGAGTTTTGACTCGAGACACGGCGTCGACAACAGAGCTGACGTCGACATACATACAGGGCCCGGTCTAGAAATATCCCCACGGCATACCCACCCCTCTGTCTTATACTGCTCTATTCCTGCTCTTTCTGTATTTGCACCAGCCCCTGCTGCGGCGCGCGATACGAGGGTCGTCCCGCTCCTTGTCGTCTGACTCGCCTGGGGCCGACGAGCGCTGTGGTGGTGGCATCCAGAACAACGCCAGGAGCCCACCCCCAGAGCAACAGAAGGTGGGTGAGCTCCAGGCTCAGCGTGACTCCGGATTTAAGACAGGCAAAAAATAAAACCACAGACGTCAACTCGAGAGCTCTTGCCTTTTACCATCGAGATGCATCCCAAATCGGAGCTTCCTGCCCGGTCATGCGAGGCCGCGACGCCTCGAGCCCTCTGTCTGGCCACGAGGTCATGTAAGGCACGGCCAGGACGGGGTCAGCCGCGGTGGACGCCTCGCCGGCAGAAGAGCAGAGAAGTCCTCTCTCTCTCTCTCTCTGTCTGTGTCTCTCACACACTCTCTTACTCGCTGTCGCGCGCGCTCTCTCTCTCTTTTTCTGCCTCTATCTAAGAAGGTAGGTATCATCCTCTCTCGCCGGCGTGTTGCCTACAACAGTTCCCTCTGGAGAAGCTCTGTCTATCTCTCTCCCCACGATCTACGCATGTCTAGCCAAGGTAGGCACGTCTGTGCGTCCGCCCGGCCTCGCAGGTAACGTCAGACGCAAGCCGGGCAATAGAGGATAGCAGGTAGGTCGCTACCTACCCATGTACAGGTAAAAAAAAAAGGTAGGGTCCTCCTGTATGAATAGTATTCTTTGCCTTGGTGCCGACGAGTTTAGGAGCCCGCTACGGCAACCCGCCCTCCATGTCTCAGGACAGGGACCTGACCTGGCCAGGTGTCGGCTGCTTCGGGCAAAGGCGCTTGTAGTGTGGGCGTCATTCGCTATCGACGGTGTCTGCTCCGGCGCTGGACAAGACCACGCGTCGCTCGGTACCCGCGATAGACGCCACACGCGAGATACCACGGCGACGCGCAAAGACGAAAGGCATCGTCTTTTTGCTTTGCCTCACCCCAAGTCAGTCCCAGGTGGCACCCGCTGCCGCCCGTCCGCCCGTCCTCCCGCCCGCAGCTGGGCCTGCCAGCCTACCACCTACTGCCTGCCTAGGTATCCAGTAGGCATCTGTGTACAACCCACCTACCACCGTCTCTGTTTTCTTCTCTCCAGTTTCAGCCCGGTAACGCGAACGAGCAACATGGAAGTCCCCTTGTACCCGCGTGCCCAGTAGCACCGCGCTACCGCAAAGGGCACCCCTCCAAGCCGCCAATCATGTGCCCCCCCCAAATCCGCCCCGGCCCACGTAACTCCTCCTACCTCTACTCCTCCTCCTCCTCCTCCACCACCACCACCACCTCTCCCTCTCCCTCCACCTCTTCCTCCTGTCTGCCTACCTGCTACCTACCGGCCTCTGCCTGTCAGTTTCGCTCCTTCGCTCCCTCCAGCCTTGTGCCTTGCCCCCCCCTTTACCGCCCGGCCTGCCTGCCAAATCCGCATCTCATCCTGCGCCCCAGATTCCGCATCTGCCCTCGACCTTAGTCCCGAAAGCCCTCTCATTCGCCCGGCTCTTTGTGCCCGTGAGCGCTGCCAGAAGTAGGTCCGCCAGGTAGGCCTCCATTGCCCCCCCCCCCCCCCCCTCCATTTCGCTGCTTTGCCAAGGCAAACCCGTTTGGATCGCTTCAACCCGGGTCTCCCCCACCCCCCTTCTTTCTCTCCCCGCGCCGCTCTTCTCCCTCTTGCATCCGTCTATCTGGGAGATCCGAGCACCTCTGACTGACCGTACCCAGGGCGCAAGCCGCTCGCTCTAACTTGTTAGGGCACCTCCCACTCCAAGTCCGCGCGCGCGCGCATCTTTGACCCCCCTCCCCCGCTCCTTTTCGTTAGTCGACTCCTCACCAACCTTGTCGATCGTCCTTGTTGCCGTTCCCGCGTCCCGCTCATCCCGTCGCCGCGCATGGCTTCCAGCTCGTTCCGGGACTCCATCAACTCGCTCGGTTGGAGTCGACGAGGTAACGATGAGGTCGCAAATACGTCACAGCAGTCAGGGCTGCTCTCTTCCATCAAGAATCTGTCACCATTTCAAGACCGGGGTTACATGCGCCTGCCCACCGCCGAGAGTCCTGGAGCACCTTTACCGGCACCAAATCGGCGAGAGGAGGAAGAGGGCTGGTTCGTATGTGAGTCAACCTGACGACATCAGGTCGCGAACCCCCTGCAGCGGGACATGTGCATGGCATTTCGGCCGTGGACCGGATTCTGCATGTGATGCGAATGATGCGCCTCGTGGGCGGCAGGACTAACTCGAGGTTGCAGTGAGCAGATGGGACCGGTTATTGATCTTCGGGGCTTGCAACCTTGCCGCCCTCGCCTGCTTCGTCATCTGCTTCACCCTCTTCCCGGTTTTGTCGTTGAGGCCGCGCAAGTTTGTCATTCTGTGAGTGGGACTGTCCGTCTCGTTAGCATGGCCTTTTGCCTCCTTTCCTCGCTTTCCCACCCCTCTTTCCCATGAAGGCCTCTACCCGCTCTGGTCATCGCCTGCTTTGACTGCCGTGTCTCCGATGTCCGCCCTTCTCTCTATGCAGCCGTGCAACCCATGGATCTAACCAACGACACCTAGGTGGTCCGTCGGCTCGCTCCTCTTCTTGGCATCTTTTGCCGCTGTCATGGGCCCGGTCAACTACCTGCATCATCTCTTCTCCACGCCAAGACTGCCATTTACAGCGGCCTACTTTGGCTCCATTTTGTTGACCTTGGTCTTTGCCCTCAAGGTCTGTCTAGACTCGGCCTCCCACACGCGCCATGGCTAATCCGTCCTGTGCAGCTTCACAGCACCATCTTGACTCTTCTTTCCGCCGTCGCCCAGCTTGCTTGTCTGATCTGGTACCTCGTCAGTTACTTCCCCATGGGGGCCGCGGGGCTGCGCCTGGCGGCCTCATTCGGGACGAGGCAAGCTACGGCATGGATGTCGGGGTGAGGGCCGATAGCCCGATGGCGACGATGGAGACCAGCCGGGATATTACCTACATAGTTGGAAGAATAGCCTTGGCCAAGCGTCCTCTTTTAGCGGCCCTGATATACCGTTCGCCCTTCAGAGTGTTGGATCCTACATATGTATGAAGGTAGTCAAGAGACTGCCCAGCAAGGTCACCGAAGCGGTCCGCTCCCCACATGGCGTGTCCGAGGAACTTTGCCTTGAGCTCGGCCTGACAGTGCTGTATATGTTCGTATGTTCAAATGTACATGTGTATAACACGCATGGGTGTATGTATGTGTAGTAGTGATGGGCAGGTATGACGCCCTGCCACAGAAGGCACGATTGGTACGGCCGCGGGTACAAATTGGCACGACCCCCCTCCCCCCTTTCTAGACGGATCATCATCCTTAGGTCAAATTGAGCACGACCATTCTGCCGTTTGAGGCACTATTCCTATCTTTCTAGGAGGTAGGTATGTATTTACTACCTCGTAGATAGGTAGGTAGGTAGGTATTTTACCTTCCCGTCATAGCCTATCCGTAATATGAACCTATTCGTAGGTATCCAGGCACACACACATACATAGGTATGTAGACGATAGTCTGTCAAGGTGATCGGTCAAGTTCGCGTTGCGTAGGGAGACACGGAGTAAAAATATATATGCTGATGTTTCTATGCATGTGCATATGTATGTACATACATACGTAGGTAGGTAGGAGGTGCAGCAGAATAGCAGTCAAGGCCGCACCGTTCGAGGCCGCACCGCACCTGCCTGGAGCATCATGTGATGGCACGACCTGCGCAGTGCTGTCGGAAATCACCTTAGCGGGCCGAAGCCGCAGCGCAGGGGAAAGGCGTGTCGATGGCGCCCGAAGACTTGCTTGTAAAAGCAAAGTGCATTTATATACGGATATATAGTATATACCTTTAATTGCATTAATTCGGATACATACATATATACCTAATTAGGTATATAGTAGGTATGTATCCGTACATACAGTAGTGTATATATAGCCTAGCAAAGACGCAGTGAACAATTTTAGTCCTGCTGTATTCGTTGGACCCCGAAGGACTGCTGTCGAACCGGGCTCGGCACCGATGGGACGGCTTCAGGGCCCTGATTCTGTCGCAGGTTGAGTGACGAACAGCCACTTTGCACACATAGGTAGGTACATACATGCATATGTACATACCTACATACATGCCTGGCACTTTCTCCGTACAAGCGTGCTCAGGCATCTCATATTGTCTTGTCTCGTGCTGCGCACATTCCTGGCCTTTCGTCTCCCAAGTCTACATATGTACATACACAGAAGAGTTGTTTTTATGTATTCTTTGGGCCTGGCCTCATCTTCTGTCCCGCGGCAACATATGTACATATATGTAGTTGTCCTATCCAGCACTTATGTATGTATGTATTCTAGCTGCTAAGAGCTTGGCTTTTCGTATTGCCCCTGCGAGGCGTTAATTTCGTATAATAGATGTATATATGATTACGTCCGTATATAGTATGTATAGACATACGGAGTATAGAGTATTCGCATACGAATATATATATACATATGTTGTATATGCAAATACGAATAGCGAATCCGTGCATGTTATATATACCTATATATGTATATATAATAGCCTTACTGTGAAGGGATGTTTTTCTGTTTTTTCTGTTCTATTATCGGTCTGTTCTGACTCATTAGAGTAGCAGAGAAGGTTTCCTTGTTTACTAAGAAGTCTATGTGTACCTAGGTACCTATGTAGGTACCTATGTATGAGAAAGAAAGGATAACTGCCTCAAAGCAGCAAATCGGTCGTGCTCAATTTGACCTAAGGATGATGATCTGTCTAGAAAGGGGGGAGGGGGGTCGTGCCAATTTATACCCCAAGCCGTACCAAACGTGCCTTCCGTGGCAGGGCCTCATGCCTGCCCATCAAGTCCATCACCAACAACGCAGATAAAGGGGAATTCGACCCTCCGTCTCTCAAAGCCTCGTCAAGGCACCATTCAACCAGCAGAAAAAAACCCTCGCGGGCAGCAGAAAACACAGGGCATCCGGGCCATCCTTGGCCATCAACGGAGCCGAAAAAAACAAGCCACACAGGGCAAAGGCCACTCAGGGCACACACAGAAGAACAAAAGAAAAGAAGCCGGCAGGCCGAGCATCGCTCCAGGCCATAGAAGGTCGAAGAAGAAGAAGGCCATCTCAAGGCAGAAGAGGTAAAAAGCCCCTAGGGGCAGCGGCGCGGCCGGTCTCAGCAAGCGGTCGTCATCGCCGGAGGCATTATCGCGGACGTCATCGCGGCGGGCGTTAAGCAGTCGTAATAGCGGCAGCGGCAGGCGTAGGCAGAATAGACATTATCGTGATCAAAGGAGAAGGTTAACGCCACGGGCCTATAGCCCCCTGTCTCGGTCACCAGAAAGAAAGGATAACTGCCTCAAAGCAGCAAATCGGTCGTGCTCAATTTGACCTAAGGATGATGATCTGTCTAGAAAGGGGGGAGGGGGGTCGTGCCAATTTATACCCCAAGCCGTACCAAACGTGCCTTCCGTGGCAGGGCCTCATGCCTGCCCATCAGTATGACAGTGTCTCTACTAACCTAGTATCTATCGGTCGAGATGCTGATATTCTGTGTCTATAATATAAAAATACCTTAGTACCTAAAGGAAAACAATGCCTTAATAAGTAGCTGTCGCAAGGTGAAGTACCGCTACACTATATAAAACGGGAAGCACCCCCTAAGGTGTAACGGTACGTATTTAACCCTATATCTCGTAATATACCCCCCTAGGTAGCTTAGGGTTAATAGAGGTGGACGCCTAAATACGTCTCTTCTAAGAGATATAGGTAAGAATAAGGCACGTGACTTTTGCCTCGTGCCGATATTTACCCGGCCGCTAAGTGCGACTTCGAGCCGTTTTTATTACGTAGTTTCCAGAAAGCGGGGTTTAAACTTAAGCTACTTAGATCGCCTCTTTTACCCCTTTCATCTAACTAGGCTTATAACTATTAGATAAGGAGGAGGCGTGTAAATTATATTAATTAATATATTTACCCTCTCTAAACGGAGGGAATTATTATTATCTTTATATATATAATAAGAACTTTCCGTATCGGCCTCTTATATTATAATACTTTTATAAATAAGCTTTTATTCTTATAGCTTATATATTACTTTAGATATAGCCCTTTTCCTAATAGGAATTTTATTTCCTAAGCTATAAATTCGTTATTATATTACTTATATATTTTAAGGGATAATAAAATATACGCTTAGCTTACCTTTATCTTAGCCCTCTAATATACCCCTATAAATACTATATATACCGCCTTCTAAGCTAGGTAAGTAATACTTACCTTCTAAAAGGTATAATTAAGGTTTCTTATAATAATTAAGGAAAAAGTTAAGGGTTAATTAGCGGTAAGGTATATAGGTTAGTTTATTTAGCTTAGAAAGTATTAGATAATAGTTAAGCGGTTATTTTTATAGCTAAGCCCTCGATAAAGCTAGGTTCGATTCCCGGTACCTTTTTAGTATATATTTTTAGGAATTACTATATAAGGGAGGCCCTTAGTTAAGTAGCTTAGCTAATAGCTATAATAAAGGGATTAAGGGCCCCCTTATTATAGTAAATTAGCTAAATTACTTAGCTAGGGGTTTTCCCTAATTAGTCTCGTTAGTAATATTTTCGGGTATTACTAACTTTTTATTTTTTTTATATATTTTAATAAGTTTACTATATTACTTTAATAATAAAGAGACTAATAGATAAGTCGGAAAAATTAGAAAGGAAAAGTTCGTAGAGAAAATAAAAATATCGCGATCGAAGGTTTATAATATTTTAAAGTAATCTCCCTAATTAGAATAAACGATAAAAAAAATAACCTTAAGATAAGGGTATTATTTAACCGATAAGAAAATAATCGCGATAGCGATTAAAAAGTAACGAAAAAAGTGCTAATTAGGGAGTGCCTTTTTAAGGAAGGTACTTAGATTAGGTATTAAGAAGAAGATATAATACTAGCTAAATAGCCGATATAAGCTTTTAAGTTAAATTTACCTTAGAGGCCCCTTATAGCTTTCCTTATTATAGGAAAAGCTTTATAGCTATAGGCCTTAATATGCTTAAGGTTTTAAATAAGGCGATCTTTTAGATAACCCTCTTACTAAAGGTTATAAGTCTTAAGCTAACGAAGCCTCCGCTTAATTAGCTATATAGCTACCCCCCTATTTACCTTACGAGGCGTCTTATTAAGGAGGTAAATAGCTATATATATAGCTATTAGCTATAAGTTATAAGGGAAGCTTAACTATATAAGGAGGTATATAGCTATATAAGTTATAATACCCTCTAATTTTTTAGCGTAACTATTTTAATATATATATACTAGAGAGGTAAATTAAATATTAATCCCTTTAAATACTATATTATCCCGGAAAGCCTTAGTAAAAAGGGCCTTCTTATAATCTATTAGGATAATTAATACTTTTAGATTAAATACTTAAGCGATATAAGCTATAAATTTAACCTAAATAGACGGCAAATTTGTTTTATAAGGAATATCGTAGCCTCTCCTTTCCCCTGTAAAGTAGTAGGTAAAAAGGGTTAAATAATTCGATCCGTTATACCCTACGCTTATATAGAATAGATTAAATAAAATAGTAGCTTAGGGGCGTTAAGGCTACGAGGCTTAACGAGGTACTCGTAATCTCTCCTTCCTAAGTTTAGTAGTTATATAGATCTTATAATTAGTTATCGGGATAGCTTTATTAATACTAACTCCTAGTAACTTGCTTAGCGAGGCTTATGCCTTAGCTCCTAGATAGCCTATACGGGCGTGTATTTAATCTAAAGGTATTAATTATCCTAATAGATTACGAGAAGGCCCTTTTTACCGAGGCCTTCTAGGACGATATAGTATTCGAGGGGATTAATATTTAATTTGCCTCTCCGGTATACGTATACTAAAACGGTTATGCTAAAAGATTAGAGGGTATCGTAACCTATACGGCTATATACCTCCTTATATAGTTAGGCTTCGTTTATTTAGGTTAAATTTATAGCTTATATTGCTCGAGTATTTAATCTAAAGCTTATGCCTTAGCTCCTAAATAGCCTATACGGGCGTGCTATAAGTCCTCGTCTATTTTTATAATAAGTTAAGGAACCCGTAAGTTAAGTAAAGCTATAAGGGTTAGTTTAATAACTTATAACTAAAGCTGCCTAATCCTTATAACTATATAATAGAAAGTTACCTTATTTCTTAAGTTATAAAGTTAGCTTATAAAGTTATTCTAAGCGTAACCTTTTTTTATAAAAACTATTAAAAAAATAAGATTAGTATTAAAGTTAAGGTTAAACCCGATATTAGTAAAAGTTATACGATAACCCGTTTCTATTATTAATATAACTATACTTACCCTTAAGGTAATAACTTTAGTTATAGTAATAGTAAGATTAACCCGGCTATTTAAGTTAAAAATATTAAACTAGTTAAGGGAGTTAAAGATATATATTAAGCACCCCCTATTAAGGAGGACGCTATCCTTTATCTCCGTACCTTTTAAAGCGGGATTCCTTAAAGCTATAAAAATACCTAAGGTTTCCTTATCCCTCCGTTAGCTAATAGTTCCTTTATTTTCCTTCTTCTATTAATTAACTTTTCGTTAAGTTAATCGATTATAAGCTACCTTATCTATAACTTATTAAAAAAAGTTATCGTTAAGATTAATCCGATCTTATAGAAAAAAAGGGATTAAATTAAAGAGAACGTAAAAGTATTTTCTTTAGTAATTTTCCTTCCTCTTAAACTTTTAAAAATACTTTTAGCTATATATAAGGGAAGCTTATATAAGATATACTAAAAAAGAGAGATAGCGATAATTAAGTTAAGAGAGAGAAAGAAAAATATATAAATATAGTTTATAAAAGTTTACTTTAAAAGTTATATTAAAAGTAAAGCTAATTCTTACCGAATTATAATACTAGAAATTATTACGAACTATATATAAGGGGATTATAACTTAGGGGTAAACTCCTCGTAATACGAACTATAACTCCCGGGGTCTTATCTAAGATTTTAGCGTAATTTAAGGACTTATTTTCTATATCTAACTATTCTATCTTAACTAAAAATATATTATATATTTTCTAATTAGTTTTAATATTATATTATAATAGCTTTATAATATTTATATAATTTTATAATTATCTTTTATATATAGTTATTTTATAATTTTATTATAACTATCTTTTTATTTTAAATAACTAAATATTAAAATAAGATAATTATAAGTTATTATAAATATATTATAATAAAGTAAAAAAGAAAAGGTTACGTATAAATAAAACGCGTTATTAGTTATAAGAATACGCGCGTAATTATAATAATAGTAATTATTTATTATTAGTTCGGGGTAAAGTATAAGTAACTTCGAAAGCGTATTATTATTATTATAATTTTTTCCTCCCGTTATCTCTAAAAAGATTTTATTCTTATTTTTATCTTAAGGTTATTTTACCGCGTAACGATATATCTTCTTAGTACTATATCGTATAATAAAGCTTTTAATAGCTTTTATATATATTTCGATAAGAAAAGGAATCTTCTTAGTAGCGGCCCGCTTAATAACGATATTCTATATATTAATATAAAAACGCTTAAAAAAACGCCGAAAAAGATAAGTATAGTAATACCGAAGAAAATTATAGGAATATTAAGCGGTAAGGGCTTAAAGCGTAAATAATTTAATATATATTTATAGGAGATATATTAATATATTATAAAAATACTAAGTTAAAGTTCGCTAATAATAATTACCGAAAAAGATAAAAGTAGTAAAATACTAAAAAAAGCGTAAGAGCTAAAATTTATAATAACTAAGATAATTAACGCGGATAAGGAGATAACTATTTATCCTAAGCTAAAAATAAGTAGTAAAACGCTAAAAAAAGCGTAAAAGCTTATATTTAAAGCTAAAAGTAGCTTAGCTAAGAAATAGCGCGTTAAAAGTAAAAAGGGTAAAGTAGCTTAAGAGAAAGTAAAAGCGCTAGCTATAAAAAAGGTAGCTAAGGAGGAAAAGTCTTATATTAAGGTAAAATAAGTAAAGTATTTAGCGTTAAAATATACTAAAGTTATTAAAAAAATAAAGCCGAAGAAGAAAATTCGGAGTAGTAAAAGTAAAAGTTATAAAATCGATATTAGAATAATATACTAATAAGTTATAAAAGTTAAGAGTACTAAATTTATTAAAAACTCTAATAAGAAAAATACGATAATAATTAACGTAAAGTAATAAGTAAAGGTAAAGGAGTATTATTCTTATATTAACTTTAATAAGTAAATTAAAAAGCGGTTTTTAAATTAGCTTTTCTTATTAGAAGAAAATAATAGCTATTTAATAATAATTAACGCGGCGTTAAAATAATATATATTAAATATAACTATTATAAAAGGTTAAGAGAAAGCGGAGATTATAGCTATAAAATATTATATAGAGAAAATATAATTTATCTTAGCGCTTAGTAAGTAAAATTAGCTAAGGTTATTTAAGAGTTAATATTAACTTAATATAATATTCGTAAAAGCTAAGAAATCGCTACTTAAAACCTAATATAAAAATCGCGGTAAGGGCAAATTTAATAAGCTATAAGATAAAAAAGTAAAAAGCTACGCTTCGGAGGGTAACCTATTACGTAAAATAATTATAGAAATAATACTATCTTATAATTAAAAGGCCTCTATTACTATATATATAATAATATATAGCTATATTAGGTAAAAAGTAATATAAAAGTAAGTTACGGCGATTTTTAAAAATTAAAGCGTATTACGTAAAATTTATAATATAATTACCGAGGAGTTTATCCGATATAAGGACGAAATCTAAATCCTTAATTTAGGAAATACTTTAATATAAAAAACTTAAAGCTAAGCGTTATTAGAACTTATTAAAGGTACTAACTAAAACTTATTAATAACCCGCTTAATAGCTATTATAAAAAAGATTAATATAGCTTAAAAAGAAAAAGTAACTTAAAAAATATATAACTTAGTATTAAACTATATAAGTATAATTATAAAAAAAGGTAAAATACGCTTATTTAATAAAAATATAATTATAGCGTAAGGAGTTCGTAAAGCTATTATTAAGGAGTTTAGTAAGTATTACGTTAAGTAAGCGACTAAGGCGAAAAAGTCGCCGGAGGCGGCGAAGTTTATTAGAAGCGTAGCCTAAGCGGGGAGGAATTAAGGCTAAGTTAACGGAGATATAGCGAAGGTTACGGAAAAGTTTATTAAAGTTAAGGGAGAAAAGGATAATATTAATAACGATAAAGCTAACTTAGAGCTAGAAATCGGATATAAAAAGTAAATAAAGTTATCTAATAACGAAAAGGAGAATACTAATAAGGGAGAGGTTTATAATAAAAATAATAATAATAATAATAATAAGTTTAATAATAAAAATATATTTAAGTAAAAGATAACTTATACCCGTAGCTAAGGTAAAGTAAGAGGGAAAGGAGAGGGATATACGTAAAGGTTTAAGAAAATATCTTATCTAAAATAAAAGAAAATTATCTAATATAATCTCGATTAGTATACTAAGTATTTCTAATTTTACTTAAAAAAATATATATTTCGCGTTATTAAGAATAAGATATTTAAAGTTAAGTATTAGCGTTCTAAAATTAAAGCTTTTTAGTATAACTATTATTAATATAAAAAAGTAACTTATATACTTATTCCTATTAGTATATTAAGAAATCGGTTTAACTATATAATAGTAATAGGGGAGCTAGGGTATATTTTTAACGCGATATATTATAAGGCTAGTTATTAAGGTTTAAAATTAGTTAGTCTTTAGTTAGTTAGGACTAACTAAAAAAAGTCTAGACTAAAAGTACGTACCTTTTAGTTAGTCTTTAGTTAGTTAGCCTAAGGACTTTAGTTAGTCCTTAAATATAAGGACTAACTAACTAAAAACTAAAGACTAAAAGGACTAAATTTTTAGTTAGCTTATGTAAGCTATTTTAATATAAAAAAAATACTAATAAATAGCGCGATAGAAATACTATATAGAAATTAAGTTTTTTTTTTATTTGGATTATTATTAAGCGAGGAAAAAATTCTTAAACCTTATATATTAATAAGAGAAATAAAACTTAGTAATAATAATAATAACTTAATAAATAATAATATAATAAAGAATAAAAGTATAATATAGCTTAAAAAAAGCTTAAATATAAGTTAAATATACTTAATTATTAAAAATCTTTAGCTTTATAAAATTATTAATATATAAAGAGTTAATATTAATAAAAAATTATATTATT
>PDHQ01000099.1:0-80333 GCA_003339415.1 Ophiocordyceps camponoti-saundersi (nom. inval.)
GGGGGGGGGGGGGGGGGGGGGGGGGGGGGGGGGGGGGGGGGGGGGGGGGGGTTCAGAGAGAACGGCCGTGACTTGAACAAGGCTTCGGTTTCCCCTATTTCCACCGCTTCCCTCCAGGCAATGGATCGAAATGTGTCGTTGGATGCCGGCGTTCTGCTTCAGCGGGAGGGTACTGCGCCGGTCCGCGTGGGGAGCCCCCGCGCAGACGGATAGCGGTGTAAGCTGTCCTCTTCTCCTTGATGCTATATACGGACGTATGTATGTGGTATGTGTCCGTACTTGTTGTATGTAAGTCGACTGCACAGTTGACGCCCCCCCCCCCCCTTTCCACCGTCCCCCCTCCCCTGTCCTTGAGGCTGGAATCACAGGAAAAAGCACAAAAGAAATGCGCACAAGTCTGCCAGGCTTTGGTTAGTTCGTCCACTTTTCGGGTCCGGAGACGACGCCGCCGCCGCCGCCGCCGTCTTCGATTGTCTGTCCTGCATTGCTGTAACTGTAAGTGAGTCTGCATATCAGCCATTCCCCTCTCGGGCCTCTCCCCCCCTTGAAAACAAAACATAATGGAAAACACACCCCCCCAGAAAAACCCAAACCCAACAACAACCATCTTTACCGCCGAATCCACGATGATGACGGCACACACCAAGTTGGCCCAGCCACGCGACGCAGCCAAAGTTGCAGGTGACGATGCCTGCTTTACCACCCCCCGGCACGCCCCCCCCCCCCCCCTTTTTCGCATCGCACACCCCTCCATTCTCGCCCGAAGCGGTATTCCTGACAATTGGCAGAGCCCAACCAGAGTTGCCCTCTCCAAAACGTTGCGACTGTATGAGCATGTACCCTTTGGGCTGCAGATGGCCGTGGCCGTGGCGAGGCGGTGAATGGTGCAGTGAGGCGGACGTCGGTCGTACAAACAACGAAACAGTTTGTAGCCGTACATCCGAAGCTCGCTCAAGTTGGCAGCTGACAGCGTGCGCAGATCGAACCTCTTCTTTCCCTATGCCTTAAGCCTTCTAGGGCCTTGTCCTCACGTATCGGTACTCGGCCACGTAGGTAAGTATGTAGTGGCTAGGTATGTAGTGTGTTATTTTTGAGTGTGTGTGTGTGTGAGCGTGTGTGTGTGTGTGAGTGAGTGTGAGTGTGAGTGAGTGTGTGTGTGTGTGTGTGCTGTATGCATGTACGTCTGTATGTACGCCTCAACTTCGCGCGTCATCCGCGGCCTAGCGACGGCTTTTGCCGCAGCAGAGGCTAGCTTCGGCGCCCGGAGTCAGCTCCACCAGCCTGGTCTTGCCCTTGGTCATCTTCGTCCGCTGCGGAGCTTGACTCCTCACCGAAACCCTCGCCGGCCGGGCCGTCCAAGCCGCTCCGGAGCCCCACTCCGGCACCTCCGGCTCGACCTTACCACTCGACCTTACCACTGTCCGCTCGTCTCTCCGGCATCGTGTGCGAGCCGGCCACGTGGACAAGTCCCGCGCCTCTCTGACGTATACAGCTTTCAGCTTGACCCGGTTTGGGCCTTAGTCTGGTTCCTGCCTCGAAGAAGCAAAGTTTCTGTCTCACTCATCCACCGTCATGCTGCCGCTACTCGTCCGCGGGCCTGGGACCCGGAGCCGGCTGCTATCGCGCCCGTTGCGGCTTCAAGGATAATCCTAGGTGGGAGAGTCCAAGAGCTTTGTACGGAGTAGTACGCCCTCTTCTCTCCCCCTTTCCGCATCCGCAACTGCCACGGATCGGGACGCATTCTGGGGAATCCTGGACGTCTTGTGAATCTGGCCGGTCCGGCGTCCTGAGCGGACTCCCCCTTCGACGGTCTCACAAACGGCCAACGGAAAAAAAGGCCATCTATCAATAAATGCAAATCGCCGTTATCCATAGGTCATAAGCCCGATTATTCCGCGTTGCCTTAGTCTTGCATATCAGTCAGAGCCGCTTCGCTGGCAATCAACGTTTCCGAGTGGCTGGCCGGATCGTCGGGCACAGAGAGAGAGAGAGAGAGAGAGAGAGAGAGAGAGAGAGAGAGAGAGAGAGCCAAGCCGGTGACGCAAGAGTCCGCCAACCTGCCTTACCAATGAGCAGCCCACGTGATGGGTCATGGCTCGCCCAACGCTGTGCTGACGGATGGGCGTTCGTTGGTAAGAAGAAGAGGAAGGACAAGGAGAAGAAGTGCGTCCGCTGACCTCGGCTCCCTGCTCGTCGTGTGCCTCGTCGGGCTGTAAGTGAGTACATACATACATAACCACCAGCCATGCACCATGCTCTCTCGTACATGTGGCAGCATGCATGACATGCAGCAATACCAACAGTGGGAAGCCGACAGAAACCCGAGGACTTGGTCATACCCCGTCATAAAAGCAGCGCTCGCCCTTTGGCGAACGGCCATTGGGTTACACCGGCGGCATTTCGCTTCTCTTTGCATTCATCGATCAATTGCGTGCTGGCCGTATAGACGCAGGACAGCACATCAAAAGAGCCCTTGATTCGCACATGTCGTTTCCTTGGTTCTCGTGCCACCGAACGAGAGTGAGCACAAACCGACACATTCCCCCTCACCGCTATTTCTTCTCGCTGTTGGAAAGGGGTACAGTTTTCGTTCCGCGCGAGGAGCCATATCCGTACATCCGCTAGCTGTTCCGACTTGGCGAGATTTGAAGCGGCCAACGGTTGCCGTCGCTAGCGGAGCCTGAGGTGAGATTAACCCCAAAAGCCGGCATGCGGTTATCCGCTCCGGGGAGCTGTCCCGGCTACCCGGTCCCGATCAAGTCCGGTTCACTTCCCCGGGGCTTATCTGTGAAACGGGAGCCCCCCCCCTGGCTGCTTTCGGGTCTTCAGGGGGAGCCCTCGGAACCGGAGAATAAGAAATGAAGTTGGGATAGTTTCATAGGCAGGCAGGCAGGCAGGCAGGGAGGTAGGCAGTTGTACATGCTTGAGTAGTACCGTAGCATGGCGCCATCATATCTCGTACCAAGCATCTCACTAGGCCCTAGCCGATGTTAAGGCGGGTGGCTGGCTGGCTTTCCAGTGATCTGGCTTGATCAGATCGACCAGCAGCCAAGGCTCCTTGTGGGTGCTTTAGCGATGAAGGCGGCGTCTTTCCCTTTGATGCTGTGTGTTCACCTAGTACCTATGTATGTATGTATGTACGGAATAGCTACCCCGGTAGGTAGGTAGGTATATCGCGTCCATTAAAGGTTTGTGTATCCGTAGGGAGGTATGTACTGCCATGTGACGAAGCATTATCTGGCGCGACAGAAAAAAAGGGGGAAGGGGAGTGTACTTGTACATGCACATGCCGGTACTGCACAGTACCTCGCTTTTTTCTTTGTTCTCTTCAGGGGGAGGCGTGTGAGAGTCCATTTCGTCACCTAGGGGTAGAGGTCGATCGTACTATCAGACCAAGACAAGGCTGTCGTCTGTCAGGCACGCGTCACGGATGGAATGTACGCAGTCTGAAGCTCGGGAAAGGGCATCAGCACAGCATCTAGTGCGACGTTGTGCGCCACGGCTTTCCTCGTCCAGCAGGTGGATATACTTAGCACATACATTATTTGTACATACAGGTGTGCTGGCCACGATGGTGGTGGTGGAGGTGGAGGTGGAGGTGGAGGAGAAGGTGGTGGTGGTAGTGGTGGTGACGATGATGCTTGCAAGTGAGACCTTCTCGAAGGCTTCCAGTGGAGAGGGCGTGGCCTTAACGAGGCCAACGAGCTGCTTCGCACAGCAGCCATGTGATTCGTGGTTGCTGCGTGCAGATTGGGATCGAATCGTTGATGCCCCGCGGCTCTTTTGAATCACGGCCGGGCGAATGGGAAGCCAGCGGAAGGAAGATTCTCGTCTCTGCCTGTAGGCAGCCTCCCGCTTCTCGCCATAGTTTGGGGTTCGAAGTGGCAACACGCCCCGGGGACCTCGCCGGTATTACATAAGACGGCGAGCAATTTCACCAACATCGTCGTTTCCTCTCTCCTCCTCTTCAAAACGCCTCATTCCGGGTTGTTTTAAAACACCTTGTCGTGAAACATCTTGTCGAGCTGCTTGATGATGGCCTGCTGACGGCAAAATCTACCTACCACCTATGGTCGGCGACCGAGGAGATCCTTACCACTCGGACGCCCGGAAACCCCTGCCGAGACCCTGCTTCTTGAAGCTTCCCGAGTGCACCATAGACATGCATATCGAGCGTGCCGTACTGGTGCACGCTGCCAATCATTCATCCCGACCTCGCAGTACATGGCAGTATCTCAACCCCTTCAACAGGATGGGATGGGTACCTTACCTATGCCATATGTGATATGATGTAGGTAGGCATGTTGTACAGTATGTATGTGGTATAGTAGGTATGTACGGATGGGTAGGTATGTACGCATGGGTAGTAGTATGAATACTACCTACCCATATTCCCATCTCCTGTGCCGACGTCACAGGTCTTTGACAGGCGGCCCCACGATGCTATCAGCGACAACGATATGGCCAAAGCCCTTCCGACAGGCTGTGCCGCAGAAGGCGGGCGAAGAGGCCGAGACCAGCATGAGCCTGCGTCTAGAATCTTGCTACGTAAGCTCTGTGTAAGCTTGAGCAATCACTTCAACTATATCAACATGTGACAAGAGTGCGTACAGAATCCCCGATTGGCCTGTCGAAGCCCTTCGAGGCGACGACGGCTTACCTGGAAGCCATTGTCATTTGCCCTGCAACCACCATTGCATACCTACTTGCCTAGATAATCGACAATGGACGAGATGCTCCCCACCCCGGCCGGTGTTTCTCCTGATGCTTCGTCTCGTGGCCTGCTCCTCGTCGATTCCCGCCTGTGACGTTACGCCACGCAACCAACCTGCTGAGAGCTGAAACGGACTTTTGACTGGCGGCGATAGACGAGTCAACTGCACTTTGACATCCGGAGCTGCCACGCCATGGATCATCCAGGAAGGTCTTTGCCGTCGTTGCCTTGACGCTCTCTCTCTCTCTCTCTCTCTCTCTCTCTCTCTCTCTTGACAGGGAGGCAGGGGCAAGAACGGCTGTTGTGAACCCTCCCTACCCATCCCATTCAGACCGATACGAGGCCTCCCTGTTCGGTACCATGGCGGGGAAAAGAGACAGACAGTGAGGCATATTGACATGTTTCGCCTCGCTTATTTTTTTCATTCTTCTCATCCATGCCGTATCAAGCTTGCAGCTTTTGTACGACGATGGGTCGTCACTCATGATAAGCACGTCCGCTGTCTTTCTATCTGCCCCGGCATCATGCGGTAAGGGGCGGCACTGCAAAAGGCTAGACGACATCAAAAGCCCGTCAGCAACTTCGCCGGCAAAATACAATTGTCCAGTAGTGACGGCGATCACCCGGTGAAATACCTGGGTCTCGACCACGCGCGGCTCGTAGAGAAGCCCGACTGCGAAGGGGGGCAGCCAGTAGATGCCGGCCACGCGACTGCCCCCATGTCTTTGTCGAGCGAGCGTCATTGCAGCGGGCAGCGGTGTCGCTTGTGACCCCCTTCACCACTTCTCACCCCCCTCCCCCTCACTCTCTCTTCCATTGTTTATCAACCTTGAGGTTCTTTGTAGACGCTCCACATCTATCCGTGTCCTATACCAACATACCTAGTCGATAGGCGTGCGCAGTGTAACGCGAACCGGCACATGGGCACCGTGGAGGGCGGGAGAGGCGCATTTCCCTCAGCCACGGGGAAGGGGGGGAGAGGCGAAAGAAGGGCGGCCATCACTGCACATCGCCGTATCGAGGCCCGAGTGGCCAGGAAGCCCCATGTCTCCGTCGTGAGGGCAAAGCACAGATATGTATAAGCTCGAGAACGGCTTCCGGTTGCGCAAGTGACTGCATTTCGTGGCGTAAATGACATTAGACGAGTCGCAGGTAGCTCTGGGGAGCTGACAGGCTGCCCTGCCAGAGGCTGCCGCTCGATTGATGAATAATTCCGGGACGGCGAGATGAGGTCCAATTCGTTGGTCGTGATACCTGCACCTCCTATCCATGGACCATGTGATATGCGGGGAACGGGCCCTCGCTCGGCTAAAATGGCGTGCTTACTTAAGCCCTGACAACGCAGATACGACTATCCGTAATCACGGAACGAAAACTCCGTATGTAATCCGTACAGACGTTAAGGATGCGGATATTCCTTTTGAAGACTAATAAAGACGACCTAACCTATATCCGGCTGTTCTAATTATGATTCTGCTGGATGTGGAAGGGGGACTTTGAAACCATGCTCGTTATCGCGTCCAATTCCATGTCAATTCCTCCATAGCACGCACAAAGCGGCCCGTTCCCAGGTAACCCGAAGAAACCCGCTCCGGGCCGCCTTACCTCATCCGCGGACGCGCCCCCCCCCCCCCCGGACCCGACAGGCAACGAGCGGCGCACAATCGCCAAATTCACAACGTTCCCATCGCCATGGCGGGCAAGAAAAGCGAGAACAGCAAAAAGGCGGTAGGCAACGCGCGCAAGGCCGAGGCCGCCGCTCAGAAAGCCGCCGTCGAAGACTCCCGACTGGAGGCGGCCGAAGCCGATAAGTGGTCAAAGGGAGCTAAGAGCAATGCGAAAAGGTTGCGTCGGGGCGGGCGGCCCATATCCCCCTTTTCCCCCCACGTCGCATGCCGCAGCTGATGCCGTCGTTTCATTGCACGCAAATTATTAGAGAGACGGAAGCAGCCAAAAAGGCCGAGCAGGCGCGGAAAAAGGCCGAAAAGGACGCTCTTCTTCGCGAGGAAGAGGCCAACATTGGCGGCCGCGACGAGCCCAAAAAGTCCAAGGCCCCGGTCAAGAAGACGCGAGGACTTGACCTATCGCAGCTCGATGACGGTCCGGCCGCGACGCTCAACGCCTCGGGCATCGATAACGCCCTCGACGCTCTCTCCCTGACGGCCGGATCCGATGCCGCCGCCGCCATCGATAAGCATCCCGAGAAGCGCTTCGCCGCCGCCTACGCAAAGTACGAGGAACGCCGCCTGCAGGAGATGAAGGCCGATGGCAGCGGTGTCGGCTTGCGACTCGAGCAGCGCAAGCAGAGGGTCAGGAAGGAGTTTGACAAGAGCCCGGAAAACCCCTTTAACCAGGTGACGGCTGCGTACAATGCCACCAGGTCTGCCGTCTCCAGCATACGCGCGCAGGAAGCGGCCAAGGTTGAGAAGCGTCTGGGCCAGTAACGCCCTTTTGACCGGCTGGCGTTTGCGGCAGGGCGAGAGTCTCTTCGTCCGGAGAGTCCGTTGGATGCCTTTTACACTTGCCTCTGCCTCCCTACATGTGAAAATCAAATGGGCGACCATAAAGACGACACGTGCATACTCTCGAGACTGAAGCTCTCTGATTAGATGTAGCCTGGCTGCGGAACTACCTACTTAGGCCTTTAGATCTGCCTTACTAATAAGAGTCCACCACCACCTCTCCACCCACCACCACTTCGAATCCCAATGGTGACACTGAATGAATCCTTTAAGCACCTAAACAAGCCATGGCATTCACTAAATCCCTAACGCCCGACGCGCTCCCGTCTCTACGAAGACAGCACCTATTCTCTGAGTTGTAAGCGATAGCTCTTCTCCTCCCGGCCAACGTCATCGTCTCACGCTAGAGCCTCGCCAGCGCCGGACTGAAGCAGGCATGTCCCGACGGAGTCTTCGTCAGCCTCACGCCCGGAGACCCTACCTTATGGACAGCAATCCTTTTTGTGCGCGATGGTAGGGCAGCTTGGTGGTCTTGGGTCTGACGGAACGCATCTAACCCTCATCCTCGTCTTAGGTCCTTATGCCCAGGCCATCCTCCGGTTTCAAATATCGTTTCCTGATGCTTTCCCTGCGTTGCCGCCTCTCGTCACCTTTTCTACCGACATGTTCCATCCGCTGATATCGCCACTCAGCACCTACATGTACACGACCGACATCCAAGTCAATGGAACAGTTAGCGCCCGCGACGAGGAGCGGCTGCCACCCGGCGGCTTCAGTCTCCGCCACGGCTTCCCGCACTGGTTTGGACGAGGTCGTCGCATCCCGCCCGGAAGCCGGAAGGTTAGCGGCGAGTCTTGTTCGACCCAGACCAGTCTTGCTCCATCGACTGCCGGCTCGCCCCAATCTGCGGCTCGGAAGGCGTCTAAATCTGGAAGCCGACAAGTGTCCGTCTACCAGATACTCAAATACATTCGCAGCTCCTTTGATGACGAGGAAGTTCTCGACTCGGTACCGCTGGAGGCGGCGGGGAACCCTGGTGCCTGGCACGCGTGGCGAACCCATCGCCGCCAGGTGGGGAGGCTTTCCGAGACGAAACAAGCCGGCTCAGAGAGGGAGGGCGACGCCAAAGAGACGAGCCAGGGCTCTGTTCAGGCACCCGAGTGGAATTGGGACGGTGTTTGGGAGGATCGAGTGGGCAAAGGAATTGCCGCCAGTCTCTCGGATTCCGTCTTATATGGGGGCGGCGGGCCAGACGAACTGGTGGGTGGTGACGAGAAACATTCTCTGGTGCTAGAAAGCGGCTGACTGGTGTCTTAGATCCGATTCCTTGCCATGGAAGACTCTGAAGTCGCCTCTATCAAGGAAAACATCCACCGCTCTCTGGACAACGCGGCTTAGGACATGCGGAGAGAGTTCGCCACGACCTGCCTCTTTGACGCGTTGGCGGAAGAACTTTTACCTTGCTTACCCCCCCTTTCTGGGTCCCGGAGGGGAAAAGCACAACCCGTCACGTATAAAGAAAGCAGGGGCTACCCTTAAAGACTGGGAAGATGGTGCGGGAACGGCTCATGGTCATCGGAGCCGTTGGTGCGTTTGCTCTGTGAGGGAGGACAAGTCGAGGTTGTGGGTGACTCTTGACGTCTAATGATATAGAGAAAATGACAGCGAATTGATTTGGACAGACCATCCGGGAGGATAAGGTGCAATTCTCCTGCCTCGACCCCCGGTGGCAGCTTGCCATGGCAGCGTGATGCTCATCATCCAAAACCCCATCAGCAGCTCCGGACGTCTAGAGCTCGACGAAGACATAACAAGTAGTCCGCATGTTAATTTTCCACGCATTCCTTTCGGGCAGAATCAAGGCATCGTTATATCTTCCTTGTTCGCCATGGCTTCTCATCATCAGAGCGACTCGCCTCACGTCGAGTTCCACACGCCACCCCAAGGAACAAACAGGGATAAGCCCAGCCCCCTCCGGATCGTGAAGCGAGGAGAAACGGCTGTAGGCTGGAGTCATCACGAAGGGCACTTTGGCAGGTTTCCCCTCAAGGTAGCCAAGAGACGCGGCCGAGGGGACAAGGTGGAAACGAACTGGGAGGGAAACGCGATGCCATCCACGACGGAGATGAGTCGTCGGGGTAGAATCTGGGGGGATACGCTGATGAGATGTCGAGGCCTTCTCACCAAGTCTACGCCCTCCTTTCGAGAAGCGTGGAAACATGGATCGCAGCGAGGCGCTTCTTCAAGCTGTAGCGCCGCGTGGTCTGATTCAGATTCCGGAGATGAGGAGGATTCATCTTCGTTTCATACGAGGAGGAGGATGATGATGAGCAGGCCTGTTGCGATGACGACTACGACGGCGAGTACGACGCCGTCCCCTTCTTCTTCGCTTGGTGCTTGCCCGCCTTCTGTCTTGTGTCCTTGCATATCCGTCACTTCAGAGGCTGTGGGTGAAGGGCGGTCTTCTATCTGGGCTGCCGTCGAGGTTTCGGGGAGACTTTCGAGTATCCCTTCTTCTCGTTCTTCGTCGAACCATTCGACGAATCGGGCTTCGTTTATCGCTCATCCGCTTGGTGAGGAGCTTTTCTCTTCTTCTTCCCTTTAACCTCTTTCCCTCTCTCTCACGGAAGACTGATGGCTTTCGAAAAGATCGCTTCTTCGAATACGGCTGTCTATACGACCTCACTGTCGATATTGATCCCACGCCAGGCTGGACCATTGTTCAAATCATTCAAGAACAAGCCTTCCCAACGTGAGCACCTCATCTTTCCCCCCCTTCGCATTTCATCAGACAAAAAGCAATCCCCCCCCTAAAAGCAAAGACAGCACCATCTACGCAGGATCAAGCGTCCTCCTCATCGTCCACCTCCAAAGAAATACACAGAGACGACGACAGCACATACGGCAAAACTCGGACGATTTGATGGAAGATCTCGAGCTCCAGCTCGGAACGTCGGTCTTTATGAACGTACGTGTCAGGTACTCTCACTCGGCCTTTCCAGAGCATCATAGGGCCGAGGGCGTACTGGGTATGCGCAGCAGGATGGAGACGACGGCGGGCGCGTCGTTGAGTCGGTCTCTTCCTCAGCAGGCTACGAAGACGACGGCGGCGGGTCATCGTCATCACCATCAGAGCTATCATCCTTTGCTTCCTCTCGTGCAGCGGCATTGGGGAGCCGACAAGACCGTCTCCGTCAAGGCTTTGATGCAGCAGCGCGAGCAGGGCGCAAATCCATCCATGAACGATGATGATGACCCGCCTTCTTCATTGTCCAGTCCCTTGGGAGACGCTTCGAAGGCTTCTTGGAGGCCCGGTCCGGGCAGCTGCGAGGTCGGCCGCGGCGGTAACAGTCCGTCCTCGTCGGTTGCCACGCAGAATAAACATACCCCTTTCTGGAGCTGGGGAACCTGGTTCTAGATGATTATCCCTCCTCTTTTGTTTGTCTTGATGTGTACGAATACAATACAATACAGTTGCTTTCTCTTCCCTTCCCCCCCCTTTTTCTTCTATACCAGCTCTGACCCCCAGGGAATCGACGTCTGGGCCCCCTTGCGCGATACGGTAATGGCAGCAGCGCGATTCGCCTCTCTAACCGCAGCATCGATATCAAAGCCATCAGGACCATCCCGAACGACAGCCAAAGCGTAAGCGCCGACAAAAGTGTCACCAGCAGCGGTAGTGTCGACGACAGTAACCTTCTGAGCCGGGACGAGAGCACGACGCCCCTTGGAATCAGCGTAAAAAACACCCCTAGATCCCAGCGTAACGACGACATGCAAAACACCCCAGCCCAAGAACCTATCAGCGACGAGGCCCAGCCCGGACTCGGTATCAAGTTCAGCGACGGAAACGTCAGATAAGAGCGCCGCCTCAGATTGATTGACGATGAGATGAGCGATGCGAGGATACGTCTCGGGCGGAAGGAGTTTCGTAGCCGGCGCGGCGTTGAGCAAGACTGGTGCTTGGGAGGCCATGATGGCCGCCACGACGGTATCGAGCCTGATTTCCAGCTGCAGCACGAGAAGATGACAGTCTCGTCCTGCGGAGTGTACGTCTGATGGGCCGAGGGCGTGGTTGGCTTCGGGCGAGACGATGATTCGATTCTCTGCCGATGAGTCGACGACGACGATTGCGATGCCTGTTCCGTGCTCGGGCCGGGTCTGGACACCGCTTACGTCGACGCCTGCGGACGAGAGGCTAGATCGGAGCATGTCGGCGTCGGAGTCGTCGCCGACGGCGCCTACCATTGCGATTTCCACCGTCGTGCTCTTCTTCTCCCCTTCTTCTTTCTCCTTGGTCGACACGTGCGATAGTCGGGCGCAGGCGACGGCTTGGTTGGCGCCTTTGCCGCCTGGTCCGCGGGAGAGTGACGTCGCCGTCACCGTCTCGCCATCGAGAGGATGGTGGGCCACGTACGGCACGAGGTCGGCGTTGAGGGAGCCGAGGACGGTGATGCGCTTCCGGCGGGGAGCCATAACGTTGTCTGTAGAGACGACAAGATGGGAGAGTGAAAGGGAGGGAGGGAGGAAGAAGCCGGCGGCGGCCTAGACGGCGATGGGAGAGCTTTATCAATCTTTTGATTCCAAAAGGTGGTACAGGGTAAGCTGCAACTATCGCGACTTCTCATGCGACATCGGTCGTCGTAACATTGCCCTCCAGCCGGCCGCATAAGACGACATCCTCTCCAAGCGGATGCCACGACACGTCGCATAGCCTCAATGCACCGTGATCCACCTCCCTCGCCGGACAGACACCGACGCCTCCCCTCCCCAACCAGGTCGGCGCAACGGTGACGATGACAGAGTCGACGAGGTCACGACTTTCAAGCAAAGACTCGATAACGAAGCCACCCCCTTCGATCATGACGCTCTTCAGCCCCTGCTCCCGCAGCGAAGCCACCACAAGCCTCCAGTCAAGCCGCATCCGGTCCCCCTCAGTTGAAGAAGAAGAGGAGGAAGACGACGACGACGGCAGGTGTAGGAAGCGTCCCCCATGCCGCTCCAACACGTCTACGCTGTCCGCAGGCACGTCCGAGGCCGACACGCCCGTAACCACGTAAGGCGCAAGTCCGGCCCCAGACCGACTCGTCGCCAGCACCTTGTCCGTCGGGCGCGGCGTCCAGCGGAGGTGCGGATCGACGATGATGGGACGAGGCTGGGACGCGACTGTGTCCGCGCCCGCGAGCCGGCAGTTGAGCGCCGGGTCGTCGGCCAGCAGCGTCGACACGCCGATGAGGATCGCGTCGTGCTGCCTTCGGAGGTAGTGTGTCATCGCCTTGGACTCGGGGCCGGAGAGGCGGGTGCGGACGCCCGGCGCAATCGACAGCTTGCCATCGAGAGAGGCGGCCCAGGTGAGCGTGACAAAGGGTCGTTGGTCAGATGTCCATGTCTTTGGAGGAAGACGGCGCTCGAGGAGGGCGGCCGCCTCGGCGGGAAAGGCGAGGCCTTTTTGGTCCATGAGGAGGAGAGAAGATGGAAAGGGGAAAAAAAAACAACCCGTTAGCACGTGCGGCCGAGAACCGGATGGCGTCATCGTCATCCTCCTCCTCCTCCTCCTCCTCCGTCCAACGGATTCCCATCATCATCAAACTCGGCCCATCGAAACATGGCACACGCCGTCCTGCCCGGTACGTTTCCAGCATGGCACATCCAGAAATACCGCCCCAAGTTCTCCCTCCGCCTCTGCACCACCCTCAGCACGCACGGCACGCCGCACGCGCACTTGGGCGTCTTCGTCGGATGCATCGCCTCGCGATAATCGCGGTAGGTGATGTTGATGCGCCGATTGCCCGCCACGGGATGCGGATCGATGGCCAAGGCGGGCGCGATGCAATGCTTCCACGACTCCTGCATCTCCGCGTGCATCACCAACAGCGAGTTGTGCGGCAGGTGTATCGAGATGGCGCCCGTCTCGTCCGGAGCCTCCTCGGCCTCCTCCTCCGTCACCACGCGTCGCACCCGGAACTCGCGCGCCACGCCGAGTGAGATGGACCCGATGACGGCCCGCGGCCCGAGGTAGGTGAGCTGGTCGCTGTGCCACCCAACGCTCTCCTGTCCGCCCTTGTAGCAATTGACAAAGGCGGAATTGGCCCTCCACGGCTCAGCTGGTTGGTGTCGCAACTTGCGTCCGCCAGGGTAGCGTGTGGTGATGCGGTGCTGCACCTCGCCGTTGACGGCCTCCTCTACCGTCTTCTTGACCTTGGCTAGCTGGGGGGTGATGCGCCGCACGTCCTGTGAAGCCGTGTCAGTAGGGAAAGCCTCCTCCTAATCAAACAAGAGACAGCTCCCAAACTTGCCGTGAGTTTGGCTCCATTATAATAGTAATCGTCTCTCTGCGACCGGACCTCATCTAAGCTCTCGACAAAGAAGGCAGCTGTGTGAGGACTCGAGACGACGTTGTCAAAGAGCTTAAAGGTCGACCTCTCGAAAGACTCAGCCTCGGTCAAGAGTTCCCGCAGCAAGTTGTCTGCGTCCTCGTGCGGTAGAAAGTCATGAATGATGGTGCAGGGTGTGTACTCGGCCACGTCTTCTGGGTCGTACAGGTGAAGCGTGCTCCCCTTCTTGGCCCTGAGTCGCTTGTTCGTCTTGGTAGCTGCGTATTTCCGGAGTGATGATTGTTGGCCGATGGCTGACGTCGTCGTCTTGATCTTCTTGTTCGTCTTTGTCGTTGAAAGTGATGCCGCTGCTTGTTCGACAGAGCCTTGGTGCGCTGCGAGGACATCTAGGAGCATCTCTTGCTCCACATCTGGATGGAGTGACGCGAGGAGGGCCAGCTTAATCTCGGTAGGCTCGTCGTCGTCATCGCGATTCGCCGCTTCCAACTTTCGCTTTGCCGGCGCGAGAAAAGCGTCCATCTTTCTATCCTCCTAGACGTGTCTATTACTAGTATCCTAGAAAACTGCTACTGCGGATCCAACTCGGAGAGAGAGGTGTAAAGGACTGACGCGTCATCACGTGACCACGTCCACCCTCGGCGCCGCCCTCCCTCCGGATCCGATCCTCGGCGAAGAAAACGACGGCGGCGGTGGTCATGGCCTCTCTTCGCAGCCCATTCAAGGCGCGCGCCTTTGCGCCGTCTCTCAGCGCCGTCTCCCGTCTTGAAAAACCGGAGTAAACCATGGCGGCGATGCTCGAGTTTCGAACACAGGGATTCAACCCCTACGCCGTCAAGTATTCGCCCTACTACGACTCTCGGATCGCCGTAGCCGCCTCGGCCAACTTTGGCATCGTCGGAAACGGCCGCCTGTTCGTCCTCGGCTTGACAGCCCGAGGAGTCCAGGTTGAAAAGACGTAGGCTGTTTATATCCTGTCTCGCTCTACTCTTATTCTGTTCATCTTCTTATGACTTACCTTGTCAACTCGACTGGATTAACATGATGCTATCAAATACAACAGCTTCGACACAAACGACGCTCTATATGACCTCGCCTGGTCTGAAATCAACGAGAACCAAGTCATAGTCGCTTGTGGCGATGGCTCTCTCAAGCTCTTCGACCTAGCCGTCAGCGAATTTCCCGTTATGAACTTTCACGAACATAAACGAGAAGCCTTCTCCGTCTGTTGGAATCCCGTCACCAAGGACTCGTTCATCTCCAGCTCATGGGACGGCACAGTCAAGATTGTCAGTTACACCTCCCCTTTTCCTTTTTCCTTTCTCTCGAACCTCTATCCTTCTTTTCCCATCTGCTAACAAGATTGGACATATCAAAACCACCCATCATCCCTTCCTGTTCTGATGATTCCTCTTCCACCCCTTTCCACTTCTTCAGTGGTCTCCAACCCGGCAATTTGCGATCAAGACGCTCCCCATAGGAAGCTGTACCTACAGCACATCCTTCTGTCCCTCCAACCCTGCTCTCCTCTCAGCCGCCTCTTCCGACGGCCTCGTCCGCGTCTTCGACCTCCGAACGCCCCCCTCGGCAAAATATCACCTCGCCGTCACCATCCCCGTCCAGGCCCCTCCCTCCGCCCCAGCCGAACTGCTGACGCACGACTGGAACAAGTATCACGACTCCGTCGTCGCCGTCTCCGGCGTCGATCGCCTCATCTCCACGTTCGACATCCGCAACCCCGCCGGCGGCCCCTTGTCCCTGATGCAGGGCCACGAATACGCCGTCCGTAGGCTCGCTTGGAGCCCCCACGCCGCGGACGTCCTCGTCAGCGCCAGCTACGACATGACGGTCCGTTTGTGGAACAACGCCTTCGCCGCCGCCCCGGCTCATCCACCACCACGGTTCGCCCGCCAGGTCGGCCTCATGAACCGCCATACCGAGTTCGTCACCGGCGTCGACTGGTGTCTGTTCGGCGTCGGCGGCTGGGTAGCTTCCGTTGCCTGGGACGAGAGGCTCTTGCTGTGGGATGCCAACATGTTGATGACACGATCCTAGGAACAGTACGGAATGGAGTCGAATCGAGCCAAGCGAGCTATTTACACGATGTGAGGAAGTGTGAAAAAAAAAGAGTCCCTTGCTGCGTTTCCTTTTTCTTCTTCCCAATTTCCCTTTCTCCCGCCAAGCGGCGCGTCACAAAAGACCCGCCGCTTTCCCAGTTGTAGTCGTACATGAGACCCCTTCGTCAACTCGGGCACGTCGGTCAGTTGCCGTCGCCCGTTCGGCGCCTCCGTACATACATAGTTTTGCGCCTCTCGTCTCTAGTAGATTTGAGATAACCGCGCGTCTCTTCTTCCACTCATCTTCTTCCTAGTATCTTTCACGTCGGAAGCCGCCGCTGCTCTGCCCATCCCGGCGAACCTGGCGCCCCATGTCGGAGAAGGCATCGCGACCTCCACCGCCACGCCCTGACATCCTGTCGCCTCCCCTGCCGAATCCTCTGTCGCCTCCTCTGTCGAATCCTCTGTCGTTGCCCCTGAAGAAATTCAAGTTGGCAGAACTCAGGCCCATTTGTCGAGCCCAGTCGTTGCCAACCTTCGGCGGCTCTTCCAGTCCAAATCCTTTGACGGCCCAGAGGTTCATGTCATCAACGAGAAGATACTTGTCCTTTGCCGTGGAGACTCCGAGCCCAAAGATAGACTTGTAAGCTTGGGAGAAGACCGGTCCCACATCGCGGCCTTGTTGGATCATCTGCTCGTGATATGGAGTGGACGCTCCCGTATCCACCCTGGTGGCTGCGGTAGTGAGCGTATCGTTGGGCCGTAGAGGAAGATCACCTAGGAGGCGCTTGGTCGCCGGCATGGATACTGATACTGCAAAGAGCCAGCCCTCACCCTCCTTGTCTCCACGTGCTGTCCGGCCGAGACGGTGAATGTACGACTCACGGTCTCGGGGCGTGTCGACCTGTATCACATGGCTGACGTTGGGGAAATCCATGCCACGAGCAGTGACGTCGGAAGAGAAAAGCACTGCGCAACCGGCATTGCGGAAGGCATCGGCTGCCCTGGTTCGAGACGCTTGGTGGAGCTTAGAGTGAATGGAAAAGGTGGAAGCCTTCAAGAGTCCTGCCCTCCGCCTGTGGTAGCCAAGGTCCGAAGCGAGCTCGACCAAAGCCGTCGTGTTGAAGTAAACGATTGCTTTAAAAGGTATCTTGCGCTGACCCTGTCTGAAAGCCTCGATTTCCCTGTCGATCAGTTCGAACAGCGCAGGATACACGTTGGCCCAAGAGTGTATAGCAACGATGTTCTGGGGAACTCGCTCGTGCGTCAGAGACTCGTTCTGACCGATGGTCTGCACGAACTGGAAATCATCCGGTCGAATCATCTGGCGAGCCAGCCTGATGACGTTGTCGGGTATCGTGGCTGAGACCAGCATCGTCTGACGGACTTTCTCCCGGGGAGATGGGAGGTAGCTTGTAATTTCAGTAAGTTCCTGCTCAAAGCCGACATCGAGCATGCGATCAGCTTCGTCGAGAACAAGAGCGGCGAGCTTGGGTGCGTCAATGCCGGAAAGGGTATCTCTAAGAAGGTCGTTGAGACGTCCAGGAGTGGCAACCAAAAGATGGCAGCCCTGTTTCTGGGTCTGTCGTAGCATAGCTTGTTTCTGAGTACCTCCCACAGCGGACTGAACGACCAGACCGGTATTCCGAGTGAGGCGGCGGGCCTCCGTGGCAATTTGCTCAGCCAACTCTCGAGTGGGCGAGAGGACGATACCACGGATATCGTTAGATTTGGCAGTTCCGAACGAGGACCGCGTGGCCAACTTGGGATCCTCTACAATCATGCGCTGCAGTAGAGGTAACAAAAAGGCGAGCGTTTTGCCGGTACCAGTCTTGGCCTGTGCAACGCTGTATATGATAATGAGCTTTGCAATCGGCAATCGGAGGAAATGAAAAGGACTCACACGTCGGTGCCCTTCAAAGCAACCGGGATCGTCTTGGCCTGAACAGGCGTCATATTTTGGTAGTTCATATCGCGAGTGACGGCAGTCAACAAGTTGGGATGAACTCCCAGTTCAGCGAGCTGGCCGAACTGAGTGATTTCTCCCGATTCACCACGCTGAACATCGCGGCCATCGGCTGCGGCCGCTTCACTACTGTAGAAGCGATACGCAAACGGCGTGCTCTTGACCGCCATCGAAGCATTGCAGTGACACAATGATGCTGCAGAGCGCATCACCGGTCGAGTGCGAAGAAGAACCGAGGCCGAGGCGGCTCCAGAAGCCGCCTGGCTGGCGCAGCGTCGAAAGCCGTGCCTGAGCATGATGATGAGGATTTGAGCGTGATTGTGTATGTATGAGAGGTGAAAGAGAACAAGGGCTATGAGATGAATGGGGATATAGACTGCTGCGGACTCTGAGGCGAGATACAGGGGGGAATTGGCCGACAGCAGTAGAGAAGGCCCTTCACCTGTAGGGGGAGAAGAGAGAGGAAGAGGCGGCGAGAAAAAAATTCACTGATATGAAGATTTTCTCTCTGCGCAGAAAAAAAGTCGGTCCCTTATCAGAGTCAGGCCTTTCCCTTTTAGGGATAGTCCATAGGATCGGACCGGAACTTTCCTTTGCCGTGACTTGCAGGTGGAGAAGCAGTGATCACCTCATCATCGACTCTTATACCTCGGTCAGGCTCATACGTACATACAGCCAGCCAGCTTCGAGTCTTGTGTGTGACGGCTCCAAGGGGGTATAAATCAGGGGCTTTACGGCCTCGTTGATCTTTTCATTCGTATTCGTCCGAATATACTCAATAAGCAGGTACCCAGGTTAGTGTGTGGGTGTCACGCGGGTAGTAGGTAGCTGAGATGATGGATGCGTGATGGGTGGTGGTGGTGGCGGTGGGTTACCGTGCATTCGCATCTCTCAGGTCCGCTACGACGAAACAAACACGACAAAGACGCGGAGTCTTTCGATACAACTAGCGTTACGCCCTGGGGTGTCGGCCGAGGGAGGGCTGAGAACCTTTATCCAGGGCTGCTTTGCCTTGCCTTGAACGTAGCAGTTGTCAAAGAGGTGACCACCGTCACTCTCCCTCGTTCAAGTAGAACTTCAGACCCTCGGTACTTCATACGATGCCATCTGATTAAACCGTACAGACCGAAGAGAGGATAAAGCTAGGATTTATTATCCCATCAACTCCACGCTGACTTCCGATCCAACCTCAGCATGCATGACTTACTTATGTCAAGCAATGCCGTATGCCATTATACTCACAATACAAACAAACCCTTGGCCTTGGACATCCGTATCCCCCTCGAAAGCATTGTTTACTCCCCAAACACCGTCTCGCCATGCAAAAAATGTCTATAAGGCATCAAATCATTTCCCGGCTCATCTCATACGACCACCCCCCCTCCCTGCGTAGCTTGTCGCGAGCGGCAAGGTCTCGTCTGATGTCCTCCTCCGTCAGTCGATCGGCGCCCGTCCAGTTCGCGCTCGACGTCCTGGCCCGGAACTTGTGCCACCTCTCCTTGCTCTTGTTGAAGACTTCCTCCATATTCAGAGGCGCCGGAGGGCCAAAGATCTGCGAAGGGTCCATAGTCTCCTGCCGCATCAGCGCTCGACGAAGATCCGGCGAATCGGCCCAGGCAGCCACGTTCAAGCCATTTCCTTCGTCGTCGTCGTCATCGTCGTCGTCGTCGGTCTGAATCTCCGGAAGTTCAATGGATTCCCCATTTTGGAATCGCGGAGACGACCTGGCGGCAGACTTGGCGGCCGACTTGGCGCTGTGGTTCGCTCCAGGGCGCGCCGGGGTCTTGTAAGCTGCTCCGGCGTGGTTCGTATTGGGTGCGAACGGGATGCCGCCCTTTGAGATTTGCGCCATGTCTAGGGGATGCGCTGCCTTGGTCTGCCCGTGATGCTGTGCCGTCACTGTCGCCTTGAACAGGTCGCGACTGGCGCTATGAGACGCGTTCGTATACCCGTACATTGTTTTCGGGGCCAAGTCCTAGAGATTCGTGTTAGTCTTCTTCGGAAGCGCAAGCCGCTTGACACGAGGACTAACCTTCTTAAAGCCGCCAGACGGCCGCACGGGAGGCCCTTTAATGTTTCGCGAATGATCAATCTCGTCGTCGTCGTCGAACGTTTCACTGGTCCGCCGCCTTTTCGCGTCGTTGGCCTGGTACGAGAAGCCGCCTCGAGATGGAGGACGCTTGGCTTGGCCGTCATCACTCCGGTCGGCGCCCAAACCTCGCTTCACGCCAGACTTGGTCGTGCTGGACAGCAAGGTGTTTACCGGCCGAGTCTGTTCGTCCTGCGAGCGATGCAAGGTCGACGCGACCCGGGATTGCTGCCGAGCCGCCTCTCCCCTGATTGTAGAAGTCGACTTCTCCTGAGCTTCAGCCGGTCCGTTTGGCTGCGATCGCGGAGCAGGCGGGGGCGCCCGAGTTTGCTTGGCCTTTTCGAGAACAGCCCTTCTGTCCGCAGGCGTCTTCCCCTCCGCCACCAGCTCAGAGCCGCGTTGTTTCTGTCGGTCGGCCTCTTGGCGGCGGAGTCGCTCTTGTTTCCGCTGGTCTTCTTCGGTTCGTTTTCGCTCCATCTCAGCTCTGGCCTCTCGCCGCCGCTGAGCCTCACGTTCTTCATGCTCTTTCTTCTTGGTAGCCATATCCATCGTTCGGGGTCGGCTGACAGAGGAGGGAGCTCTCAGGCTCGACGTCGACGATTTTCCATGGAGAGATGCCTTGCTGGACTTGCCGAGGAGCCGGTTCTGCGACTGCAAGCCGGAGGATCCTGCTGCATCGTGGGAGACAGTAGAGAGCCTGTTGGTAGTGTGTAGTTGGGAATGCTGTGATCCTGTGTTAACCCTGATGACCGTCGGGGCTTGCTTGGCTTTAGCCAAAGCCTCCTTTGCCGGACGAACGGGACGCTTGGTCTCCTTGTTTCGACTGGCTTGGCCAGGTCCGATGGACTGAGGAGCCGATGATTGTTGCGGCTGAACCGGCGGAGCGTCATCCATCTCGACATCATCGTTCTGCTCGCTCTCGACTGCCTTGGCACGGCGGGGGCTGCTCCGGGTCGGCTTGGGCGCCTCCTTATTCGCGACCTTTTCCTCCGCCCTCTTGGACGAAATCTGCCTCTCCATGGCCGCAATCCGCTCCTGCTCCCTGCTGTATACAAGTGCCTTCTCTCGCTCCCTTTCACGGGCCTTCTCGAGCTTATCGTTCTGCGCCTCCATTCGCTTCGCCTCTTTTTCGCGGCGCTTCTCTTCCTTCTCCCGCTCCGCCGACGCCCTCGTCCGTCGAGCGATAGGCCGCCCTGGGCTGCCAGGCTGTTCATCCTGACTATGGTAATCTGGTAATTCATCGTGAGGCTTGGAGACGACCGACTCTGTTGACGTCGTTGCGTGAAGTACAGGACGAACGGCAGCCGGTGACATGATTGATGACTTGCCCTCTGCGCTGACGGCAGCACTGCTCGCCAGGAGGCCTCTGGAGCTCTTCAGGATCGATGAGAGCTTGTTCTTGACCTGCTTCAGGGGGCTGTCCCGAAAGGTTCGAGAAGGTGACTTGGCCGGCGTGTATAGTCTAGCCGTCTCTGCATCCCGCATTTCGGGGTTAGAGATAGACGCAGCAAGTTGGAGAGACTGCTGGTCGGCATCCAGGGCTGGCTGCGTCTCAGCAACGGCCTCGTCCGAAGCCGTATCCGTATGCTCCGTAAATTTGGAGACCACTTGTACGGCAACGGTGTCTTTCGCATTTTCGTCTGCCTTGCGTTCTGGGGCCACAAAATCCTGCTGCCCGATGGTGCCTTTGCCCTGTATGGCCTCCATGACATCTGCGGAATGGCTTTTGGAGAAAACCGATGTTGCCTTGGCCGTGCCAGCCACGCTCGCTGGTGGCTCAATCCATTCATCGTCATCACCGTCATCGTCGGGATCCGGGAATGCCCCCGGAGTCGATTGCATTGCCGTGTTTTCCTTAAGAGACGCGGCCTTCGTCGCCGTGAATTTGTGCTGCTGCAACGGCTGTGCACTCGACTGGCCAAGCAAGTTAATCTGGTCCTGAAGTCTCTGCGTATACGTCTTGGTATGGTTGAGCGGAACGTTGCTCTGCTCATCGGCAGCCTTGGCCGAATGATCACCATCCGTGCCCGTCTCATCGCCGGTTGTCATCTCGTCCTCATCAGCTTTGGTGAGGTTTCCGAGGCTCTTTCCCCCAGTGGGCCTGTTGTAGTAGCTTGTCCGAATGTTATCCAGATGGCTTGTTCTAGAAGCGCGAGTTCCGATGCTAATCTTCTTGCCTGCCGTGAGCGGTTCGCGGGCTGGCAAAGAAGCGAAAGTCAAGCTGCTCTTTCGGACCATGGGTCTGATCGGGCTGGAACCATCTGACGGCGAACGAGCATCATCCGACGCCTGCTCTGCTTGTGATGCTTGCGCTTCGGTTGATTGAGTTTGAGATTCTGCTTCCTTTTCCGAAGCGCTTGGATCAGGTTGAGACTCAAGAGGGGATGGAAGAGGGGCGTTCATTTTATCATCGCTTCCTTGCCGGTTTACTTGAGTGTCGTCTGAACAGGGCATCTCCTCGTTCTCTTCGGAATTCGCGGGGGATTCTTCTGCGGGCTCTGCTTCATCTTGAGGTTCGGACGGAGCGGCACGATGCGGACTTTTATGAGATGGTATAATCGCCGGTGTGCGGGGATGCGCTTCGCCGCGCAGCTGTTGCTGGGAGTCTCCTGGCCTCAAGTCATGCTGAGCATCCAAAGAGGCGACCTCTTGGCTGCCAAAGTACCCAGAGTCTTGAATCAGCGGCAGAGGAATCGACTGCTTTGCCGGGGAAGCCGTTTTCCGAGATAGGAGGAGCCTGGCGGGACTCCGCGGAATCCCGGTCTCTCTTGTCGGACTCGCGAGAGTCAACGGCTCCTTTGGCTTTGCAGAAAACACGTCGGACAGAGGCTTCCGCTTGTTAATTCTCCATCCGATTATACGGCCATGAGAGCCACTCACAACGCGTTCCAGCTCGTTCGGTTTGCGGCCAGTTCTTGGTGTCTTTCCGCGAAGTTTCCCAGGAGTTTTGAAGGTCTCGGCGAGGTTTCTGCACACCAATCAGTAAAGGAACGCCATAGTAAAGGAAGTAAAGCTGTCGTTACGTTTCATTCTCGTCAAAGATACCAGCCATATGCTCATTGAGCCAATCCAACTCGTTTCTCGCAGAGTAGGAGAACTCTTCGACCTCAGAGTTGACGATCTTCCGGGCGAAGGATCGCTCGTCAGCGATCCAGGAGGCGCTGCCAACCTGCGACCGCGGTCCTCTCATTGCTGCCATGGCTGCCTGGCTCTTCGCGGCGTCTCGATAGGATGGCCTTTGTCCGTATATGAGATACCATAAGAGCTCCAAGAGAGTGAGGTTTCAAGGCAAGGAATAAACAGTGACTGGACTTGAAGATGGCTGAGTGAAAGCATTTGTTTTGGTAGCTCCCGATCCGGGTTAGCGCCTTGGTGCGCGTTGGCGTTCCAGGGGAAGGGGCGGGGAGGCCGTGACGGAGAATTCACGTGACTAATCTGACTTGTCGATAAGCTGCGCATTTGTTTACTTTGACTGGCGCGTCTCGCCGGACAACCATCGTCGTCATCGTCGTTGTCGTCGCCAGCACAAGCGAGCGCAATCGTCATCATGAGGGTGGTGGAAGTCATCATCGACGTATGTTTCCGAGTCTCGACGACTGCCTTTTGAAAGAGTCGCTAACCTGTTCTCAGGGCTTCAAGTCGTATGCTGTGCGCACCGTCATATCGGGATGGTAGGCCTGGCGCAAAGCCTATTCTTCCGTCCAAACATGACTGACGAAAGCAGGGATGAAAGCTTCAACTCTATCACCGGCCTCAATGGCAGCGGAAAGTCCAACATTCTCGACTCTATCTGCTTCGTCCTCGGCATCACCAACATGTCGACTGTGCGAGCGCAAAACCTACAAGTAAGATTCTCTGCGCGCGCGTCAAGGTTTACCTGGGTCTGACGAGTCGCAGGATCTGATATACAAACGTGGTCAAGCCGGCGTGACGAAAGCCAGCGTGACAATCGTCTTCGACAATCGCGACAAGAAGAAGTCACCAATCGGGTTCGAAGAGTATGCGACAATCAGCGTCACTCGCCAGATCGTCCTCGGTGGCACGTCCAAGTACCTCATAAATGGTCATCGAGCGCAGCAGCAGACTGTCCAGAACCTTTTTCAGTCGGTGCAGTTGAACATCAACAATCCGAATTTCCTCATCATGCAGGGTCGCATCACCAAGGTTCTAAACATGAAGGCCGTGGAAATCTTGGCCATGATCGAAGAGGCAGCGGGAACTAGAATGTTTGAGGATCGAAGAGACAAGGCTCTTAAGACGATGGCCAAGAAGGAGCTGAAGCTACAGGAGCTGAGAGAGCTTCTCAAGGACGAAATCGAGCCCAAGCTGGAAAAGCTCCGGACCGAAAAGAGGGCTTTTCTCGACTTCCAACAGACGCAAAACGATCTCGAGCGCCTGACGAGGCTCGTCGTCGCATACGACTACGTCAGGTGTCAGGAGAAGTTGAAGCAGTCTGCAGCAGACCTTGAGGGCAAGAAGCAGCGACAGAAAGACCTGGAGAGCTCAGCGACGCGCCTCCGAAGCGAAATCTCCCATCTGGAGGAAGACATTGGAAAGGTGCGAGCCGAACGCGACAAGGAGCTCAAGAAAGGTGGTAAAGCCCAAGCGTTGGAGGATGCAGTTAAGAAGCATGCCAACGAGCTCGTGCGCCTTGCCACCGTCCTGGATCTCAAGAACACGAGTCTGGCAGAGGAGACGGAGAAGAAGGCGGCGGTGAAAGAGACAGTATCGGAGCTGGAAGCATTGCTAAAAGTGAAGACGGCCGCTTTCGAGAACGCACAATCCACTTACAACGCGGCCAAGGAAGATCTGGCAAAGCAAAGCCAGGACGTCGAGTCAAAGGAAGAACTACTGCAGACGCTACAGACCGGTGTCGCGTCCAAGAATGGTCAGGAGAACGGCTATCAAGGCCAGCTGCAGGACGCCCGGAATCGCGCCACGACGGCGGCGACGGAACAGGAGCAGGCCAAGATCAAAATCTCCCATCTTCAGAGCCGACTGAAGGAGGAGGAGCCTCGGGCAAAAAAGGCCAAGGAGCAGAACGCCGGCCTCTTACGCGATCTGGACGGCATGAGGTCACAAGCGCAAAGTCTGGAAAGCGAACTGAGGAAGCTCGGCCTCGACAAAGGTCAATGCGAAGAAGACATGTATAAGCATGAATCACTCCTTCAAGAAAAAGTCCGAGGTCTGCGGGAGGATGCGGATAAGCTCAAGCGTCAAGTCGCCAACATCGACTTCAACTACGCCGACCCAGTCCCTGACTTTGACCGATCCAAGGTCAAGGGTCTGGTCGCCCAGCTCTTCACTCTCGACGAGAAGCACACTAGAGCAGGTACGGCGCTGGAGATTTGCGCCGGAGGGCGGCTATACAACGTTGTCGTCGACACGGAGGTGACGGGAACCCAGCTGTTGCAGAAGGGCAAGCTGAGGAAACGGGTGACAATCATTCCGCTCAACAAGATCGCAGCCTTCAAGGCTTCGGCGCAGACGGTGGCGACGGCGCAGAATATCGCCCCTGGAAAGGTCGACCTCGCCTTGTCTCTGGTCGGATACGACGACCAAGTGTCGGCCGCCATGGAGTACGTCTTTGGCAACACTCTGGTCTGTGCCGATGCCGAGACGGCCAAGAGAGTCACCTTTGATCCCAGCGTGAGGATGAGAAGCATCACGCTTGAGGGAGACGCGTACGATCCTTCCGGCACCTTATCAGGGGGCAGCGCGCCAAACTCAAGCGGCGTCCTCGTCACCCTGCAGAAGCTCAACAGCATCACGAAGCAGCTGAACGAAACCGAGCAGTCTCTACGGGAAATTCAGATCAAGATTTCTCGAGATAAGTCCAAGCTGGACCAGGCCCGTCGCATCAGGCAAGACCTGGACCTGAAGACGCACGAGATCACGCTGGCCGAGGACCAAATCAGCAACAACTCATCCTCGTCCATCATTCAAGAGGTAGAGAAGATGAAGGATACCATCATCGAGCTGCGAGAAAGCATCGAAGCTGCCAAAAAGCGTCAATCCGAAGCAAACGCCGACGTGAAGCAGATCGAAAAAGACATGAAGGAGTTCGACACCAACAAGGACGCCAAGCTGGTGCAGCTGGAGAAGTCGCTCAACAAGGTCCGGGCGAAGCTCGACAAGGATTCGGCCGCCGTCAAGACACTTCAGAAGGAGCTTCAAGGCGCGCAACTCGACGTGGAGCAGGTCGGGGCCGACCTCTCGGCGGCGCGGGATCAGCTTCAGGAGGCAGAGGTCGGCATCAGGGCACAGCAGCGGGACGTGGAGAGCCTGGCGAAGCAACAGGCAGAAGTCAACGAGACGCACGCATCGGTCGAGGCTCAACTGGACGAGGAGCGAGCCAAGCTACACCTCTTCGACGACGAACTCCGAGCGCTGGACGATGCGATCCGGTCCAAGAACGCCCGCATAGCCGAGGACGGGCTGGAAAGGCAGAAGCTGGGCCATCAGATGGAACGCTTCCACAAGGAGCAGCAGGCGGCGGCGGAAAACGTCAGCCGACTGGAGTCCGAACACGAATGGATAGAGGACGAGAAGGAAAAGTTCGGTAGGGCCTCGCCAGCCTACGACTTTCAGCGCCAGGACATAGGCGAGTGCAAAGCTACGCTGCGGAACTTGACGGAACGCTTCCAGGGAATGAGGAAGAAGATCAACCCCAAAGTTATGAACATGATTGACAGCGTCGAGAAGAAGGAGGTATCGCTAAAGCACATGGTCAAGACGGTCATCCGAGACAAGCGCAAGATCGAGGAGACCATCGTCAGTCTCGACGACTACAAGAAGAAGGCTCTCCACAAGACGTGGGAAAAGGTCAACGGAGACTTTGGCAACATCTTCTCTGAACTTCTCCCCGGAGGCAGCTTCGCTAAACTCGACCCTCCCGAGGGCAAGACCATTAGCGACGGTCTCGAGGTCAAGGTCTGTCTGGGCAAGGTCTGGAAGCAGAGTCTGACGGAGCTGAGCGGTGGACAAAGGTAAAGAAGAAGAAGAAGGAGAAGGAGAGGAAGAACTAAACGGACACACGCACTCACACCTCATACAGATCCCTCGTTGCCCTCTCGCTCATCATGGCGTTGTTGCAATTCAAGCCGGCACCCATGTACATCCTCGACGAAGTCGACGCCGCCCTGGACCTTTCCCACACGCAAAACATCGGCCGACTGATCAAGACGCGCTTCAAGGGCTCGCAGTTTATCGTCGTCAGCCTCAAGGACGGCATGTTCCAGAACGCGAACCGCATCTTCCGCACGCGATTCAGCGAGGGAACCAGCATGGTCCAGGCCCTAACACCGGCGGACCTGAAGTAGGTATGATTTGATGACACGCATGCACGGGTGAGGAGCGAGATTGGGGGAGGGGGGGCCATGTTCGGAGTTGCCGGGTCAAAAGTTTCCTGCTACGGCTTGATGTCCTGTGAAATGTTTGCTTTTTTGTACGTTACGGGTTGCTTGTGTCGTTGATATCACGGTGCCGTCTTTTGCTTGTTGTCCTCGGCCTGTTCTACAGGTTCGATCCATTGATAGAAGTGTGAGCCCCGTTGCTGCGGTTCGACCTCCATGCCCACTTCGAGAACCGACTGAAGTTGCTCGGCCTTTTCGGACTCGGGAAACAGCGGACAGAGTTGCATGCCGAGACAGCCCATCTTGGGCGCGCCGGCATCGACCTCGCGGTATTTCCGGATGGCGCGGTCCGGCTCGACCTTGTGACGGATGCCGGTTGCAGGGTCGACGTTGGGCAGTTTGCAACGTACGGTGCGGCAGGAGACGTCAAAGACGCTGGACAAACTGGCCCCCTGACGTCCCTTGAAGCGGACCGATTTCCAGTCATCCTCGTCGTAGGCTTCCGCCCCAGAGACTGCGGGAGAGAAAAGAAGAGGTTAGGAGAAACCAAAGACATGATAAGAAGGGGTGGCGTACTGATGATGTTGCCTCTGAATCTCTGCGCGTCCAGGCGCTGAATGGATTCGTCCTTTTGAATTTTCGTCTCCAGGTCACGAATGCTGTTGAGGTTCAACAGGTGTAAAGGGTACTGAGCGAATCATCATCAGCGGGTTACTGAGGGAGCTTGCGAGTACAGCGTTGGACTTAAGACAACGTACCGCGTCGTGGAAGTCGATGATGGGCTGATATCCCAGCTCGTCTTTGGGCGGCGCGCAACGAAAGACCTCTCTCTGCTTGGTGGGATCCATGCGGAAGATGGCCAGACGGTGCTTCACGCCGAGATAGCGAGCGAGCTCGACAGGCAACTCCCGCTCCATGTTCAGAGCATGCGGCGTATCTTTCCAGATCTTGACGGCAGCGTGCTCATATCCCAGGGCGGTAATATCTGTGGTGGACGGGAAATCAAGAGGCAGCAGAAACTCCTTTTCTGGAAAGGCACGCAAGCCACGGCTCAGCTTGGCTATCAGCAGCTGTACCAACCGTCTCAAGCGGCCGCCATCAGACCAAGGGAATCGAACGAGGAGGAAAGATTCCTTCACCGGCCCAAGCTGTCTGCTCTTCTTGGTCGAGTCGGGAAGCCAGACGTCAACCTTGACATTGGCCATCAGCGGCATCTGTCTCAACGTCAAAACTTCCCAGGCTCCATCGGCGTCTCCTGCCGTTGCCGGCTTCCACTGCGCCAGGGCGAAGATGCGGTCATGCTCCAGGCCGGTGGGAATCACCGTCGCCCGCTGGAGCTCAACGCCGCGACATGACTTGATGGGGTAGATGAATAGGCTCTGTATCGTAGCCGGTTGGTCGGCTTTTGGCTTGTGGTCGGCTGAATACTGCGTCCTCAGGTTGGTCTTGTGAGGGCGTATGCCAAGCTTGCTGTGTGTCTGACGCAGGACGTCGCTCCGCTCGACGGGGATTGGGGGAAAGATGATGAAGATGGGGAGGACGAAGACGACGAGGGTTACGACCAGGGCGAAGACGGCGCCTGGAGACGATACCAACTGCGCCAGAGCTCCCCTGTCAACGTCCATCTGGCCTAAGGAGGAGGATGAATCGTGTCCTTGTACGACGTCCAGGGATGGGGCCTTGAAACGGGGTTTGGCGGTGATGGCCGGGAGGAGCGGAAAGTCTGTTAGTTTGGCGTGAAGCTCCTTCCCCTCTTCTTAGTGCCCTGGCCCCTTAGCAATGAAGAGATGGATGTGCGAGATAAGATGAACCCTTGCAATAAAGCCGTCGCAAAACTGCCTTGACTTGAAGCTGGATCAACGATACAGATGAAGCGAGAGATAAAGAGATACACGGAAGAAGGTCATGTCGTCGTGGGTTTGGTTGACCGGCCAGGGATTGAAACGGGCTATAGGGTAGCGCGCTCGGTACTCGGCTACGACCTTGGCCTGCATATCCCCTACCCAAAGCCCTATGAATGACGGGCTCCGGCTATGCGGCAAAGGAGTTAGGCTGAGGGAGACTAAGGCTAGAGTTAAATAGCTGATGACCAATTAAGATGACTTGCATCGATTGGGCGTCTGGAAGCGGCAGCATTAGACGAACCGGAGGCTGAAAGGGGGCTGGAGCCGCCCCTTTTATTTTGTGTTTTTCCTTTTTGAACGACGACGGGCGAGAGTTGTTGATGCCTCTAGTTGATGGGTGGGTTTATGTTAGTTGAGACGGGGATTGTTGTTGTCTTTTTGAAGCGTCTTTGTTTTGATGATGTAGTGAAGACGACGACGACGATGATGGTGATGATGATGACGATGATAACGATCTATGCTTACATAGGTATGTGAGTATGTGAACGAGCATCACGAGCTTGCGTCTGACTTGATCATCATCACCGCCCAGTGTCAGTCAGTCAGTCTGTCTAAACTCGCTCTATCTACACTTGCTCAAGTTGGCCCCCTTTCCATTGTTGACATCTGCCGTGTGTTCGCGTTCAAACACGACCATACAATATACATACACACCTACGCCTCTTGACATACATATCCGTACATACATATCTCTAACACGCAATATTGCATTCGCTTCCAACTAAATATCCTTGCTCCCCATGCCGCTGTGCTCATGCCCAAAACGCCCTTTATCAACATGACGTCCGCGGATGTATGTAGACGCGGCCGTTTAAAATCCCCGCCAGGTAGTAAAAAGGAGCTGGGGATCGAAAAAAAAACAGTCAAGGAGCTGTCAAGTAGGCAAATATGCATATATATGTATATGGCTTACGCGAGGAACAGCTGTACAAAACACTACGCATGTATAAGATATGATGGAGGTTTACAAGGCAGTGATGGATATATGTTATGTATGCGTGCCGTTTCATGACATCCAGCCTCCTCCTGACTGGATCAAAAGTAACAACCCCATGTTTGGCCAGTATCAAAGTCTACACTGGTCATAGTAAACAAATACGAGTTCTCACAAAGACAGTTGAAGATAGCAAAAGAATAGAAGACAGCAGACATGATGCTCGGAAGCTGAATAGACAGCAACGTGGTATCATGTGAATGCCGAACTCACGTACATACATACACACATATGTATATATACACGCATAAATGCAGTTCAGCAGGTCAGCGGCCTGACAGCCCGGCTACCTATACATCATCAATCTCATCGGTGCGGGCTGGTCTGGTGCCTGACGACAAAGTGCATGTATGTACTACATGTACAATGCACGGCCGTCTTCCGCGGCGCCGCAACCATGTGAGCGGCCGGGGTGGGTTTCTATCGGCGTCCCGCAAGCCTCAACATGGGTACTGTGCGGTTGTCTCAACCTCCTATCCCCGGTCAAGGGAAGTCTCTGGATTCGGCAGGTCTGTGGAGTTTTTGTTCAACGTATCATACATGATGCCGTATCGAATACATACAAGGGGGTGGAATCACACATCAAACATCGGAAAAATATGGATATTAAAACATCAAGCGTTGATTTCTTTCTGTCCTAACCTCATCTCCTTTTCCCCCCAGCTCAGCTGCCCTCTCATGATGGACTCCCAAGCGAGTGACTCGTCGATAACCCCAAGGAGCTGATTCGGGACTTTATATCATCGCCAAATTCCCTTCTACTCTCTACCCGTCTTCCATGGTTCACGCCAAGCCTAATAAACAGCTAACGACCGAATCGGACCCGAGAAAAACAAGCACCTCTCTGTTCTGACTCGGTCCTCCCGCTGATCCGTGGCACCGTTCGTCAAGATTCAAGTCATCAACTCCAAACACTCATCTAACATCGATATTCAGACCTGAAAAACTCCATCAATGAACTGTCCTGCGTCCCTTCTGGATCTCAGCCGTTGCCAGTTTCAACTTCGACGCTGGGCAAACTATTCATAGGTTACAAGCTGTAAGTTGTCATACTCTCTCTACATACCTACATACCTGCATACATACATACATGCTCCGAAGTGCCCATGTATGTAGTTCTTCGGCATACATCTCCCTTCCTCCGATGCTGTTGTCCAAATAGGCCTGTCGACAGACTTGACAACCCGGACGATGAGCACCAATAACAGCCCGTCACAGAAAGAAAAAGGAAAAAAAAAAAACCTCCATCCTTATAGACCCCCCCCCGTCAATGCCCGTCCCCTTGCTTGTGTGACCCTGCGTCTTCGTCAAGGGTGAAAATCTTACTGATGCCCAAACACCTCTAGACCGCGGCAGAGAAGCCGAGCAGTCTCTTCATCGACGCCACATCAAACCCTCAGTAATTGCTACCCATCGTCTTTCATCCTGTGCCTTCGTTGGTCTCTATCCCCCGGTGACTCCCCCCCCTCCCCCTTTCCAACTAGCCGAAAGAAACAACCCCCTAAAGGTAACAAAGGGGGGAGGCAAGGCAAAATCGACACTCCTTTGACAACAACAAGTCGTTACCACCTACTCAGCTGCCACTGGAAAAAACCTGCCAATCGAAGACCACCGTCATATCTGGATGCTCCTCCAGAATCTTCCTCCTCCTCCACCCTCCTCCCTCCCCCTTCTCTCCTCCCCCCCCTCTCCTTGCGATAGTGGCCAGTCGCAAAGGACTTATTCACATCTATCCCACCCCGTCATCGCCGTAAGCAACCTCTGTCATTGGCCCGAGGGAATTTCTGTTTTTCCCTTCGGTCGAGCATTGCGAGAGGCTCGGCAAAAGTCTGCAGCTTAATCCGAAACATCTCATCAGCGGCACGACAGGGCCACCAGTAGCTGTTGGGCTGCATCATCGCATATCCCTTCCCTTTCCCACCCCCTTCTTTGATCCTCTGACCGTCTATTCTCCGTGCTGTATGTTGTCCGTGTCGGAATGGACGGCCACTTCGCCTCGGCACCACCCCAGGAGTCGGGCTCGTCTGTAGGTATGGGCTTCTCCGTGCCTGGTATGCGTGGTGATGCCACTGCCGCTTTTCACCGGTCTGTATTCGTCAGTGACCCCAGGAATTCGAATGGTCGCAGGAAGCTGGTGTCCGCTTTCGAGAACGGCACGGACATGGTCAAGTATCGCAGAACAAGGTCTGGCTGCTTCACCTGCAGGGGCAGGCGTGTCAAGGTCAGTGGTAGTCGAGGCAGGGGTTTTATCTCCCCCTCCCCCCTGGAGAGCTGCTGCTAACTCGCCTCCCCCATATTTAGTGCGACGAGACACATCCCGTATGCGAGCGTAAGATGGCTACAGCTCTCCAAGCCCCCTCTGCCCCCCTTTCCCCTCCCCCCCCCCTGGTCTCCCGTTAACTCATACCAGGGTGTAAGAAGGGCAACCGCAGCTGCGTCTACCCCGACCCTCCAACCTTAAAGGGGCCTTTGAACCAGAAAAAGACCAAGGATGCAGTTGTTGTAGCCCATCAGTTCCCTCACAACACTTCCGTGACAGACGAGGTCGAGCCAGAGACAAGACTACAAGGCCATCAGTTTGAGGAAGAGCCTCCAGACAAAGACCTACTTTCGAAGGCATCGGTGACATGCTCCAACGGAACAACGCTCACTGCTAGCCGTGAAAAGCCAGAGACGACGAGGAAGCTGCCAACTATGGCTGCAAGGGCCGTGAAAACCAAAACCGTCCTTCTTCGACCTGAGTGGGCGCATCTGCCTCTAGACTTTCAACACCATCTCGCCTACTTCGTCAGCAACATCACAAATCATCACTACAGCATAGCAAACGACGGAGATGACTTCTTCAGTATCATCCTGCCCAGCATGGCAGTCCAGCACGATCCCCTGCTCCACGCCGTAGTGGGCTTCTCTGCTTACCATGCCACGTTACAAAAGCCGGATGGACAGCTGCAGGACTTCTTGAGATACTACAATGGGGGTGTGACTCGCCTGCTCGAGTGTCTACAACGCAAAGAAGCCAACAACGTGCCCGTGTTAGTCACAATTCTGCAGTTGGCTACGATGGAGGTGAGCCCCCCCCCCCTTCCCTTTTCTTGTTGGCGTTGAGCTGAGATACACCGTACGTAACAACACCCGTCTTAACTGCTACCAGGAGTTTCTAGGCGACTGGGTCAACTTGATGAGGCATCAAAAGGCCGCTCTCGAAATCATTACGCACATATTCGAGCCGGCCACTGTCATGGATACGGCCGTGGGGAGGATGTGTCTCAACTGGTACAGTCGATATGACAACTACGTTGCCATCATGGGTGGTTTCCCTACCGGCTTGTCTCGAGAATGGTTCCAAGTTACCACCAAGTATTGCCAGTCTCAAGCTGAGAAGCAACCGGACGATCTGCGTTGGAAGATAGACCACCGTTCGGCTCGCCTGAGGCTCATCACTTTCGACATGTCGATGCTCTACGCTCAAGGGAGTCGCGGACAACTACCCCCTGAAGCCTTTACCCGAGAGCACACGAGATTGACGCAGGAACTGCACCAGTGGAAGAGCAGCTGGTATCAGTCCCTGTTAGACCCGACTTACCTTGTCACGGACCTCTCGTACCGAAAGGAACCCAGCCCAGACGACATCGTCGATGCCTACAAATTTGGAACCCTCTTCTATCCGCCGCTTTTCACCACCACGCTCATCACCGCCGAATGGCACTCCATAGTCATCATGCATCTGTCCCAGGCAGCAAAGACGCCACCTCCTCCCCTGCTCGCCGAGGTCAGGGAACACGCCTACGCGGCCTGTCAGTACTTCGAGGCCGTCGAGCGCTGGCCGGATCGTCCGCTCGGGGCCCTGGTCTCGCTGCAGCCGTGCATCTCCATCGCCGCCCTCTTCCTCCCGCACGACGGGAAGCATCAGATGTGGCTCCGTCGCAAATTCGCCCTGCTCGATACTCTGGGGTGCGTTCTTGTTTCTCCTGATGAGTCGTCAAAACGTCGTTTCCGACTGACTGTCGGCCTCAGTTTCATCCACCCAACCACCCGTCGCCTGAAAATGGCTCGCCTGTTTCGCGATCCCTCCTGCTCGCGCTGGTGGCTCCCCAACGACGAGGGCTTGACACCTGTGCTGCAAAGCATTCGCGCCTTTGCTGACGAACGGAATGCCGCTGCCGTTGATGATCAACTGGATAACATTCGTGAAGTGAGGCATCTGTTTGTCAAGTTGAGCCTGGCAGAGGACGAGGAGGAGGCCAGGACCAAGAGCGACCTGGCTCGACGATGAACACCGACGAATGAATTGTCGACAAAAGCAGCTCAGCCTCTAGCCTCGCTGTAGTATCTAGCAGTCGCGGGTGAACAGATTGGATTGACCGCGTATCACGCCAGAAGGAGGGACCCCTGTTGGCAATGTATGAATGACTCCTTTTCATTACGCTATCGAGTTTGAAGCTGTGTGCGTGCTGGACGCTTCGGCTTCGATTAATGCTGTGGTTGTCCTATCGACTTCCATCGGGTTCATCAATGGTGACGTTGCTCCGAGGGGGTTAATGGTACAATGGTCAAAACTAGCTGATCTATGGCTCAGTGACCGGCGCCTCCAAAGTCTTTTCGGGTGCTTCGCCGCCCTCTTCTTGAGACCCTCGATCCACTGCCGCTACCGAATGAGATGATGGCTGCGATGCTGATGGCTGCGATGCTGATCCTGACTCTGCTCCAGACGAACCGTCTTCCGATTTCGGTTCTAATGAGGCACCAGCCGGCTCGTCCGCTTCTGCGTCTGCCACGACGGTGTCCATCTGAGTGACTTGTGTTGCAGTCGAGTCGTTGAAGTCCTGCGCGCCGATAAGCTCGGACTGCTCGACGATAACGGGAACCTCAGCTACTTCGGGTTCAAGGTCGTCTCCCTGAAGCTGATCCGATAGGTGTAGGTCTCGCATCCTGTTGGAGGCCGTATCCGCGTCCTCTTCGTCCGTCTCAATCACCGTAGTCACTGCACTTCCGGTGGAAGGGCTGCTCCGAATATGTCTTCGAGTATTGGTACGGCCAACAGAGTGCAAGCCGTCGTCATCATCTAAGCCACGCTGCTGCGATGGCGGCTTCAGAATTGTTGGCGTGGGCCTTTCCAGCTCGGGCTCGGAAGCAGGAGCCTCAATCCCCTCTGCCTCTGGCGGAAGTTTATAATTCTCGGCAGGCAGCAGGTCATACAGATCGCAGACAGTCTTGAAGAAGACGTAAAGTCCCGTTTGTCCCTCAACATTCCAGAAGACGCTGCGGTGCTGGAACCAGGCGTGGGCAAATATCCTATGTAATCTCCTGAACACGTTGACTAGGTTTTTGAGGCCCACGTTTTTGCTGTGGGCGTCACTGAGCGCGACGAATCGGCTAGGGAAGATCTTTTGGTCGGACACCACGTTGGCCGCCCAGTCGAGAGTGTGACAACAATAGTCAATGGCGCAGCAGCTCTTGGGCTGCTCATGGACGGCGCACAGGAACTGCCACTCGGATGCTCGCATTTCGGGGCACGTGTCGGCGCTACACGGCGGTGTGTCGAACAGGAAGCCGACGATGAGAGAATTGCACTGTGCGATGAGGAAGCGGCAGAGCTCGTAGAGCCACAGTGTACGGTCGATTCCCGGTGGAGGTTGAGCCAGTTGAAGGGCCAGTTCACGGTTGAGGGCCTGTGTGGCCAAGCCGGTGTGGTGATAGTGCAATGCTGCAAGATGCTCTTGAAGCTGAAAGGCGGAATCGAGCTGAAGGCGGCATTAGCCTAGCGGCTAGCACGAGGAGCTTAACCTTGCCTCGCTCAGTGGTACAAGCGGCGGCCCTGCTGCCATGTCGGCTGCCTTGGTACCGGGATGAATGCGTCGCCTGGAATGAGCTTCGATGATTGACTGCTCCATCTGCATGGCCTGCGGGCTGACCGTCGCGGTGCCGGAAGGGGATTTGGGGCCGATCTGGATTTCGGCCGGCGGCGGCGGACTGGGCAGCCGAGGTGAGCTCGGAGCCATGGCCATGAAGAAGCTTTGAGGATGCAGCACTTGACCTGCTGGAGCTGGTGAAGCTGAGGCAAGCTGAGGCCGTTGGCGGGCGAGAGGGGAAGTCGGCGCTTTCGCTTTAGCTTATGTAACAGCTGATTAGATTGGCTTATTTGGGGGCCATTAGCCATCTCAGGGTTCTCCCATGTTATGATGCTCATGCCTGCACGTGACAGAGCACAGCGAAAAGGTTAAAGTCACCTACCAGTGTCTGGCTCCATCAACCACTACGTCTTCACTTTATCCCTCATTAACCAGTGCAACCTGCAGGATAACTTATACGCTTCACGCAAACGTACGTATACAGAAGTCGATGCTCATGCAGGCTCCTACGACGACTGGCTGGCCCTGATACTACGACTATTGGCAATTAACCGCTTTCCGCATGGAGGTCGACGAGGATGCCCCTCCGGAACTGGTGGACACCGCCGGGGAGCTTCATGACGATCTGTCTGTAAAAGTACCGATTACCATCGTGACTGGTGCGTTCAAAAACTCCGATATGGAGAAGACAGGTAATTAATGCGAGGTAACGAGGCTCACAATAATGGCTTAGGTTACCTCGGCGCAGGCAAGACCACCCTGTTGAATTATATTCTTACAGCTCGGCATGGGAAGAAAATAGCCGTCATCATGAATGGTTGGAAAGCACAAGTCTGAACTACACATGTTCTCACTGACTTCGAGGCAGAATTTGGGGACTGTGAGTGAAAACGACTACCTGTGCCGGGGAAGAGTCTTAACTGTGATGCAGCGCTGGATATTGAAAAGTCCCTGACTGTCAACAAAGGCGGAGAAAGGTTCGAGGAATGGTTGGAGGTCGGCAACGGCTGCATATGCTGCTCTGTAAAGTTTGTCTGCCTCGAAGCATGAAGCTGCTGACTCCCACTAAAGTCCGTTCAGGGATACCGGAGTCAACGCCATCGAGTCACTCATGAATAAAAAGGGTGCATTCGACTACATTCTGCTTGAGACAACCGGTCTTGCTGATCCGGGAAATATTGCGCCGCTTTTTTGGGTGGATGACGGCCTGGGCAGCACGATATACCTAGACGGAATCGTGACCTTGGTTGACGCCAGGAATATCCTGCGCAGCCTCGAAGATGCGGATGGCAAGGTGGATGAGCACGACGATAAAGGTCCGCTGATGACGACGGCACACCTGCAGATTTCCCACGCGGATGTCGTTGTCATCAACAAATCTGATCTGGTCAACGACGAGGAGCTGCAGCGCGTCACAGAACGAGTTCAATCCATCAACGGGTTGGCCAGATTGCATGTTACAGAGAGAAGCGTAGTCCCGCAACTGGAAGGCTTCCTGCTGGATTTGCATGCTTATGACGACTTCAAGGAGAGTGAGTTCGGGGCCAAGGGACACAGCCATTTAGACCCGGTATGTTGAGACGCTTTTGTCACTCACTGGATCGGGTTTACTGATGATAGCAGGCAATCTCGACAATTTGTGTTCCGGTTCCTCGGCTGCAGCAGCGTCAACTGAGCCTTGTCGATGCGTGGCTGCGAGAACTTCTATGGGAGAATAGGGTGCCGGGTAAACAAGCAGCGGGGGATTTCGAGATCCACCGCTCCAAGGGTCGTATCGTGCTGGAATCTGGGGAGGCAAGGATGCTACAGGGCGTCAGGGAGGTGTTTGAGCTCACGGAGCCACCAGACGGCGGGGAGTCGCAGCCTGCCGAGGGAAAGATGATTTTCATCGGAAGGCGGTTGACAGAAGCGGGCCTCGGGGAAAGTTTCAGGAGGGCAATCCATGGCAATTGAAAAGCTTGGCAAGACGGGTGAAATCGAGATAGGCAGCGAGGGAAGCAATCTCAGTCAAGGTCATAACCGTTAAACAGTACGTAGTGTGCAAATAGCTTTGACAGCCTTGTCCGGCTTCGCAGACAGAAACGGGCCTGTGATTGGCCAGCGCGCCAGGCTCGGCACGGACCCACTAGAATCCTGCCAAGTGCCCGGCAAGTGTTAAGCCTCATTTAGCCTTCCCTCGACGACTCGACGAAAGGTTCGAATATCGCCATCGACGACGTCAAACCCGACTCAGAAGAAGCTTCGTTCCGTGCACTCGTCCTTTGGCAAAGACATACGAATCATCGGCGTGCTCTGTCTTTCAGCTCGCGCCATTGAGAATCATCATGAATCGGCAAGGTAGGACAAGCCTTGAACCCTTCTTCCCCTTAACCCTTTGGTTCCCTTGCCAGCCCTCTCAGCCTTGGGCACTTGTCGCTCTCAACGGCAGAGTCGAACGAGTCGAAGATCTTTGCGAAAATCGAACGGACTCAGTGCCTGGAAGGGGCCGCGGCGGAACCGCGACGGCGCCTACACCACGATGCTAGGATTGCGATGTGGCGATGGACGACACTTCCATGACCCCGAAGGCTCTGGAAAGCATCGATACCGACGACAAAAATCCTCTGCTTGGTTCCTCCTGGTCCCCAATCTCCGTTTATAGCTCGTGTTGATCATGATGCGGGACTGACGAAAGATTCTTAGCAGTGCCGCAGACGCTACGAGGCATGCCGGGCAACTTCGCAGGCCAACCACAGCCTCAGCAGCAAGGACGACCGGTGTCAAACCGGCTTCCCAACGGAAAAATAGGTTCGAATTTTCCCGACTGACCTTGGATCGATCGATGTGGCTGACGAGTGTAATTGAGCAGCCAACAACGCATCAAGCTGGACGTTTGGCGGCGGCCTTCCCATGGGAGGTGCCGGCTTCCCAAATCAAGCGCACCAGTTAGGAGGAAACCTTAGCTTTGCTCAAAGTTTGACGGGGTCGCAACCTGCCACGCCGTTGGATTTATCGTACGTACCTACTTGCGAATCCCCCCCCTGCTCGTTGCCATCCCCTTTCCCGCCGCTGTGAATATCGAGCCCGTTATCCGCTGCCACTTATATTGCGCCACCGTCTCTCCTGCTGTGGATCGGGCTGCGGCAGCCTTACAGAGATAAATACCTACCTACCTGCCTACCTCCTAGCTGGTCGCGTTTCCACTAAGAGATTCTGACGTGACTCGTTATTCCTCCCATCCGCACGAGGCTCCTGCTCCCACCTCCTGACTTAACCCCATTCATCAAATTCTGTACAGCTCTGACGCTAAATGCCTTCCTCCCTACAGAGATTTTCCTTCTTTGGCAACCAACTCGCAACTCAACACTGCCGGGCAAGCCTCGATGTGGTCAGCTACGGGCTCGCGAAATCCCAACGGTCCCGTTCAGCGCAGCCAGTCGATCCCGGTCACCACCCCGTCGTCAGGGCAAGACGACCTTTTTAACCCCGCACCTTCTCGGGTGCCGCCCAACCAAGGTTCGTTTCTCAGCACCAAAAAGGGCCTGCCCTCCGTCTCTCGTGGCCAGCAGGGCAGCGTTGACGACCCGAGCAAAGCTGCCAACGGTTACCTCCGATCCGAACGTGGTGCCAACGCCATGTCGCTAGGTTTCGTGCCTCAAAACACCAGTCCGGCTCACGCACAGGCACACAAGGGCAACGGTCTGCTGAATGCCCTGTCCGCCAATAGTCGAGCCAATGAGGCGCGGTCGCCGCCTGGAGGAGGTGCGTCAGGTAGGTGTCCCCCTCTCCGATGATGCGTCTTTGTGCCTATTGACCTCGGCCAGGAGCAACACGGGCGCCGGACGCCAAAAGACCTGATGACATGAGGCAGAAGGCACCCGCGTTCCGTGACGACGGCTTCGGAAAGGCCTCTGCAAGCGACGGACCGATGCCGACAGCCGCTGCAAGAAGCCAGTTAGGCGCCATCGGGAACGACGGCTCGGTGGGAAAGTTCAAGGATGACAAGGCAAGTCAACATCCTGAGGCTGTCGACCCTCTAGCGGGAATGGCGGCGGTGGACAAATGGGGCATCAAGGGCCTTCGAACTCTGATGAACAACTATCCCGACTTTCATGCGATGGTGGTGGGTATGGATCCGAACACGTTGGGGTTGGACTTGAGTTCACAGGAGTGAGTCTCTACTCGTCCTCTTCTTCTCCAGACGGTCATCTTTTTACAGTGACTGACGGAAACCAGTCTCATTTCTCCACAAATCTACTCACTCTTCGACGAGCAGCCTCCAAGACCGACAGTAAACTCGGGCAAGTTTCGGCTGCCTGACTGCTATAGCGTCACCAACGTGCAGCCGATCGAGAGCAAGATTCAGAACTTCAATGAAGAAACTCTCTTCTGGCTCTTTTACAGCTGTCCGGCGGACGTCAAGCAGCAAATGGCGGCGGTAGAGCTGTAGGTGTTACCTTGACTTTGCTCTCCCTCCAAGGCGTCCTTCATTGACTCTTTGGCAGGCATTCTCGAAACTGGCGGTGGCACAAGAAGCTGCAGATTTGGCTTACCAAGGACGAGCACATGAACCCCCAAATTCTGAGCCCCAATCACGAGCGAGGCTACTATATCGTATGGGATGCCAACAACTGGCGAAAAGACCGAGTAAGTGATGAATGTCCCGCCGCGACAGGACAAGGACTGACTAAAAGGGGCTCCAGAGAGAGTTTACGCTGCACTACGGGGACCTGGATACGACATTGACGGGAGTTCCGTCATTAACGTAGTTGGTGTCAATCATACTCCTTGGTTTACGAAATGTGTTCTCTTGCGAGATGCTAGGTGCGGTGCTTCATAGCTGGTCTACTGGACTACTTAGGTACCTACCAGGTAATCGGCGTTGACCCCGTCGCAGGCGGGAAGGGGAAGAATTGGGAATGGGTTCGGTGGCCAGAGAGCCTTGGAATGCATTTTCGGGTGATACACGGTAGACCTCAGGCCGTGGTGTCGCATTGCGCCTCAAGCTGAAGAGAACGCGTTATTTCCTGTTTAAAACCCGCTACGTATCTTCTCTCATATGCTCGTGACCCGTGAGTCGCCATCTTGAAGTAGCGGTAGGCCAAAGGCACTTGTAAATGTGCATACACCATCGGTCGGTCGCCGTGTCGTCGTAATAGGATGCTCGTGACTGATGCTGATGACTGGGGAAAGGCGGAGAGAGGTTCATCTACTAGTAAGACTGGGCCGCCAAACCGGTCATTAGTCATGCAGCGGCTACATGACTAAGGCTTACGTTGAATCCGCCCTGGCCGGTGCCCCCCGTTAATTCCGCCAGCGACTACGGATACAACTTACCTGCTATCCAGACACCGCAACAGGCAGCGATCGGATCGGGCGTGGGCGCGGACCATCTCCTTACTGTCGGCAGTCCTCGGACAAGTTCGCGCAGCTCCCATCAGCGGGTCTGGACAGCGACGGACGCCCATGGCCGACGACCAAATATCGCTGCCGTACTTGGCGGCCATCCTGCTGGTGTCGGGGCTCATTATCCGCTACCTGTTCTTCTCGGGCCCGCCGGTCCCCAGGCTTGCTACGAACTCGCCCGAGGCCGTGCTGCGGTCGCGCGAGGCGGCGGTTGAGAGAATCCAACAGATGTTTCCCCAGACAGAACGGAGAAGTATCCTATGGGACCTACAACGGAACGGCGGGAATATCCAGAGCACGACAGAGCGAATCCTCTCTGGCCGCCTGGAGAATGTGAGGAGCAGCTTTTTCTCTGGATGTGTGATTGCAAAGTGACTAACGCTGGGAGACGGCTAGCCGCCGGTGTCGTTTCAGCCGCCGCCGGCGCCAGTGCAAGCGACCGCCAACTCCAGCGCCGATTCGACGTCGAGGTCGTCTGAGAAGGCGGCGCAACCAGATCTGATCACGCGCTACAATCTTCAGGGGAAGCTAGATGTGCCGATCGAGGAGGATAGCAAGGCACTACGGGGCTGGAGCTCGAGCCGGAATGAGCGTCAGTCGATGCTACAACGAAGGAGAGATGAGATGATCTTGGCTGCGAGGCGCAAGATGGAGGCCAAGATGGCGGCAGAGAAGACAACAAGTGGGAGCTGAGGATATGAGCCTCTTTACGGTTCATTATAAATCTTACCTTGTCGATGTTTCAGTGCGATTGCGATCCGGAGTTTGACAGCGTTGCAGTAGCGCTTGGATATTGACGTTGGCGAGACGGTCATCGGCTTGATGTTGCTCTAGGTGGATGGCTTCAGGAGAGGGAAGTTCTGTAAGCTTACAGCCCAATTTGTTGAGCGAAGGGCGCAGGAAGGAGACCGTCGTCAGGCCAGCTTCAAAATGCAACTTCGATTTACTATGAATAGCCCAGATGCGAGTCATGACGAGTCAAAACCAGGTCGCAGACTAGAGAGGCGCCTAGCAGGAGAAGGAGACTACCTAGGAGTAGGTGCTGTAGGAGTAGGTGCCTAGAAAGCACGCCCGTAGTAGGTACAGGCGGCGGGCGATCTGACAGTTCCTTAGCCACACACACAGCCCCAATTTGTCGTCACCGCGGGGGGTGGGGGGGGGGGGGCTGTCTGGTGCGCGCCCAATGCTCTCCAGCCACGACGACTGCTCATCAACCAACTGCTCTCTTCTCCAGACAACGTCAGCCTAAGCTTGCTCACTGCGTGCGCCTGATTTTGGTCTGCGCTTGGGTTTTGGGCTCGCTCTTTGGTTGTCAGCGGCCGTCTGCAACTCTAGCTCTACCACAAAGGGCGGGTCGATTTTGACGACAGACGACTTTGTCCTCTCTTCTTTTCGTCCCTTGTTTTCTGGAGGGCACGCGTTTGCCATCCCAAAAAAAGCAGGTATTTTCTCCCATCGCGTTGCAGATTTGCCCTTTCCGGCCCCCGTATTTTGACTGAAATTTTCGAATCATCAGTTCTCCCTCAGTATCAGCCAGTTCACGTCGTCTTTTGGCCGCGAATCTCGACTAAAGTCGTTCCGCGCTATTCTTGGACATGGGCGGCGTCCCAACCGGATTGGAAATCTACAGCTACGATCTTTCCCAGTCGCTAGCTACGATTTGCAGCCATGGCTGCCTCGAGGGACTACTATGCCGACCTGGAATTGCCACCGACGGCGGACATTCAGGAGATTAAGAAGCAGTTCAGAAAGCTGGGTACGGAGCGACTCGCCCGATGATGCATCATTTTCATGACTGACGCGCATCAGCTCTCAAGTACCATCCCGATCGCAACCCTGGGCGAGAGGCAGAAGTCAACTCCAAGTTCCAAATTATTCAGTCGGCTCACGAGGTTCTCTCGGATCCTCAGCAGAAAGCAAAGTACGATGCCTCCCTCAGCCGATCTGGTCGAGCTCCTGGCGCGTCCGGTGTCAAGGGAAATCCTTGGCAGAACGCCGCCCAGAATTTCCCGCCGCCGCCGCGACGCAACTCGACGCGCAACACTCCCTCAGGAGCACAGAGATGGCAGTCTCGCTTCTCCAGCGGAGTGCCACCAACTGCCAAGCAGCAGACGGCATCTGACTCAGCGGAAACAAAGAAGACTGCTGCTCGTGCTTTTGAGAATATGCGGAAGTCTCAATTTCAGTCCGGCGCTAAGAGTTCCGGTTCCCAGCCAGAGGCTAGGCCGCCGCCTCCTCCTCCACCTCCGCCGCCGCCTCCTCCCCGTACCGAGTCCGCCAGGCAGCGGGCTGAAGCCGCCTTCGGATCGCGAAAAACTGGATATCAGCCCCGTTCAGCTATGCCGGGCGACGAGCCCCCAGTATCGAGCCAGAACTATTATCCGAGATCTCCTGCAGAACCGCCTCAACCACCGCCTCAGCCGCCACGAAGGCCTGTTCCTTCTGCGATGCCTGACCCGTTGAGTCAGTTTCGTGCTCGTCATCAGAGCATGCCTTACTCATCCCTCGGAGGAGAGAAGACGAACCCGTTCGACGGCGCCCAACCGGGGCGCAGGGGGAGTGTGAGGGACCCGAGCGGTAACGACTCGACGGCCTCGTATCCAGAATTCACCCGTCCTAGCTATTCGAAGCCTTTTACAGTGCACGAAGTGGATAGCGAAGGTGGTCCACAAGGGACTGCGGATCACGACGCCCCCCCTCGGCCGCATTTCGAAACCAAGCCTGGTCCTGAGGTTGATTACGATGCCGCCGCGGCTGCGAGTCAACCTACGAATGCGGGCAATTGTAAGTCATGTCCCAGCGGTCGAGAGTCGATCAGATCTAATTGCCCAAGCAGACTCCAGGGCGGAGAACCAAAGTGACCGTGGTCCCTCGATGTATGCCTCTCCTTGTTGCGAGCACTCCCAGCGTTCAGTCTTTATCATGCGTGGCCGTTTTGAGCCAAGAGGCCTTGAAACGATATACGGGCAGCTCCCGGATCCCCAGGCGAGACTGGCTCCTAGTGGAAACCAGATTCCTCTTCAAACACAATTTTCTTTCGAGAGAGTACAGCACTTGCTACTTCATCACTTGATCCGCAACAAGGAAACCGGGCAGCAGCCACAGAGGCAGAGAGCTCGACGAGCGGGTGTCCCCAATGATTGCCTCGTGACAGACTTTGCTGACGTATCTCACGTTCCTAGCTTCAGGTTCCCAGTTGGCGATGATACCTTTGAACAAACACAACCACCTCATGGCGCGAGCCGGTCTACCAAGAGCAGTACCGAAGACATCAATACCAAATTTTCCAAAGATGATGATCCCAACATGTGGCATTTCAGGGCGGGAGGGCCAGAGACCGACAGCCAGCCAGTCAGCCGACAATCCACTGGCGGGCGTGCCAACCGACGCTCTCCCGTGGAGCATTCGAGTGGCCAGTCTTTCGAGCATACGAATCATCAGCCACAGATGGACAATCAGTCGAGCGGATTCGATGCAGATGGCTGGAGCGACAAGTTCAACGCCGACACTTTCGTGCCTCGACCAGGGCACGGCGGCTCTAATTCGCCGACGCGCTCGACACGTTCCAATTCTAAGAAGGTCAGGACGAGGCCGACGGTCGGAAACGCTGCTGTCGTGGAAGACTGCAGCAGCGACGAGGAGAGCTACGAATGGCGCGGGCGCAATGCTCAGGCGAAGCCCACAGTGGGAGACAGCCCGCAGGCCATGGACATTGACTCCCCACCCTCTGCCTCGACGGTGCCCCCTATCCAAGCGGAAGGCGCGCGGAACATACCTGTGGAGCCCTCGCGACCTGAATGGCGGCCTGGAAAGCCGGAGCCAGTCGTGACCGACGACAAGCCCGAACGACCGGCCAAGATACCCATCAACGCAGAGAACATGGGATCGGAGGACGTAGGGGACCTCAAGGCCAGCTTCTCAGACCTCGGTCATGTCGCACCGATCCAGCAGAGGACAGGAGCAGGTCTGCAGTCATTTGCAGACCTCCGAGACGATCTGCCGTTCGAGAGCAAGGCGTCGGAAGATCTCCCGATCCAACTACCCAAAGCACAACCTCTAGTTTTGCCGACAGTGCCGCAAGCACCACGCCTGCCATCCGCAATTGCGATAGATGGCTTGAAGCCGTCAAAGGGGCTTTGGGCCACATATCTGGCCGAGTTCGAAAGCTATCTTCGGAAGTGGGATATCTTCAACGGCCAGGTGGTGGACCACTTCACGACACGCAAGGTCCATACCGCCAAGACACGAATTTCAAGGGGATACGGCTTTTTGGGGGCTCGTGGTGACACCGAGATCCGGGAGTATATCAGCTGGGTTCAGCAGGACAATGGCGTTCGCCAGCGATGGGCTGCTGCTTGCGACGAGCACGAGGAGCGACTTCGTGAGTTTATGGCTTTCAGGGAGAAGATGAAGTGAGCCTGAATTTGAAGGGATTTGGAGAGATGATGAGAAGCACGCATGAGCTGCAGAGGATGATTCTCAGCACCCTCATCTTCATTTGCCCCCTTCTCCCCCTTCTTATTTTTCCTCCTATTCTCGCCCTCTTTTCTTTTTCTTTTTCTTTCGCTTGCGCTGGAGACGATACCCCCGCATCCTCAGTTGCGACGACTGTTCTACCGTTTGATTTGGGATCTCGGCGAAGGGGACGGCAAAGGAACAAATTTAGACCTCGAGCTTCGTCTCTGCGGCTGAGACTGCTCCTTGCGACCAGACCAAGGATATGCCTCTGGTACCACGGCGGCCTGACTTTGGGCGAACGAGAATGCGTCTGTGGAAGAAGGATGGCTCTCACTGGCCACCAAGAACGCGCGTTTCATTGTAAACGTGTTTGTCCTTCCTCCCCATTTCTGTGTACCTTTCTAAGTCTACTTATTCTCTCGCCCTTTTTCTACGCGACGATCTTCGCCCAGTTCCAGGTTGAATTTTTAACCTGGCATGGGAGGTAGCTGGAGGCATTTCCAGCATAGATGTTTGTGTTGCAAGGGTGTGTCAGGCTCGGGTCGACTTGATATGTGGAGATACCAAATAGACCTGAATTCCATGACCGTGGGCAGTAAGAGCTGCTATTTTATTTGCCTGTTTAGTTGAGTCTGTCTGCTGTGAACAGACTTGTTTGACGTCTGCCTTTTCGTAACCCTGTTGGATATTGTTTCTGGCCATATGACGAGGCTGCTGGAGAAGAAGCCGAGTGCAGATATAATAGAGGGAAACTACCTTCTATCGCTTGTAAAAGTAATAGATACTATGGATTGCTCTGTGATGGTTTTAAGAAGGTAGTCGTTTGTATGTTAGAGCGTGACTCTGTTCTTGGGCTGTAGGCGGCGAACCAACTGACCCCCAGCTGGCAGCCGTTTGCTTTCTAGCAGATTATAGAAGGGCTCTTTTTTTTTCCCACCCTGTTTCTGCTATATCTTCTCTCCCTTCTCCTCTCGCCTTTCTTCCTCTCTTTCTTCTCTACCACTTCTCCTCTCGCCTTTCTGCCTGTCTTCCTTCTCTACCTTCTCTGTCCCTTCATCCTCCCACCTTTCTGCCCTCGTTCTTCTCTTCCACTTCTCCTCTGCCACGCAAGGGGACTCGCTCAGCTTTGCATACAAGGAGTCCTTCCCATCCTCTCATCTCATCCTTTTTCATCATCTTGTCCTATCCATCTTCTCTGCCACGCAACAGCTGTCGCTCACCTTTGCACATAAGGATTTCTTTCCATCATCTCATCCTATCCGTCTCATCCTATCCATCTCTCATCCTATCCGTCTCATCATTCTTTTACATCCAACCATCGACTTCTGTCTCATCGGTTCAACAGCTTCAGTAGCTTCCTTGTTCATCATGTCTGACGAGACCCCTGCCAAGGCCGGCGCCTGGACGGACGAAGCAAAGGTTAGCTGCTCTCGACGAGAGGTTTTCTTTCTTTCTCCTGCCCTCGCCTCCGCTCCCTTTCATATCTATTCATCTACCTCCGAAGCAGCTCTATACGTGTGTCGGCGTCGCTTACGTTTGCGCTTAGTACCAGTTGACGCTCAGGATCATCGCGCAACTTAAAGAAGAAGGGCGAACCATCAACTGGTCTCGTATCGTGATGGAGGGACGCACCACCAAGTCACTTAAGAATCAGTGGACCAAGATGGCCAAAGAAATCGCAGAGCTCGAGAACATGGAGAAAGGCGGAGCGGGCGTTGGAACGCCTACCAAGGCCAAGGCAACGCGTGAGGATTTTCCTGTCAAACTGCCAGCGGTAAGAATTAGGCTAATCTCCTTCCGTTTTCCAGCGAGGAAAACTCCCAAAAAGCTTCAGAAATCGGCGGGATGGATCGCGGCCAATGGAGGCCATGACAGTGACGACGACACGCCGAAAAAGAGAGTTTTTGGTGAGCCAATACTGTTCCTCGAGAAGAATCCGATGATCATTATGAGAAGTAGACGTATCGTTAACCAGAGTCTGCAGCGCCGCTTAGCCCTGGAACTCCGGGAAAGAAGATCAAGACTGACGACACGATCAAGTCTGACGAGGACAGTCTCTAGAGTTTTCAGCAACGGGTCAAGCATGGGTCAAAATGTCTTGAGATTTTGCTTCTCCTGACTAAGGAGATGACTAGAAGATACCTATTTCATTTGCCTCGACATCTACAGTATACGCAGGTAGTTGCAGGTAGTCTCTTCCGAATCGCTATGATCTGAGAAATCTTGATGGTTGCGTCTTTTGCTGTGGGACTAGTAGACACCATCCCAGCTCCCTTAGCACTAAGTAAATGAATGCCCCAACGAGGCAACCCGGTGAGCGAGCATCGGCGCGAGCTGAGACCTGCAGAGACGGCGGCGTGTCGACGAGGGTTGGTTTGTGAGAGAGTGAGAGGGATGATGTAGATGAGAGTGTGGTGTGGTCAGTTAGGTAGACAGTAGACCGGTATCTGTTCCCCCATGTGTCGGGGGTGCTCGTCTGTTAGATCGCTACGATGGCACAATTGCTGAGTCAGATCCGGCTCTAATTGCGCGTCACCTACTAAAATTTCCGTCATGTACCCGCAGATAGGTGGCGACTTAGCGGCAGTGAGCGGTGCGGGCCATGCCGCGGCAAGATGACCTAAAAAAAATCCCGGCCTATCTAAGGCTACCTAGCACCTAGCCATACCTAATACCTACCTACCTCTCCCAAACTGCTGATCCACCCTCCCCGAGAATTGCTTCCCTCCTCCCCTTCAGAAAGGGCATCACATGGGCATCCATCATCCTCTCAGTCTCTTCCGTGTGCGTCACCCTCCGTCGTATCTGGATGCGCTGCCACCCTCCGTCGCGCCCCATCAGCTGCCAGCATAAAGCCGGCCTCGCCCTGTCCTCTCTTGCGTCGCTCGGTCTTCACAGCGACGATTCCCCCGTCCCCTCGACCGCTGACGCCTCACGATGAAGGGCTCTCGGCCTGCTGCCGCCGGCAAGAGGAAATCTCCCGCGTCGCCGGGACAACCGCCTCCTTCGAAGAGATCCCTCAACGGCAAAGTACCATCAGATGGCGCCGAATATGAAGATGACGGTCTGAACGACGACTACGACGACAGCCTTGGTCCGCCTCTCTACATCGACTCTCCTGGAAGCCTTGGCGAGTGGCAAGATACCATTCAAAAGGTTGTTCGGAACGTCGTTGCCATTCGTTTCTGCCAGACTTGCTCCTTCGATACCGATCCAGCTCTGACGAGCGAAGCCACGGGTTTCGTTGTTGACTCTGAACGAGGGTACGCTTGTCTAAGCTCCCCTCATCATGGTGTCCTCCGTTAACTTTGAGCCTTTTTCTCTTTCTTTGTCACAGATACATCTTGACAAATCGTCATGTTGTTGGTGCCGGGCCTTTCTGGGGTCACTGTGTCTTTGACAATCACGAAGAGGTCGACTGTTATCCAGTCTATCGCGATCCTGTCCACGATTTCGGCATTCTTCGCTATGACCCCAAGTCGATCAAGTACATGCGCGTAGACGGATTGGACTTGAGACCGGATCAGGCCAAAGGTACTCTTGTTGCTTCTTGCCCGCTTCGGTGCCTTTTTCTAACTGGAGAGCCATCAGTCGGCGTCGAGATTCGCGTCGTCGGCAACGATGCCGGCGAGAAACTCAGCATTCTGTCTGGCGTCATCAGCCGCCTGGACCGCAACGCCCCCGAGTACGGCGAAGGGTACAGCGATTTCAACACGTGCTACTACCAGGCCAACGCCGCGGCCAGCGGTGGCAGCTCTGGAAGTCCTGTCGTCAGCAAAGACGGCTCTGCCGTCGCTCTTCAGGCTGGGGGCCGCTCTGACGGCGCCTCGACCGACTACTTCCTCCCCCTGGACCGGCCCCTGCGCGCTCTTCAATGTATTCAGCAGGGCAAGCCCGTCAGCCGTGGTGACATTCAGTGTCAGTTCCTGCTGAAGCCCTTTGACGAGTGCCGCAGGCTTGGCCTGAGCCCGCGCTGGGAAGCTGCTATGCGGGAAGCCTTCCCCAACGAGACGAACTTGCTGGTGGCCGAGATTGTCTTGCCTTCGGGCCCTTCGTGCGACAAGATCGAGGAAGGCGACGTCTTGATCAAGGTCAATGGTGAGCTCATCACGCAATTCATCCGTCTCGACGACATCCTCGACGCCAATGTCGGCAAGCCCATTACCGTCATGCTGCAGCGTGGCGGCCAAGACGTCGAGGTCAAGATTGAGGTTGGCGATCTGCATAGCATCACACCGGATCGCTTCGTCACCGTGGCCGGCGCCAGCTTTCACAATCTGTCGTACCAACAAGCTAGGCTCTACGCTGTACCTGTCAAGGGTGTCTACGTCTGTGAATCGGCCGGCTCTTTCAGGTTCGAGAACACAGACAACGGATGGATCGTCCAGACTGTAGATCACAAAAAGGTGCCCGACCTCGACTCCTTCATCGCCGTCATGAAGACCATCCCCGACAAGGCCAGAGTCGTCGTCACGTACAAGCACCTGCGCGATCTCCACACGCTCAACACCACCGTCATCTACGTCGACCGTCACTGGTCCTCCAAGATGAAGCTCGCCGTGCGCAACGATACGACCGGCCTGTGGGACTTTTCCGACCTGGGAGCCGCCCTGCCGCCGGTGCCTCCAGTCCGCCGTTCAGCCTCATTCATCGAGCTCGATCACATGCCGCACCAGGCTATTGCTGATCTGATCCGGAGCTTCGTTCACGTCAACTGCACCATGCCTGTCAAGCTCGACGGGTTCCCCAAGAACCGGCGCTGGGGAATGGGCCTCGTCATCGATGCCGACAAGGGCCTGGTGCTCATTTCCAGGGCCATCGTTCCCTACGACTTGTGTGACATCACCATCACCATCGCCGACTCCATCATCGTCGAGGGTAAGGTCGTCTTTCTGCACCCGCTGCAGAACTACGTCATCATCCGGTACGATCCTTCCCTCGTCGACGCGCCCGTCAGGAGCGCGACCATCAGCGGCGAGCACCTCACCCAGGGCGCCAAGACATACTTCTTGGGGTACAATCGCATAGGACGCGTTGTGCACGGCGCCACCACGGTGACGGAAATCACGGCTGTCGCCATCCCGGCCAACTCGGGCGCCCCACGCTACCGCGCCGTCAACGTCGACGCCATCACCATCGACAGCAACCTCGGCTCGACATGCAACAGTGGTGTTCTGGTGTCTCCGGACGGCATCGTTCAGGCGCTCTGGCTGTCGTACCTGGGCGAGCGGTCGCCTTGCAGCCAACGGGACGAGGAGTACTACCTGGGCCTTGGCACGCCGACACTGCTGCCCGTCATCAACGCCATCCAGAAGGGGGAGACGCCCCAGCTTCGGATGCTGTCGGTCGAGCTGCGAGCGGTGCAGATGTCGCAGGCGCGGGTCATGGGCGTGTCGGACGAGTGGATCAAGAAGGTGACGCAGGCCAACCGGTCTCATCACCAGCTCTTCATGGTCAGCAAGCGAACGTTTGAGCGCGGCAATCATCCAGTTTCTCTGCTCGAGGGCGACATCGTCCTCACGCTCAACGGTAAAATATGCACTACGATTTCCGACTTTGACATCATGTACACAAGCGAGTCGCTCGATGCCGTCATCGTCCGCGAGTGCGAAGAGCTGCGGCTGCAGTTGCCGACCGTCGCGGCCGACGACATGGAGACGGACCACGCCGTGTCCTTTTGTGGCGCCATCCTGCACCGTCCTCACCAGGCTGTCCGGCAGCAGATCAGCAAGCTTCACAGCGAGGTCTACGTGTCGAGTCGGATCAGGGGCTCGCCAGCGTATCAATATGGCGTTGCCCCGACCAACTTCATCACGCATGTGAACGGACGGCAAACGCCGGACCTCGAATCTTTTATTGCCGCGACCCGCGAGATTCCGGACAACACATGTGAGTTAATTTGTTCTGTCACTTTCTTCTTATCCCTTCTTCCTACTTCTCAAAACTTCTCAGAATTGGACGGCTAAACCTACACGCACAGATTTCCGCCTCAAGGCGGTCACCTTCGACAGCGTGCCGTGGGTGATTACGATGAAGAAGAATGACCACTACTTCCCAACCATGGAGTGGATCAAAGACGGCCAAGAGGCGTGCGGGTGGCGACGCGTGACATACGAAGGAACCAAGGTGTTCCAGGGCGAGGCCACCGACGGGGTGCCGCCCGTTGTGGAAGATACCGAGATGGAGTGAGTAGGCGGTTTGTCTGTGCGTCATAGAGGCCCAATCGTGCCCCGGGAGAGCTATGGCATATGGATTGGGCGTTGTTCGGCCATAAGGGGATCTGACCTTGTTTTCTTCCTTTTAGGGGCTTGTTTGCAGCCAAATGTAGGTTACAGCCGAAAGAAGGCGTCGCTTCTTTGGAAGAGACCTAGGCAGCGTTGCTGTCCGGGCGTTTCTGCCTTGAGTAAGGGGGGTTCCGGCCACCACTCCCTGAGAATGAGGTAAGGGGTCGGTATAGTGGATTTTCATAGACGGCGATGTCGTCGGTAGACCGTTGATCATATGTCCATCTACCCACATGGACATGCCTCAGATCAGGGGTGGGGGGGAAGGACAAGGGTGTAAGGGGGGAGGTCTCAGACTTGGACCTTGATCGGAGCTGCGTGGATCAACGGCAGATTTCTGCTGGAGCAGCCAGATTGGAGAGGGGCTTTGTGGTTTGTCTCGAGCTCTCGATTAAAATAAAAGTTGGCGATTTGAGATCCCCGAGATCTGAATCGTGTTTGTATTTTCTTGCTGGTCAGTGATGAGTCGAGCTTGTTGTCACGCTTGTTCTTCTGTGTGAAGTCATGTTCCCGTTATAATATAGCATGCGGTCTTGAGTTGTGACACAGCTCATGGCATTTCTCCGAGACACATACAGGATTGAATACCCTATACTCGACTAGCGCGATGCTATCAGAAACGACGGTGAACGTAGACCTAACTTCCTAAGCAGGCATAAGGCCTGCAATTAGCTCCTCACGGGGTGCAATCGTTTCCAGCGTAAGGATCACTGGTCCTAATAAACCGTTGCCTTCAACAGATGCGCTTCTTCAGGTGTCGCGACGCGAGGAGGTCAGTCGATTACGTAACCAATTTTGAGCCTCCTGCCTTGACTGCGTCATCAAGATAGTAGCCCTACAACTAGCGTCGAGACCGACAACCGACGAGCAAATGGCATAAGGTCCGGGCACAAGGATCGTACTCCGAACTCGAGACGGGAACCGCTCATGGCTCCGCAGGCAACGTACGTGGTAAGGAGTCGACACTTTCTTCGATCTCGTGACCGATGCATAACGAAAAGTATCTACAGCTTGCTGACCAGACGGACGGTAGACGAAACTCAAGGTGCAGCTGAAGCTCGCCATCGCTAGACTTCGGATGGTGCAGCAACGCGATGAGCAGCTGGGGAAGACGCAACGGAGGGCTATGGCTCAGCTCCTCGAGGCTGGAAAGGTGGACTCGGCCACGATTCGGGTAGAGAATATCATCCGGTCTGACATCACTAGCGAGCTGCACGAGCTATTGGAGCTATACTGCGAGCTTCTGCTTGCTCGGGCCGGTCTGCTGGAGGGTCCGGTCTGCGATGCTGGGTTGGAGGAGGCGGTCAAGAGCATCATTTACGCCGCGCCCAAGACGGAGATTAAAGAGCTTCAGACGGTACGGGTGCTGCTCGCGGAAAAGTACGGCAAGGAATTCGTCATGCAGGCTATGGAGAACTCGGACGGCAAGGTCAACGAGAAGGTGGTGTCGAAACTCAGCGTCGAACCACCCAGACGGGAACTCGTTCAGGGTTACCTCGAGGAGATTGCCAAGGCGTACGGCGTTAACTGGCCGAGACGTCATCCCTCTTCTTCTTCTCCACCGACACCACCACCACCCGCCGATGGCGAAGAAGACGACAACGACGACGACGGATCCCCTTCAAACGCACAAGCGCAGAGGGTGAAGGATGGCAAGCTTTTCCTTTCCAAGGGAGAGGGAGAGGATGATGATGATGAGCAGCTGAGTCGGGCTTCGCTTCCACACCGTCTTGGCGGAGGTCAGAGCAGTCCTCTTACGGTTACGCCGCCGAGGATGACGACGGAAAACGTCCATCCGCGCGTCACGCTGGGATCGATCGAGCTTAAGCCTAGCAAGAAGATGGAGGGGGCGAGGAGGGAGCCGGAAGGGTCGGTGCCGGATATTGACGATTTGGAGAAGCGGTTTGCTGCTCTCAAGAAGAGGTGAAGAAAGAAGAGGAGCTGTAAATCAATGTGAGTATTGCACTCTTTTGATGTCCATCATCGTCTTGTGCATTTGGCAGGTGGTCGACCCAGGCACTGTTGATAGTCGATGTTTCAGAGTGCAGGACCGTATGACTGTTGTGACGGACGATGTCAAGAATAACGGCTTCCTTCAACGAGATACCTCTAAAAGGGCACGAGAAACTCAAGAAACATCTCTTCCCTACCTACACAGAGATATATACAGCGTAGACCCTTCTGTAGCCCTGCCTAGAAAAGGGCCAACTGAACCAACCAGCAGCACGTTAAACAGCCCTGACGGCGTTTGTTGCCTTGCCAGCTGTAAGGCAGAAACATGCCGCAGCCAGGAAAGCATAAGAGCAAAGCAAACGAATTTCCAACCTGGGATAAAAACCTTTCCCTCTCCAACCCCCCCAAACCTGAGCGAAACATCTCATCATCAACGCTCAACCCCATCGCTCAACGGCTCGATTCCCATCATAGGGCATCGAGTCGAGATTCATAGCCGCATCGTCCTCTTGTTGCTTTTATCCCTTCATCTGTTGATCATCTCTTCGTCTCAAGATTCAAGCCTTTCTTTCATCTGAAAAAAACACACACACACACACACACCTGCACAGCCTTTTTTCCACCTTTCCTTTGATCAACCATGATTACCAAGGAAGATCTCTTGAAGGCTTTACGCAAGGACCTGTCCTTGGAGATGGAAAGCCTCGATGAAATGGGCACTGTTAATCAGCTGCTTCTCGAGCAGCGTCTGTTGACTGCCCGAGTAGATAAGCATCTCTCTCGAGCTTTCGCCGCGGCTATTTATTCGACCTGGCTTCAGGAGAGAGTGTATCGCGAAGGTGGAAAGCTCGCGCCCGCCGTGCTCGACACCTATCTTCAGTTCTTGGTCGGTATCAGCTGCGACAAGGAGATGATCACCCGTGCCTGGTTGCAGGCCGCGCTCAACAACCTCGAGAAATGGTTCAAAGTCATGGAGCCTGACGTTGCTCGTGACGTGCGCATCGGCGTCAAAACGGAGATTGTGAATAGGTTCTCCACCGGCGATTACATGAAGGTCGACTATCGCGGCCTCATGGCTGGTGGTAAGTCAACAGTTTTCTTGACGTCGAGATGTGAAACTTGGCTGACCATCTTCCAGGCATTCCAGGTATAGAGTCTCAGCCCTCCATCGGCGTTGCGGGCAACTCTGCTGCTGAGAAGGCGGACGACTGCCAGGTGTGTGGTTCCAAGAACCACTCTTCCGACAAATGCCCTGGCAAAAACTTTGGCTACGGTCCACGTTCGTCCATCGATCCCGCTCTTGCGCATGAGCGAATGCAGAACTTATTCCAGAATGCAGTTCCGAAGCGTGAGAACCGAAGCGCCGGCTTCACCAGACAGAATGTCTACCAGGACCAGCAGGGAATTTCTCGCCAAGCGGGTAATCATGGTCAGCCCTTCGGCTCCTCCGCCACGGGAACCCCCTTTGCTAAACACTCCATCTGTAAAGCAGCGGCCAGTGAGCTCCTCATGCATGGAGGTTCGTCGGTCTAGGAGAACGTAAGTCAACTCAGAGAGCAGGAGTTCGCATGACAGCTATATAACTAACATTGATTCTCGAGCAGGACAACCGAGCCAAGCATGGAAAGGGCCAACTGAAGCCGTGGAAAGACATGAACGACGTCGAGCGAAAGGCTCTAATTGAAGCTGACGCATTCTTGGACAGCCTCGCTGAAGAATTGACCATTAAGAATGCGGCCGCTGCAAGAAACCCTGCCCCAGTGAGCGAGTCGACGGGCTCGGGAAGCCAGACCTCGAACACCGAGGGTAGGCCCAACAAGAAGCGCGATCGCATTCCCGTCCTGGGTGAGCTCGTGGAGCCGACAAAGCCCAAGGCCAAGCTTTCGCCGGTCGACGAGGACGCAACCATGACGGGTGGCGGTCCCCCCCTTCCGAATCAGCAGGTGACGCTTCCTACCCGTCCGGCCGGGGAAGTCGGTCAGTCATCCACGGAAAACAGCTTCATCAGGGAGCTCTTCTCTAAGCACGAGAACGTTATTCGCAACCCAAAGGTGAAGCGCAAGACGGCCTTGGAGATGTGGGACGAACACGATGCGAAGCTAGCGGCTGAGGAAGCCGAGAGCGCTGTCGAGAAAGCAGAGAGCGCTGCCGAGAAGGTGAAGAAGGTCATCGAGGAGGCCAAGAGAGTCCTGGAGAAGCAAGGGAAGGGCAAGAGAAACTAGGCTGCAGTTTTTGCCCACAATGGCACATTCAGGCTGAGAGGCATATACGGGTTTTGATACCTAGGGGAAGGGCTGATCAGGATTGCGTTTTATTTGTGTTTTTCTTACTTCGGATCGAGATCCGTAGCTGCTAAAGGGTTTTTGCTAGTTGAATTGACTATCGAACGGTGCCTCACTCCAGCTTATCCAGATGCTCCAGCCTGGTGAGGACGACCTGTTTACTCGTCTCCTCAATCTCGCCAGCGAGAAAGACCTCGTCGAGGATAGCGTAGACTTTATAAAAGTTGAAGACGAGATCGAGCTCGCAGACGTTACCGAAGAAGGCGTCCAACACCTCGACGAAGAAGTGGATGGCCTCTAGGTATGCGAGCTCATTGTCGTTTGTGTCGACGCAGACGCAGAAGAAGAGGCCGGCGTAACGACGATAGACGATCTTGTTGTTGCGGAACTCGACGAAATTGGATTGGTACTTTTGGTCGCGCGGTGCCACTAGTCGGTGAACCTCGCCCTTGAGCTTGATCTTTTGCTCGTCGCCGTAAGGGGCGTACCACTTTGCGAGGCGCGTCTTGCCTCTTCAGAGGAGGAGGAGGGAGAGCGTCAGTCAGCGGGACGGAGATGATGAGGAGAGAAAACAGAGTTCGAGACGTACTGGCGATTCTGAATGAGAATGAAGGATAGCATGGCTTTGGGTGGCGGGCGGGCCGCTCTCGGGCGGTGCCGGAGGAGGAGATGTCGTTGGATTTGACTCTTGCGGGAGATGAAGGTGGGGGTGCAAATAGTAGTGTAGACCACTAGCAGGACAGGACTGCAGGAGTGCCGCCGGCCCTGTAGCGGAGGAGATGAGAGGTGTGCGAATATGGCTTACAAATGCGCGGCGCGCGTGAGGTGGCGGCAGAGTCTCTTGTCTCAACTGTGAGAGTTGAGATGAGATTACGAGAGGGAATCTACCGGGGCGACAAGGCCAGTGCCTACCTTAACATGTGAATAGAAACTCTCCAAGTTCCTGCCCGTCTTATAGTTGAGTCGTGCATCGATCTTTCAACATGTCGTCAACGACAACACTTGACGCACGTGATACTCTCATCTGAGTTGGGCTTCGCACCGTCACAAGCTTGACACTGACCGAACTCAACCTACAACACGCACAACTCAATAATTCGAATTCACGCTGCAATGTGTTATTTACATACACACAGCCGTCAACGGACTTCACTTGCCTCGGCTCCCGTCAACAAGCATTCGTCTCGTCCCACAAACTTGTACCCGATACAGGACATCGGCTCGAAACCGAGTTGGCTCCGACCGAGTTCCGATGCCGCTTCCGAGTACCGAGTACCTCCTCTTCGCATAACGCATGCCCGAAGCCGGCCCGCTTCTCTCGTCCCCTCCTCCTCCACTTGGTTTCCGATTTTCGTCCCTCACTTCTCCCTCTCTTTACTCGACCTGACCTTCATCCTCTTCACCTCTCACACAGTCTCTCTCTTCGACTACAAGCTGCCTACGGCTACTGAGCAACCGTGAAAATCGAGTCACCGCTTCGACTCGACGCCCCTCCTCGACGCGATGGGATCGGCTCCAAACCCTCGTCCATCATGGCGTCGTCTTCACATCTCCTTCACAGCCTCGTCACCTTTCTCTGGGGCTTGCGTCAGGAGAATGCCTTGTGGCAGGCCATGCTCAAGTTCTTCATCGCCATCACCGCCGCCGTCGCTCTAGCCTTCCTTCCTGCATTTCACAACGCTACCAGCTTCCTCATACCCATGACTGTTTGCTTTGCTCACCCTGGCCAGAGAATGGGCCGAATGATCCAGTCGCTACTCATGGTTCTGGTCGGCGCCATCATCGGCCTCTCCTGGTCGCTGTTGGGTCTTCGTCTGGCATTCCTCGTCGAGAGCAGCAACACGGCTGCTGCCAATGCTATTCGTGCCATCTTTTTCCTCATCCTCCTTCTCGTTCACGGCTACATCCGTTCCTCGGACCCTAGTCTCATGATATTCGTCATGTTTCTCATCATCCCGGCCACCCTGACTATTCAGCTGCCGGGCAACGTCACGGGCTCCATCTACACGACGACATATATTCCTCTCCTGCTGGGCGCTGCTGTAGTGCTAATTGTTAATCTGGCTCTCTTCCCGGAGCTCTCTAGTACATATCTGGGATCGACGACTATCGACACCCTGTCGGAGACGGTTGATACCTTGACGCGCGCAACAAACTGGTTCGTCACCCCCGGCTGCGATCCGGAGAACGTCCCTGTCGAGACGACATCCCCCAAGAAGCCTAGCGGACCCGCCAAGCAGGGTGCCGTGGCCAAATTCTTCTCCCAATTCCCCAACCCTTTCCACGCGGCGAAGCGTGGTTCTGCCTTGGCTTCTTTGCCCCATCAAAACACCAAGTTGGTTCACCTGACGGCGCAGAAACCCAAATTACGTGCCTGTCTCGCTCGCTGTCGAGGCGTTCAAAATGAAGTCAACTTTGAGATATCTCTGTCACCCCTGCCACCGACTGCTTTGAAACCCATCAGCATTCAGTACATGTCAGGTCTGGTTCGGAATGTAACCACTCTGATCGGTGCTTGCGAAAACAAGTTTGTTGTCGTCGGCACGGATGAAAGCTTGAAGACTTATCCGTCTGGCGGCAAAGACGAATCATCATCGGGCAGAAAGGAAAGGAAAACAGCGGCGAAAACGGCGAAGAAGGGCTCCTCGAAGAAAGCCCGGGCTGCCAAGCCGGTTGCCGAGAAGCCTTTCCCGAGCGTGAAGCCTATCAAGGAAATCGAAACAAGCAGTGCCGAGCTTTTGGAAGCTATTCTCACCCGTATCAGAGGCCCCGCACAAGACTTTCAGGTGTCCCTGGCAGAGGCGGCGAATCTCGTCATTCTGTGTCTCGCCTACTGCTTTGACGTACCAAAGCTTCCTTCTGGCGCCGCGGCACCAAGGACAGTGTCGTTGCAGGAACTCGATGCGAGAATCGACAAATTTTCTCATGCTCTAACCCTTTTCGACACCCAGGCGGCCGATCAGCTTAAGCAGACCATGATGGATAAGTCGTGCGAGCCGATAGACTTTATGCCGGGCATGGAGACCTTCATGGCATCATCTTTCATTCTTTCTCTTCGCGACTCTGCTGCTCAGCTGCTGGAAATGCTTCGTCACTTGCGGCTTCTCGTCGAGAGCAGACAACGTCGTCGTAACCATTCCCGTCTCTGGATACCGCAGCTCACCAGGTTTTGGCAATGGATTACGGAGAAAGGGTCAGCCAAGGCCGTGGAAATGACTCCGGTGTATGGCAGCCCGCAGCGTCCAGCCGGACGAGATGGATTCGGCTCGATTTCGGCCATGAGCGATGCAAACCTCAGTCGAATCCCAGACGAAGAGGGTCGCATCGGCCAAACGGTCCATTGGGCAGACCTGAAGTCGCCAAGCAAAATGGGGTTATCAAAGAAGCGATCGCGACGAAAGTCACAGCTGCAAGACCTCGGCTTGATTGGAAAGGCGAGGGAGAAGGCAGCTGACGCCTTGGAATGGGCTCAGACATCCAAGGACCTGGACTATGCGCTCAAGCTAGCCGTCGCCACGTTTCTCCTCCTCTGGCCGGCCTTTGTCTCGTCGTGGAGGCAGTGGTACACCCAGATCCGGGGTATCTGGGCGCCGGTGCAGCTGATACTGGTTTTCGAGATCTCGATTGGCAGCTCGGCTTTTGGTTTCTTCCTTCGGCTTATCGGCGTCCTTTTTGGTTGCGTGGCTGGCTTCGTGGTGTACGAGGTCGGCAGAGGAAATCGAATTGCTGTAGCCGCTCTTCTTCTGATCCCCATCTTACCGTCCATCTACATACAGGTCGCCACCAAGTACGTCAAAGTAGCCATAGTCTCGATCATATCGATGACTGTCGTTGCTCTCGGTAAGTCAAGCAGCCCCTGATCCCACAGAGGGAAAAAAACTGACGACTATTTCTCCTCCTGCTCAGCTTCGATCAACGGGACTATCCCTGCGTACGAGATATTTTACAAGCGTCTGGTGGCTTTCTTGATCGGTGGTCTCGTCGCCATGCTGGTGGAGGTCGTCATCGCCCCGGTCCGGGCCCGGGATCGGTTGGTGGAATGTCTGTCCTACTCCGTTCGCCAGATCCAGAAAATGGAGAAGACTCTATCTGTCGGCATAGACGGACCTTGGAGCCCTAATATCCACTCGAAATCCCTTCTCGCTCGCTTCAAGCGCGCCCGTGATAAGGCACAGGGCGCACTGGCCGAAGCCGAGACCACCCTACCTTTCTGCCTGAGCGAGCCGCGTCTCAAAGGCAGCTTCAAGCCTCTCGCCCCCATATACGCGGAGATTATCTACGTCCTTCACCAGATCATCGACCGGATGGACAACGTTGTCCAGCTCCGCAGAACACACGGCTCGTCGATTCTCGAGGAGCTCAATCCCAAGGTCTACGCGTATCGCAGAAACGTGGCGGCCAGCACGACGCTCATACTATTCTCCGTCAACGAGGCCCTCACCACCTGGTTGCCGCTCCCTCAGTTCCTCCCTTCGGCTCGGCTCGCTCTCCTGCGGCTGATCAGCCGGGTTCGCGAAATCGTCGCTTCGGATAACAGTGCGGTTCAGAGTGGCGACGCGGGGGTAAGGACGGAGCTGGACGAGGAGACGGCGAGTCTCATCACGAAACGCAAATTTCTATCCTGGAACGCCGGCACCGTCGGTCAGATGGAGATCATCGAGTACCTCGAGGAGCTGGCCGAGCTGGTCAAGCTACTGGTAGGTGTCAACGCCTTTAAAAGCGGCATGCTCAACCGCGCGATGGAGAAGCAGCGCTCCGTAGAGCAGGCTCTAGCCACGGACGCCGTCGCCGCTTCGACGGGGGTCTCGCCTGCGATCGGCTCCAACGATGACGACGACGAGCCTCGGGTGGAGACTCCGTCGTCGGCCGAGGTCGAGACGGACGGTAACGACGTCTTTTCCGATAGCGACAGCTGGGATGAGGGTATTCCCCTCAGCTTGCAGAGGGTTGGCACCCGGTTGAGGAGGGATAGCTCGGTGGTGAGGAGGAGGACTATCTCTGTGACGGGGACGCGGTGAGAGGCGTTTCTTGACGACTGTTATATTACTAGGACATGATTCTTACGAGGGATTGGCTAAAAGTTGCTTGTTTTGTTTATTGCTTCTTGGAACATTGATTGGACATGGCTTGTGCTTGGTATATAGATGGAAATACGCGGCACTGGGCAAAATAGCTATGCCATTCAGAGGACACATTGGCTCACATTGACGAGCCAGAGTCTCTCACATTTGTAGTGTATAACGGAAAAACAACAGCGATATCCTCTAAACGCTTCTAGAACCCGGGCCATCTCCTGTCTGATCAACGCCGACTCCACGCTTCCTAGCCAGCCCTTGAGAGCTCACCGTGTGGCAATCAAAACCGAAAAGGGGGTAAAAGGCAAGACAAGAGATGAGAAAGAAAGAAATCAGATGATGTTGAGAGGCGTGTGCTGCAGCAGCCTGGTACCGTTGAGCATGGCACGCATCTTCTTGGGCCTCTGCTGGAACCTGCGGAACCCCTCCTGGACGTGACGCGGCTCGATGGGCGTCTTGCCCTCGCTCGGGGGATCGAATAGACCCTGGAGTCGCTTGCGTTTCTTAGCGCCGAGCGAGTCCGCGGCGGGGCCGGATTGGGCACGGGCCAGGTCTTCTTGCTCCTTGAATTTGAGGGCGACCTCGGTGAGGGTGGCGACCATTTCGAAGGTGAGGAAGCCGAGGATGTCGACGATGTCATCTGAGGGCTTGCTGTCCGTGACGATACCGAAGCCTGCCCACTCGCGGAAGCGCTTCCCCTTTCTCCAGGTGAAGGAGGCCTGACGGTATTCGGACCAGGTGACGTACTCTTCGCGGGTCATGACTTTTGTGCGCTCGTCTGCCTTGCGAAGGCGCTGGAGGGTGATGTAATTCATCTCATCCTCTTCCTCGTCTTCCTCGTCGTCGCGTTCGGGCACCTCGACCGGGAAGAAGGAGGCCGGTTCCCAGGGCAGGCCGACTTTAGCCTTTTTGTTCTTCTTGGCGGCTTCGTCGACGACGGGGCCGCCTCCCGGGACGACGCCGCCGACGGGATCGTCACCGGCGGCGAGGTCGGCTTCTGCGCCTTTGTCTTCCGAGTCTTTGACGTTTTTGCGGACGTCTTTCCAGGAGAGGAAGGTGCGTAGGCGGGAGACTTTGGCTTGGTCGTGGCGGATTTGGAAGATGAGGTCGTTTGTGCTGATGGATTTGGAGCCGCGGCGGGAGGCTAGTTCGGTGCAGTTGCGGAGCTGTTTTTGAGGGAATGGGGGGTTGAGTTATCGGTGTTGTGAGATTGTCGAAGAAGGGTACACTTACCAGTTCGATGACCTGCTGTCGTACGATATCTTCTATGATGCTTGTTGTTTCGACTGACGGCTCTGCTGTCTCGCCCGAGACGTACATCATCTGCGTAGCGGTGCTCGTTAGAGGTTTGTGGGAGCTTAGGGTTTATTGGTTTTAAACAGTGGGAGATGGGCACGAAGGGGACGTTCGAGGGCCCGTGTTGGCATCCAACGAATCGTGCGCGTCGATTTCTTCTCCTAAAGAGAAGGTTATGATAGTAGAGGAGAGGAGCGATTTACCTGGCTGATTTCCTGGCGATACTTGTATGCCTTGCTATCCCTTCCCTCGGCCATGGCTGCAGATGGGGTTTGACCGGCTCAGGGCCGATCGAGCCGGACGAGGGAACGAAGCGAGATCGTCGTCAATATTGGGGTGTAAGATTCGGAGAAGGCTGCTTCTGAGGAGTGACCGGAGCGGACGAGTGGCGCAGTGGCGTTCTTGGCTTTCAGGTCTTTTTGGTGTAAATAGAGGTGATGAGATGAAGTGAGGTCGCGGAACTGGGACTATGAGTGGGTGTGAAGAGTGAGTCTGCACAGTGACGTGTTCAATTGCAGTAGCTCGTGATTGTGTATCTTTACATGCGGATTGCTGATGAAGATACATCTTTCGCTGGCTCAGCAAGTAGGAGATGTACTGTGCGAGTGCAGACCGGTTCTACGAATTGATGACTCAGACGGCATCAACTCTCTGTGTGCTGAGCTTCTGCACGTGATAACCTTGACCGTTCAACTTCAGTTCCACCAAACTCAGCATCAAGTCATATGCTTTGCCTCGCCTTTGAAAGTAGTTTCTTCTCACATTGGCTGTTTGGAAAACAGTGCAGTCTTTTCCTGAAGCGCGAGCATTGCTTGACCGTCTGAAAAGCTTCACCGCCGACATCGGACTTGATTACGCCGTGATGCCTCCTGAAGCAGATTCCCTTTCGCCACCGGCTCCTACATGAATCCTTCTTTGCATCCTCCCGTAGCTGAGATTGTAAGCCACTTGCAGATTCCAAGCCCGGTAATAGACGTAGGAAGATGCAAACGCTGTCCTACGCCACACTACAGCATCCACGGTCAAAAATTGGTTGGCCAGCTGCCAGCTGTGCACAGCCGTCACGTACGGCATGGCTGTGCAGCTGTCACTTGATTTACACAAAGTGACTGGCAGAAAGTGGCGGTGCCAAACTTTTCTCTGTACCTGTTTACAGGCTTGAAAATCCTCCAACTTTCCACTGAAAATTTCTTTTCCACCATCACCTCTACAAGCCCTTCACCAGCATCATCGCCTACCCTCTTTCCATCACCTACAATCTCTCATGAGGTTGATTGAATGGTGAAAAGACGCGTTGAGAATTTTGTTCCTTATGCCAGACACTTCTTTTTCGTCGAGGCTGCACCCTCCTTTACCGTTTCATAATCCCAATCCCTGCCTACCTATTTGAAGGAGAACATCACCACCCTTCGCCTCTTCATCCGCCCTAAGCTCCCATAGTCTGACGGCTACGAAGACTGCATCTCTCTGATCAAGTCATCTTTCCATTCCCGACGGAAGAGAGATAATGACATTTCGATGACTCGTTCAACGCGAGGCCATCAAGAGGGTGAATCATAATCACACTTCGCTCGTCTAAATTATTCACTAAAGCTTACACACTTTAGCCGACGGGCGATTGTGCTCCATTGGAGGAGGAAAAAGCCAAACTCGGATGATTCACGACCTCGACTCCTGGTGAACGATGCATCATTTCGGCCATCGACGTCCAATTCCTTGTGCATCATCGTCAGCCAACGATTACTGGCGACTAGATTGATCGAGTATGTATCCTTCTTTATCTTCATTTCTCGCCACATCTTCGACTTCCTTTTTACCCTGTTCTATTCTCCTCTTTTCTCCTCCTCTTTTCTCCCTCCTTTGTTAGCTGTCAGCTGTCAGTAGGTAGTCAGCCCTCAACAGCGAGCTGCCAGCTGCCAGCTGCCAGTCAGGCCTTTGCTCCCCTGAAAACCCGTTTGCAAACCAATTTTTCTCAGGCCCTCTTCTATAATAGGCTATAATCTCTCCCCTCTCTACCCCTCAGTCCTCTTCCTTCTTCCTCCACACCCTCTACGACACCCTCTCTGCTTCCCTTTCTTCTGACTATTCACGCTACATCGTCAGACTCATTGCATGCTGCACCCGAGATCTGATTCTTCTACCAGTCCCTCTCTACATCCCGTCCTGCAAGCTCTTCACATTATTTCCAATCCCTTTCCTCAGCAGTGGATTTATCAATGGCTTCGTGTCTATCAACCATCGCGGTCAAGGGGAATTTGCATTACGGGTCGAGGCCTGCCCATTGAGGACGACAATAATGAAGATGAAGACGGCAAGGACAATAACGTTGGCGACTGCGGCTTGGAGTAAGAAATAAAATCAGAGTCAAAACACCATCTTTTCTCTTCATCGCCTCTAACTTGGGAGGGCGGATCTCACTTAGACAACTTCGGGCGTCACCTTTCTGAAGACCAGATCATTTGAGTTTTCAGCTCCTACGATACCGCATCACCAATCTGTCGCTCGCAATACCTAAATCAGTCTTTCCTCTCAATTTCCGCTATCTTCCAGCTTTTAGCCCTGGTTCGTCGTTGGAGAAAAACTCGACAAAGAGGCAGACTTTCGATTCCATGTCGCTCCCGTGGGTGCTTGAAGATAAACAACTGCTTCTGAATCAGCATCTCGAGAGTGCTCGCCAATACAGTGATTATCCTCGTCCTTCATGACAACCGTTAGCGATAAGCTAATACCAGCGGTTTTTTCCCAAGGCCGCCGTACAACCACGAGGGTAAGTCTACGTCTCTTTTTCTTCTGCTTGTTCGAAAAGCACTGTTCTAACCATCCTTGTGCTTAGGAACCTGGTTGTTCAATGGAACCGGGATGTTGCCAGCTGCTATCAATACCGATTGCCACGGTCAGTCGATTCAATATTTCAGCCGGTATCGACGTTTGGCGCCTTGTCTCGACAAGAACTTGCATCCCTTGAGCCCAGGAACTTGTAATTGGATCTTGGATCGTGCTCTTTACCCGCTCCTGGTCTTGAAAAGACTCTCATCTTCTCATCATCCCCTCTTCATGGCTCCGGTAAGTCAAGCGTCGATGGCTTCGGTTGCAGCCTCTGATCCGAAGTTGTTAGGATCCATCAATCCAAGGCCATTGAGCTATCAAAATCGAACTCATCCAAAATGGACAAGTCTTTCACGACAAAGACCTGATCCGGTCGGTGCATGGTGACCAAGGGGCATCAGTCTCGCCATGCTTCGGCCGCCTGGCGTCACAGGACGCCCCAATCCGGTCTTGCTGGGAGCAGGATTCGGTACGGGCGCGAGCCTGTTACGATTGCGCCAAGACCGGAACGAAATATTACCCAGTTCGTATCCCACCACGACCTTGTTCAACATCACTTGTTGGCTGACTTTGGAAGTTAGCGTCAAGTACCGGGAGGTATGTGTCTTGTCATATCGTACAAGTGTTCTAACCGCGTCTGACGATTCGATAAAGTTACTGGGTAAAAGCCCTGCAAAAACGATTTGCCATCCGACCGGATATTGCGGCTCTAGCAATGCAGAAGCAGAGTTTCACCTCTCAAGACGTTCTTGCAGGAAAAGATTTCCGATCATGGGTATCGAAGATGAAGAGGATGGCACGAGCCGCTCTCCATCCTGAACAGTCCGTACTGATGATAGTCTTTTCACGACTTGACATTCTTCTTCAGGAAACCTTCCGTCAGCCAACAGGAGAAGACACTTTGGATGAATGGGCTCACGAATGTGAACGTCTCATCCCAAATCTCCAAACCAAATTGACAAGGGGAACCTGGGGAATGCTCCAGAATGATGCTGCACAATATGCATCATCAGGTAGGTTGCCTCGGCGAGACAAAAAGATATCATCGACAAATGATGATCAATATTCAGCAGCTGAAGGACAACAAGCCTTCCAACATTGCCCGACTACGATGAATCAGGAGCAGCCGTGGCATATATTTGCGCTGTACGGACCTGGCAAACAAGAAGCCGAAGACGTTCGAAACCTTTCTGGTCACAAATGGCTGTGCGATGGCCAGAAGAATCCAGAATTCTCCGTGAATTGGAACGTCAGACGGATGGTTGACGAAAGAGCGAACTGGCTGATTCCGCCTGAAAACAGGTTGTCGAATGAGCCAAACATACTTTTCAATCTCAACCAAAACCTACGCTCATCAAGTATGAACGGGCAGCGATGATCAAAGCATATTGCCCATCGCTGCCTACCTTACAAGAAGCTGCCATCCAGTTGCCCGCTTCGTGTCCTTTCACTATGTGATGACACTGGTCCGTATCAAGGACCTAAAGTGCCTCGGATGGGAAGAACCTGGACAATTACATCGTCCGTTTCCCTCGTCAGGAAGACCAAGGGATCACAACCACCGTCGTTATGGTGGGACCATGACGTCGAGCTCGCGTCAATGGCCGTGATCATTGCATCACTACACCTTAATGGTTGGTAAGACTTCAGCTTCCGCCATGTCGACATTTACCAGCACCATTCATCACCCACATTAACCTTGACATCGGTCACAAAGTATCGATGATGACATCGGTTCTTGTGCGTCTGCAGCTGCTCGGCAAAATCAATTCCACAGATAGACTTGCCACCTTCAAGCATCGACTTGTTCCGGTCTCGACGTACGGAGATGAAGATACTGGCGGCCGGTCACGGGTCTCAGGGAGAGAGAGACTTTAAAAGCTTTAGGTCCCGGACAAAGAGGGACCAGCAGGACAGTAGTCATGTCTTCTTGTTCGACAAATGCGATATCCACGAGGTTTCTCCCAGCAAGCCGGTCAACCCCTGAACCTATGGATGCTGGAGAGGAAATGGAAGGATGCATGTTCTTCGGCGTTGATTTGAAAGAAATCGCGGAAGATACCCCCCGGACTTTCTGGAGTTTGGCCTTTGAACCGGCTTTCTCCCCTGGTCTCCGCTCTCCTGTTTCCGGCTCTTACGCTACAGCTGGCTCAGTATCTCGAGACCAAGGTGGTGGACGGACAACGCAGACGACGGACAGCTAGGTTCTATGCGTCCTTGGACGACGATGTTCCGCGTCGTGGAGGAGAGGGGTCGACAGAATCCACACTTACACTTGGGTGTGGTCCTGGGTAAGGGCTAACTAAACCTACCCTCTTGGAAACTCGAAAGGGTCTTCAATGATTGATTTTTCACTATGGTGGTAAGAAACAAAAACAAAGACGGGCGGGCCAAGGGGACAAAGGCACGAAAAACAAGAGAAGTTCAACTCTCTGGCAAGGAGTATAAGAAGAACCTGCTCTCAGGGACTGAGTCCCCTTTTTTTCAGATTTATGCGCATACGATCTGAACTCAAACTATCCTCCCTCGCTTTTTAGCACTCTACTATTTTGAGACTAGAAAGCCTCGCCCGTTGAAGGATACCTTGCGGTCGGCAGCAGCTGAGAAGACCGCCGGATGTGTTCGAGTCGACATCTATTCCGTTCGTGCCATTCGGGATGTCCGACACGTGACCTGAAGGGCTCCCGGATCTTCAACAAGGATCAATAAGTCGTACGATATACTCAAGTCGTTTTCATCAACAGTTGTCAGTCGTACGACATGCCTCCCCATCCCGACAGCGTCATAGCCCATCGACCTGGGTTTTACTGGGTCCATGTGCCCTGTGGTGAGGAGGACAACCGGCGCTTCATGCAGCAGATGTCCTTGAATGTGAGAAAGAAAGGTCTGGCTGTCGTACGACAGTAGTGCTGACGGGAGAGTAGCAAGCGGAGACCCGACTGGCGGCCATGTCGCCGCTCAGCCTGCGGACTGGCAGTTCAAGCGACTGGAGCCCGAAATCTTCTCCAAGCCATCGGACGCGTGGCTGGCAGAGTATCTGACGCTCGTGGTTGAGGGCAGGGAGGAGGAGGCGGAGGCGTTTCGTAATGCGCGTCCACCATTGGTCCCGGTACGCGTCCCGTTATAACATATTCCGCTTATTTTTACTTCAGTGCGCTGCCACGACGATAAGCCCTTAGTTGGCGATTCCGCGGTAAGCTTCAACTCTCCTATCACAGGTTTCGGCCCGGGATGTTCTTGTTCCGAATGGCACGAACTTCTCGTCAACGACGATCTTCCGTGACCTTGATAACAAGGAGAACCTTGTTGTGGTTGAGATTATCATCGATCCACGGCCTTCACCAAGAACAAGACGGCCTCGAAAACCGTCAGAACTAAGATTCTTCATCTATGAAAAAGGGCTTCGACCCGAGTTTGAGCTCCAATGTCGGCGAGGATAACGATTACGAGTTCGATTCAGGGTCCGTCCTTGTTCTCCGTCGCCTTGGTACTCCCTCACTGTACTAACCGGCTGGTTGTCAGTATTATCATACGGCGAACAACCTCAAACCGGGATGCGCTGGTCTTCCTTTCTCGAGACGAGTATCTAGCCGGACCCTCATTCGTTCATTTGAGCCTCTTGGATTCAAAGACCAATGGCAATAATACCGAGGGCCGAACTTGTAACATGGCATATGCCTCCCGGGAGTTGTCGGAGGTGACACCAGCGTCATTTCCAACGACCTGAGGGACGTAGCCGTGGTTGGTAACCATATGGCGAGTTCATCAACACTTGACCGTCGCGGATCGCACGATGTGGTTCAACCTCATGAAGAAGAAATCACAAAGTCTGATATCAAGACAAGCAATCAGCTGGACATGTCTTCCGACTCAGCGAGTGGATGCAGGATATTATGCCCGCTAGTCGCGGTGATGTCGGTCGTCGACGCCTGTCGATTCTGCCACCATAACACCGTGACCCGTCCTTTCCGGCAGTGCATCAAGATGGCCAGTACTAGGTCTCCCAACCGAGGAGGTAGGCCCAACTGCACTCATAATGATGCACTCGACTCCCGCGCCACAGCCAAACCCACGCGTCGAAGAGTGGCGAGCCGACGCTACGCACGGAGCCCTGCCAAGACTGTGTACGCTCGTTTATACATGGCGAGTAGCCGCCAAATTGGCAGATCCGAGAATCGGATCCTACAATCAGTTCGACCTCAAACATATCCGGATACTGGGCCATTCCAATAGAGCCCTCCCTTCGTCACGTCTTGGCTTTCTAGATTCCAGGCTTCTCCCAACACGATTACCCCAAGGCACTCAATCTGCAGCGCGTTACCGAAGTGACCAAGCTGGGCTGTCATGGAAGTTAACGATGCACCTTCTGCCAGCAGCACACTGGCGTCGCGGTTACCACCCCGTACGTATTCCTCTTTTATTTTGTTATAGTCCACCTCCTCCTAATATTACTCTTTAGTTTACCGACCTAGGTCTAAGGAGACGAAGTTCCAGGAGTTGTTTCTTCGGACGGATCATCCCCTTTCCTTTGACGAACATATCGAGTTTATGTACCTTAAAGGGTATTTCACTAGACTTGGTCTCTAGCTTCATCCCCGAAACCTACCGGCCGAAAGGATCGGGACATGATACATCAATTCCAGAACCGCCCGTCCTCGAATCGCGGTCTTGGGACATGGCTCAAGGTTCACGATTTCACGAGTTGAAGAAAGGACAAAAGCGAACGGAGGAGGCTTGCTACGACTGTGGCAAGACAGCCACCAAGTGCTACACCCGGTAAGTGTCTCTGACATGTAATTTTGTGTTGGACACGGTATTGACATGAACTTGCAGATGGCAGACAAGGGCGTGTCACGGCCCATTGGCCGCTGACCGAGGGCACGGAGGACAAAAAGTACGTGCAATTTTTGATCCTCGAGCGGTTGAACAAGACTGACAGAATGCAGCACCCAAAAAAAAGGTTGTGCGTCTTTCATACCGAACCAGCTTTCCTGCTATAGGCGCTGGAAGATGTGAGCGAGGACTCTATCATTCGAAGCATCATTGGCAAAGCAAGTTGTTCGCCGCAATCAAGCAGATCTATTGCCGGTCTTCGACTCAAGAAGCCACGAGAGACAGCTACAGCTACCCTTTCGACTACGGCAATATGCATGTTACAAGGCCACAAGAATGGCCTGAGCCTGAGCAGTCATCAGTAGGATCATGCGTGGCTCTTTAGCCCGCTCGTGGCCTCTTTGATGATGGTACGATGATGGTACGCCCCTTGGGAGTCTTTCGACGCCACTTGTCGTTGCCACTCAGCTTCGTCATCTGAGTGGACACAAACAAGTTAACGCCTTAGCAGCAGATGTATAATACATCGGCGGCTTTTCCACTTTTCAACCTTTAGCATGTTGTCGAATATCGGCTTCATCATGGAGTCATGGAGGAACCAAACCAACCTCACCAGTTTTTTGACCGGCTGTGGCGCATCACACAGAAGAAAGAAAGTTGGATGGGTTCGTTTTGACTCATACAATGACGCTCAAACCGCGTCTTAAATGGCTTCGAGACATGGGGTTAACCGTCATCACAGTCACAGAGCAAGACACTGGCAAGGCCGGCAACGAACAATATCCATGAGATCTGGACTTTGACTTTGGCACAGGCCGTCGCCGCCTGGGTATGTTCCCCCCCGACAGACTGGTCAACGAGCCATCTGGAAAGCGAGCGAGGCTCAATAATGATTTTCATGGTCCAGCACTACGTGCTACGTGTGGCTCGGTCTCCCCCAAGCAGCGGTAGAAATCTCTCTTGCCGCCTGTGAGTCCGTCGGCCTCGATAAACTCGACAGCACGATGAAAGGATCTTACGACGTGGGCTCTCGGTGGCTCGGCCAAAATGATTGAGTACCCAAACATCATCATTTCCACGAACTGATCCCAGTATGTACTTTTTATCATGCTCATCATCATAGCTCGATACTGATTATCTCTAGAATGCTGTTGAATCTCGCGATTCGAACGTGACTGTCCCCTTGTGGACGTGAAGTAGCCCATCTACATCTCGCGTCTCCTTTCTGCCAACGTACTCTGCTGCAGCTTATCCGATATCAAGTACGAGATGATGGAATCTCGCGCCAGATTCATGCTCTGGCCAGGGGAACGATCCAGTTTTCAACCACCGGCCCTTTGCATCACCGGAAAGTAGAGGAGGACGAGTTGTTGAATCCGGCTGGGGAGCTCAGCTCATAGACATGGGCAGACAGAATAGGAAGGGGCAACGACTTGAGTTGTTCAGCCAGTCTCCATCGATTGCCTCGACTTCAACCAAGTACATGGTGTGCTGCGGAGAGCATCTACTCACTTCAAAGTCGCTTTATATGGAAGGATAAGGAGATGGGCACAGACGCCGAAGTGGGAGCTCAGGAGAGTTTGAACACACACGAAGAGAATGGCACGACGTCGAGGCACCAGGAATCAATCGCCTGGCAACAAGTGCAGCCGTCCCCGCACTGCAGCTCATCCTTTTCAGTGCTGCACGTCTCTCTCCGGTTTTCAACATGGAGCATGTGCGAGTTGCTTTTGGGCAGGGCAAGGAAGATACTGTTCCTTCTGGCGCGCTGAGGAGGTAATGGGTTCGGCAGCTCATCTGGCTATCACCATTCCCGATGAAGACGACACTGTCGAAGACCGGGAAATCATAAGTTGAGCCAGGAGACAATAAGTACGTTTCCAGCCTTGTTCAAGACCGAAGCCGCAAGGCGTACCGAGGCTTGCTAGGAGCAACTGTGTGAGTGACGCCCGGCAAGCCACGCAAAGAAGCAGAGTGTGCTGACACTTTGGCCTATCATGGCAACAGCTTGGTGGGAGTCCAATCCGAAAAAGAGACTACCGGACTGCAAAGGTCATGGCACAGAAGTGAGCCACTGTCTGTGGCAGATATCTCGGTCGAAAAGTGCAGGACTATTTGTGTGGCATAGTCGCTGTATAACTTGGATTCCGCACCACATTTCAAAGTCGAGCTTAGCGGAAAAGTTCACGGAACATGACGTGCATCACTTCCACTATATTAAGGTCGCGCATCGCAATGTCGACGGGCAAATTTCACGATACGTTACCAATGTTGAGGACAGGGAGGACGATGCACAAGTACCCAGACGGGTTAGAACGGCGGCTTCAGAATGGCCTGGTTCGTCACGATGTAAGTAATTCAGCATCAATTCTCTACGCGTCATAAAACTGATTCTGTGCAGGAACACAAAATCTTTCATCAGAGTCGGCTCTACGCAAGCACCTGGAACAAGACCATGAGCTCTCGGTTAAGCACCGTCGTGCTGGCGTCAACTCGAGAGAGAAGCAAGGCATCATCAATCGTAAGATTTACTTTGCAGCTGGTTCAGGTTCAACTCAGAAGCTAACATGAAATATTTACTAGGATGGTACCGCGATGTCTTGTCTGGCACTGGTCCTCGTGGAAGCCGGCAAACCTTGTACGTCACTGGCAGCAGTTGCGTCCTCGCGAGGAACACCTGTAGAGGATTGCACCCTTGGATGCCATCTTGATTCGCCATGCCCTTTTCCTTAACCATCACCTCTATTCGAGGACGGCGCTTGGGCGACGTGTATCCGGTTCAGGCCAGGTAGCCCAAGACGAGGTCGGGTAACGCTCCTGCCAGTCGAGGTAAGCCTAACCGCCCTCGCGATATGGCACCCGACTCCCGCGTCGCAGCTAATAACGCGCTAGGCTCACGACATACAGGCGAGGCAAAAAGGGACGAGCCCAGGCTCGCGCACGTATTCTTTCGCTGATGGACTCGAGGATGTTACGGTTCTCCGGTATGCATATATTGCGACGCCAACGAGTTAGATTGTGTAGTGGTAAGTACCTAGATACCTCCCTCTTTCCTACCTACCTCTACCTGATAATTAACCTGATATCCTATTACAGTTCACGGAGCCCTCTCTCCAACATCGAGCCCGTCGATACCAGTATCTTGTCCTGCGAGAAAATCTCTCTGACGCTGAACGGCTTGAGTGTGCCTACCTACCTTGGCGGATATTTTACGCAATTCCACGGCCTCCAATACAGATTCGATGACGACGAACAATTTGAATCCCAAGGTTCCTCTCCTCGCCCTTGACTCTGCTTACTGGCCCTCTCGTCCTGTCCTCTCTCGCTAGTCTCCTCCCACCCGCTAGGACCACTGCAGCCGCCCATGTTACCCGGCTTCTTTTTACTGACTTGGTGGGCAAAAAAGATTTTGCTTGTTAAACCGGTTTCACTATTGCCTCGCATGGATCACGGACGAATTCACGCCAGTACGTCCGATACTTGGCTTCACCGTGCCTCCCTCGCTTTTCGCCATCTTGGACGGAAGAGAATCCTGAGGGAGATTACGGCAATGCCGCTGATACAGCCGCCGCTTGGTACTATACTCCCTCCCCTCTCCCCTCCTCCTCTTCTCTCCCTCTCTCCCCCGTCTCTATCTTCCCGTTTTGCTCTATTCTATTTCCCCTTATCTAACATAAAATACCTTATACTAGCGATATAGATCATATATTGGTTACGCATATAACGCTCCTCGGTCCTATTTAGCAACACTGCTACCCCTTACGAGAAAGAGGATAATCTTCTACAACTATTCGGAACGGTATTTACTACCTTGCCGTAAGTATACGCTTCCTTTCCACCAAAAATAAAAGATTAACCCTCCTATAGTAGGACACTATATTCTGCAGAAATGCCACCTGAGCCCCTGATGATTGAGGGAGCAACAGCTGGGATGGAGGTCACTCCTGATGTCGAGCAGCCACAAAGACTTGATGGGCAGCACTGGCCTGGCCCGTGGGCAGATGGCCCGTCAGCCTCACCTTTTCCCACCCAGCGAAGAGTATGGCGACGGGAGATCGATCAATCTATAGACAAAGACTCAGTAATGGCCTGGTTCGATGCATGCGGCATTACAATTGGACGACTCGTCCCAGAGCACTTGAGAGAAGACATCGCGCGCACCTTTTATACCTACCGCGACCTCGAAGGCCGAAACGAACTCGCGCTACTCTCCTAGCCTGCATATAACATCACCCTACGCGTTAAACGGCACGAACCAACGAGGATACTACTGGGAGGTCCGTCCAGGAGTGGAACAGGAGCATGGAGGCGAGGGAGGACATCTCTGGAAGGGCCCCGGCCCATCAGCGGTAAGTTGACGTTGTTGCCAGCATTGACGTATTTACTCACGTATCGCAGAAATCTGCGGGACCAGACGCAGGATTCTTGCGATGCCTGGTTGTTGCGTACTGACATGTATTTCTGGCGCGATCGTGGAGACCTGACCGAGAGGCTTACCGAGAGGTCCGCAACGATTCCAAGCCAAGGATGGTACAGAGACGTGGTGTCGGGCGCCGTTCCGACTTGGTCGCCGCGCAAGCCCGCCGACCCCGTGCGGCGCGCCCAGCTCTAGCCCCCGCAGATAGGGCCCTTGCAGCCGCGGCGCGGGTGTAAGGGTCTCATGCCGCGGCATAGGCGGCCCTGCTCGAGGACGCCGAGCCGCGTCGCATAGTAAGTGGAACTGGTTGATAATATAATTTGAATTGATCCTGACTTGTTTTGTATTTAGTTGGGCGATGCCGCTGCCGAGGACGACGACTCCTCTTCCTCCTCCTCTGCTGCCTCCTCCTCCTCCTCTGATAACGACGATAACGACGAGGATAACGACGATAACGCTGGCGGCGGCGGCGATAATAATAATAATAATATCGTCGAGCTCGACGACGATAATAATCACGTCGACAAGTTCGGAGGGGCTGTACGTGACAAACATTTTGCAATCAATTCTGAATTATTACTGACTTAATTTATAGGACGAAAATAATGGAATGGACGTTGACCATGGCGACAACGGACCTGATGGTCAGCTTGACATAGTACTCGCCCCGACACTGTTGGAACAAACCGATTTTCAGATATATCTCGGTTGGACAAAGTCACGAATATATCTGTTCACTCCCTGCGACTGATGAAAGTCGGGCCCGGACGCAACCCTGAAAACCGTCTCTGGCATGTTTACTGCATTGGGGAACAATCACGTTCTCCTTGCCGTCAACGGTTCGAATCGTGTAGTTCGAAGACGGCAGCATCTGCGTATAGTAGCGAGGGGTTTTATCATACGGCATAGTCTTTCTAGGACATCTAAAAGAAAGAGATGGGAGACATCAAGAAGGTTTTGAAAGACATTATTAACGTCTCCATTAAACAGATATAAACATATTCCCGTATATCAAGGGTGAAGGGCATGATAATAGTACAATGGCAGGTGATCATAACAATTTGGGTGCCGACTGGATTCGCAGCCTGAAAGTATGTTCCAGCCAAGGAGACTAGAGGAGATCGGCATAGAAGCTAGATTGTAGATCCTTATACGGCTCTGAATCAGTCTTCACTCACGAAGAACAGCAGCGTCTCCGTACAAGGCAGCCTCGGTTATCCCTGCACTTGTCCATCTCGATTGACTTGAAGCCCGCTCTGAGCAACGTCTTTGCTTAACAACGCTCTTACATTGTTTTGATAGATCCAAGTTCATAGCTCGCCCCTAGAAGATGCAACATGCGCCAAGCAAGATAACTAACAATTACTTGTCATCCTCGCTTGTGTTTTCCCGTAGCTAAGACCCCCTTTCATCGTGGAAGCAGCACCACGACGAAGCAGGCTGCGAAGGCGATGAATCTCGCGGTGTTGAGAAGTCTGAAGTGCTACTAGAATAAGTCCACACTCTTCGTTATGTAATCAGCTGCGGCTCGGTCCCCCCACTTGACTTGCGGCTCCGGGCCGAGAAAAGCGGCGGCCGGACTTCAATTCCATCCTCATCCCACTCAAACCCTCTTCCCCCCCCCCCCCCCTGCAATGGCCCTCGTCGATCCGGCCACAGGGTCGCCGCTACCCAGCGATGCAATCCAACGTGTCCTCTTCATCGCGGCCGCAGTCCACATCTATCAGATCCCACCATTATCTTCGATGCGAGGTCACAGTGCCGCCTCGTGGACGACCGACGAATCGCGCCACATCTTCACCGCCCGGCTCCGCGTCATAGAGACTTGCAGCGCCGCGGCGGAGCTCAAGGTTGACGTCGTTCTCGAGGACCCGGCTTCGGGACAGCTGTTTGCTGCCGCGCCCTACACCGATGAACACGTCGTCGAGCCTGCCGTCGACAGCAGTCGCTTCTTCGCCCTCGCCGTGCGAGATCCCAACGGTCGGAGGGCCGTTCTGGGCATTGGCTTCCAAGAACGCTCCGACGCCTTTGATCTATCAGTTGCGCTGCAGGAGGCCAGGAGGAATCTGGGCTGGGCGGATGCCGACACCCAGCGAGCTCAAGGCAATACGGCTGCCAAGGAAGCTGCCAAAGACTATAGCCTCAAGGACGGCGAGACCATCACCGTTAGTCTCGGCAAGTCTAATCTGGGACGTAGGCAGCAGCAAGAGCCTCCCGCCAGTTCCGAGTCTGCGTCCGAGCCTCCTCCGCCCATTCCGTTGCCGCCGCCGCCCAGCGCTCAGGATGCCAGGCGAAAGAGGCGCTCGCTGCGAGCCCTGGGCTTCGATGATGGCCAGTTTGGAGAATTCGCCTGATGATAATTTAGCAAGGATGAGAATTCCACCAGAATGAACTCTGTTTCCGACCAAAACCAATAATTTCGTGTATATCCAACTCGGACACTTCGACACGAGGTTCCTGCAGACTCGTGCGATGATCCCTGCTCAGTACACACGACTTGCGCATATCTGGCCTTCCGATGAGGCTCTGCCTTTCTTCCCCGCTCCTAACTTTTGGCAGCGTTATGCCGGAAGGATAGCGCATTGTCGCATACGTGTTGCTTTCCTCGCCGGTTGCATCTCGGAGCCGGCGACGTCTGGTGTCTCTGTCGGAGAGCTCGTCGCCGGCTGATCAGTCGACGGAAAGGAGGTTGAAACCCCGGCGCCGTGACGTACGTCTGGAGCTTGGCTTTGGTCTTGAAGGCCGCCCGTTGCCGCACCGCCTGTGACCGCGCGAGGCGGCTGCGGGAATTCACGTACAGCTCGCTCAGCCTAAGGGCCTGAGGGGAGTGATGGTCTGCTACGCGGCCTTGCTGTTGACACGGACCATTCACTGAGCTTGTTACAAAGTTCGGGACTTTTGTTCGGCCGAGTTCAGTAAGCTGGACCTCAGTTTCATTGCATCAGGACACAATACTGGATGAGCCCCCAGGTCCTCTGCGAAAATAATTGATCGAGCTGGTCAAGCGGATCTGTTCAACATAGAAGCTATGTTACACGCGCGGGGCATCAGATAGCTCGACTTTTGGCACAACTATGGGGAATGATGAGGAAGCGATTAGGTGAAATCGGTCATCTCGTCAGTAAAGACGACGATGGGAGGATTTTCTGATTATTCATTATGGCCATGCATTGTTTGGGTCGGGAACGATGGATGACAATGGGTGATCCGTGCACGAATCTTGTTCATTAGATAATAACATAGTCGGCGTCTCCTTTCAACTGACGGGAATATAATAAACCCTTCGTTACGCTCTGAAACTGCACCGGACAGCAACCAGCAATTGTATAAACGCCGTTTGTCGCCTGCTGGAGGTCGTTTAATTACCTGATACGGTGTACAAAAATGCGTCATTTACATAGAGAAGAGCTGAAGAAAGAAGAAGCGAGGTCGAAACGTCATCTCAACACCGAGAAAAGAAAAAATAGCTCGCGAGCGTAACGCCTAAAAGGCTAAACCAACGTATAAACGAAAAGCTCCGCCTCAAAAGCCATCGTCGTCAGCAGCTGGACGCGGTACATAGCTCGCATGTATCTTGTCGATAATGCCAAGGTTATATCCCTGTAACCTTGAGCTCGGCATTGAAGCTTAAGCCTGTTCCTGCTGTCTGATTGGCTGTTCGTCAGACAGGGTGGCTAGATTAGGTAGTGGGCTGAAAGCTACTATTCCTTACATCTTCTGACTATCTACCTGCATAGTAGGTAGCCTCTTACTCTTACGGATAGCTTCGAATGACTGTCTCTATCTGTCTCGAGGCTCTTGGTATTTCATGCAGCTGCGTTAGATGCGGATCTTGGAAATCGATAGCTGAAGCACTATTTTTCGCGGCCCGCTTGACAGACGGGAACCCCGAGACGTGGCCCAATCGTAACTCTCTTCCGGTTCGTCCTCATCGCTTCCGTTAGATGATCCAGACTCAGGAAGGCTTTCTACCTGTTAAGGAAACATCTCTATGTCTGGGTACACACCTAGATACCTGTATAAACTACGAACGTAGACCCTCACTCAAACCCTTGACCCTGGCGGCCCTTTTTGTCAACTTTCTTCATCACGGAGATGGTATCGAGATGGCTTAGATGGGGCACATATCGGTACGATGCGTGCCGTGCTCACCCGTAGTCGCCGCCTCGCAGGTATAAATGTATGGATGCATAAACACTTCCATTCGGCCCACGATGGCTACGATACTGCATACTACCTAGTATGAATGCATGCATACACATGTTTGTATGTATGCATGTCTCTCTGTGTGAATGTGACAGTTCAAGCATCTCGGCCGATAGTCTAGCAGGAATGCGGCGACGGCGTCGGCGCCGGTGAGGTTTTTGCTGTCCTACATAGGTAGGCCGTAGGTAAATGTCTATGTACGTATTTCTGTGTGTATGTATGTACAGACCCATGTAGGAGGTGTGAGAGAAAGTGCCGGCAATGATCGAAGAGGCATGATTCCGCATGAATGAGCATGACTCGAGTCGACTCGGCTCGACTCGATGAGTGTTGAGAGAAGTCACGTGACGTAGGGGATGAGGCGAGTGAGTGAGTGAGAGTGTGTGTACGGATAAGGATCGAGAACCGAGCAATAGGATACGGATACGGATACACAAGGCATGTACGGACGTACGAGTAGAAGGACTCGACGTGGTCGATTCGACTCGCTTCTCCGTCATTGTTTCGCAGAGCATTAGCAGAGGCCAGAGATGTACGGATATGTAGTGCAATAGGCGGCTAGCCATGTTTGCCTCCCCCCGGTCTGTCGCACAAGGTGGAGAAAGGCGAGGCCTCCGGATGAGACATGGTAAGGGGGTCGCGCCAAGGCTAAACGGGGGGACGAATGGATAGTAAACAGTCGTGCAACGAGACGAGACTTGCCGCTGCGTTGCGTTGCGCGCATTGTACGGAGTGTCTGCCCACCAGGTATTGTCGGGACGTTGGAGCCATGATAGGCGACGCGATGCAATGCGACGCGGGATGCTGCGGCCTTATCAAACAGAGTGGTAGGCATGTATGTATGAATGAATGTATGTATGTACGGGAAGCAGCCAGCCAACGGCACTCTCACACATGTCAAACGGCTCAGCTGTCTGCGCCGAACGGAGGATTGTCATCACTCGTCAAATGTCTGCCGTTCAATCACTCACTCAGCTCTGCTAGGGGACGCCGGCGGCAGCAGGTCACTGCCGGTGCGACGCCGCCTGTGAGCGAGACCGAAGCCGGAGGTAGCGCGCTATCGCTGTGCTGTAATTTTGCTAGATCGATGGCGGGCCCCACAAACCCTGCCCAGCTGAGCAAGGGGGGGCGCGTTTCGTCCCTTTTCTTGTGTGCCTTGGCTGACGTCTAATGGGGGGGGCGGAGAGAGGAGTGAACGGGAAAGGGAAAGCCTCGAACAGGGGCTTGACGGGTAAAAGCTGATGATGATGATGATGTCGCGTGGGAGGAAAACAAAGGTAGTTGACGTTATAGATTAGTAGGTGGACAGACTGAGTTGTATGTATGTATGCACACACTTACACACCTACCTAAAGCCAATACTGTGAAAAAGCAATGAAAATGCACTGCCCTACATACTTCTGGCCCGTTGGTGGTGGTGGTGAGTGACGGGTGGATGGATTGTCGGACTCGGTGGTGGCCACAGTCGCCGATGATAAAAGCCGCCGCCAGACAGCGTGTGTGTGCTTGTTTATCCTCCTCCACCCCCCCCCCCCCCCCCCCCCCCCCCCCCCCCCCCCCCCCCCCCCCCCCCCCCCCCCCCCCCCCCCCCCCCCC
>PDHQ01000099.1:90168-118687 GCA_003339415.1 Ophiocordyceps camponoti-saundersi (nom. inval.)
GGGGGGGGGGGGGGGGGGGGGGGGGGGGGGGGGGGGGGGGGGGGGGGGTGGGGGGGGGGGGGGGGGGGGGGGGGGGGTGGGGGGGGGGGGAGAGCAACACCGTGATAATGGTGGGTACATGCTACAGTACAGGTATTGGGCAGTAAAAATGGTTCTGTCCCTGAATTTATTCATTCCCGTCTCCGATCTCGCGTTGCGCGTTTGTGCGTGCATACGAACAGTACATGACAGTATCCGTAGTAATACACATGCACGCATGTGCATTATGAATTGGCAGGCCGTGTGTACTACTTGTGTAGGTAGGTAAGTTTCTCGCGACTCGAGTCTATACCTACCTACCTAGGTAGGCAGCGTGAGAGAGGGAAAAACAGGAGGTAGTGATGCTTTAATGTAGGCGCGGATACGGACCTAGTATGTAAAGAAAAGAAGCAATCGTATAAGATACGAATACGACTATTTATGAATAGATAAACGGAGACTATGGATACGCACACACACGGAGAGAGAGAGAGAGAGAGAGAGAGAGAGAGAGAGAGAGAGTGGTCAATAGGCCAAGGATGGACCGTGTTTTTTATGCATCTGCCATGCCAATTCTGAGTGATGAATATCATCCCCCGTTTTAGCGCCTTCTTCTCCGCTTCCTACCTTGTTTTCTTCTCCCCATCCTCAAGCTACCATACCATACCCCAGCTCGGCCAAAGGAGGGGCGGGCGGCCAACTATGTATGTACGGGATTAAAGCTGGGTTGTTGTAGAAGCGCATCAACAACAAGCTGCGGTTGCGGGCGGTTAACGAGGATGATGGAAATCACCAACCACCAAGCGTTTCTCTTGACCGCATGCATCTGTGTCTACCATACGGAGTAGAATTTATGAATAGTATGTATGTAAATATACAGATTAGAAGTGGTTGAGAGGATTCTCCGTTCGTGGTGTGTAAATGCATAAAATATGTACAATGTATGTTGTACATATGTACATATGTATGTATGTATGCACACATGTATAGTAACAAGAGAAACATGAGGAAGAAAAAAACACACATCGGTCTCGGTAAGAACAGACACAGATGGATATAAAACACGCCTCTGATTGTGAACGACAGCATTGCAGAATAATAAGCAAATACTCACACAATAAAGAGAGAGTCAAAGTACCGAGAGAGAAAAAAAGGAAAAAGAAGAGAGGCAAAGAAAGGTCTCGTTTTCAGCTTGAGATACTTACCCCTGACCCTGGATACCCTGACCCGGTGGTGTTCCTTGTAGGCTTTCCTTGTACACTCTGTTAGCTGCCTTGGTAGAGAGTCGGGACTGCCAACTGGGCTAAATCAGGCGGTTAGGTACCTTGCTGCCAGTTGCTAGTCTACTAGGTGCGGATAATATCCACTACGGCCTGTCAGTCTACAGGGCTCTCTCTCTCTCTGTCTTTCTTTTAGAGAGTCTCTCTCGTCCACTGCACTGGGCTTGTTGCCGCTGCACACACAGTATCGTACAGTACTAGTAGGGACATACAACAGTACACGCCCACCACGCCTTGCAGCCGCAGCGTCGCCTCCTCCTCCTCCACCACCACCACCACCTCCTCCTCCTCCTCCTCCTCTCTCTCTCTCTCCTCCAACCTTCTCCTCTCCTCTCCTCTCCTCTCCAATTCTCATCTTCTCTGTTGCGTTTCCTTCTCCCCTTTCCCTATCGTCCTCTGTTGTTGTTTTTTTGCTTCTCTCTCTCTCTCTCTCTCTCTCTCTCTCTCTCTCTCTCTCTCTCTCTATCTGTTCATCTTGTTCTTCTCCTTTCGCTGTCGCTTCTTCAGATCGAGTCCCTCGTATTTATTTACCTACTTATTTTTTTTTTCCCCTCTCACCTTCTTACTACCTACTACCTTGGTGGTGCTCAAACACCCTCCCGCTTCCCCCATCCTCTTCTCTCAACAACAACCACCCACCTCCTCCCCCCCCAACCGGACTGACCGACCCCGACCAGCTCTGGTACCTGGGAAAACACAGAGAATTCCCCTCGTCCATCCACGGTCCATTGCTTCCCGTTCCTGAATGCAGTGTCTCGTCGCGGCCCTCGATCCCTGAGCTCACCTCATTCCTACCTGCCACCTCCCGTCGCCCCGTCTCGGAGCCTGCCGTCCGCGTTCCGTCGCCCGTCCTTTTTGTTGTATTTTCTTTTCTTTGTGCGTCCTTGAGCAAAGATCCTTTTTCTGTTTCTCCCTACCTCCTTCCCTTGGGGACCCTTTGCACTCGTCCTGGGACGACGACGACGACGACGACGACAACGACGACGACAACCATCTCGACGACGTCAAATCTCAATACCAAATTCGTCCGTTCGTCCTTCGATCCCTCAACACTGGCAGCTGGCATCAGCCTGCTCTGCTATGGCTCTGGCCTTCTGAATCGCACCGATTATGTCGTGATTCACTGCCAAGCCTACCTTCGCCTCGTTCTTTCGGTCAGCTGCCCCGTTTTCGCTTTCTTTTCCTCCTCAGTCTTTGCTCGACGTCATCGCTCATCCATCATCACAAGTCACAGACGAGACCATGGCCGCGTTACCTATAGGCCTTCTGCTCTTGGCCTGCTCGGCCTTCGTTCGAGCTCTGGACCCGGAGATATGCGCCAGCCTCAATACCGCTGACACCCCCCAGAGTTCGTCCATCCTCTCTTTCGCGCCCTTGGATGCCGTCCGCTGACTTCTCTCCAGACGTCAGCATATATCAGACCAATGGCCTCTGTCATGACCATTGCATGAAGAGCCAAACGGCATATGCCATCACCCAGGGAAATGCCTGCTGGTGTTCCGACTACACCCCCGCCCAAGACACCCAGGTCGACAAGAGCAAATGCGACCGCCCGTGCCCGGCCTACCCTCAGGAATACTGCGGCGGCAGGGGCTTATTCGGTTACGTCCCCCTCAACAACGTTGCCCCAGCTGGTACAAAAAGCGGCTCCAAGCCTGATGAGCCGTCGTCGACATCCGTCAGCTCTTCAACGGTCAGTCCTCTCTCGCATTTCCTTGACTGTGCTACATACCTTTCGCTCTCCTCTCTACCTGCTTGCTGTCGCCGCCGCCAACGCTGCGCCCACCCTCCTTCTGTCACTCCAGACGGCGAGGCTAGGCTTATCTGTCGTAACTCCAGGCCAAAACCCCGACGGCGACGGCCTGGGTCACTAGGACTGTGCAGGACACAGTCAAACCTTTGCCGCCTTCCTCGAGTCTTCGTCGTGTCTCTTCTGTATGCTTTGCTCGTCTATTTTGTATTTGTTGTGCTGCTTTTTTTTCCCTCCGTTCTGAAGAAAACCTGTCTCAGCCATACTGGTTCAAAACTGACGCTCCCAACAGTCGACCGATGATGGCGTTACCGTCTCCGACACTCCGTCTCCGACCTTTTCCTCCTCTATTTTCCCGACATCGGTTGTTCAGACGGTGACTGCCGACGGCAAGGTTCAGACCGTAACCGTCATGCAAGCGACTCAATCGGCACAGGCCAATGAAACCAAGGAAACCCCCCAGATTCGGCTCGAGCAGACCGGGCTGGGTAAGGGTGCTGTTGTCGGCCTCGTCATTGGCATCATCGCCGCTGCGGCCGCCACGGCTGCTATGGGCCTATATCTGTGGATGCAACGCAAGAAGCGCCGCGAGCAAAACTTGATGGACGACCCCAGTGTACGGGGTAGCTCCTCGGGCATCCTCGGCGGTCGTCCCGAGATGACGGGAATCCCCGGCTCGCCAGAGTCGACCGGCAACCGCAGCAGCACCCTGCAGATCGACCCGCGAATGGATCCTTTCAAGCAGGGTCTCTACGCTCGCAGCGGAAGTCACGAGAGCATCAACACTCTACGAGACGAGCACGACTACTCGAGGAGGATTCAGCAGCCCAAGGTGCTCCGGGCCATGAACCCCGATCCTGTGGCCGTCGACGACTGACGCACCGGCTTTTTGCCCATTTCTTGGAAACAGGCCCTGGGTCAGACGACGTATATGAATCCAAAGGAAAAGAAATTCTCCACTGTTGCATGCGACCCAACAAAAAGAAAAGGGGGGAGAGACGAGGTGGAGGATGAAGGGGGGGGGGAAAGGCATTTTCCAAGATACCAGGACGGCGTTTACGACGAGCATTTGGCCACGTGCGGGATGACGAGAGTGTGTCACCCCTACCCTTGCCGTGGACCTGAGCCAGAACAACAAAGACAAAGAAAAGCCAGGGTCTCAGGGGTGCCGGCGACGGATCCTGGGCCGCGTGTTTCCTCGCGAAGAGATGAGGCTCGTCGGGAGCTGACACGTCGGATTCTTTCCCCCCCCCCTACCCTTCCCCCCCCCCCCCCCCCCCTGTATCTGGCTTATCACGGAGCGACGGTCTTGTCGAGGCCATGTTTCTTTTTTTGTTTATTTTATTTTATTTACCTTTCACGACATTATCAGGTCTCCTTCTCCTTTTTTATTCCTCTCTCTCTCTCTCTCCCCTTACCCTTGTTGTACATATTCATCAAGGCATGAGATGGACATTGCCATTACCGCCGTGAGATGGATAATGCCAGGGTATAAAAAAAGCGTTTTCAAAGCCTACATCGGCCAAATTCCTGAGCGTCGGATGGACGGAGGAGGATAATGGGGGAGATCCTTATGGGTAGCACCTCTTTTAGGTACAGAAATGAAAAGTGAAGATGGATGGAGAGGTCGACCAACTTGTCTGTCTTGGATGAAGAGAGACGAGACGGTACAGGGAGACTCTTTTTTTCCGCATTGTACACGTTTTATATCATGCTCACTTGTGCTCACCGTATACATACATAGTATGTACGTGTCACTGTTGGGACGACGGAAGAAGATGGTTGCCCCGCCCCTTTTCCCACCAACGGGTTGGAAAACCCCACCCCCTTAATTGGCGTTGGCCAGCTGTTGTCAGGAATTCTAGACCGTTTTCGGGGTTGGCAGAAAAAAAAGATAGTTGAAGAACCCTGGTCTTGGCAGCGGCGAGTATCGAGTAAGTAGGCGGTGAAGACGAGAAAGAAGCAAAAAAGAAACCAGACTGGATATAGAAAAAGGGTGAAGGTGAAAGTATGGATGGATGGATGGATGGATAGATGGATAGATATATAATCCGTGCATACAAGCTAGCCCCGGGTTCGGGCTGCGTCTTCATTCTCCTTCTCTAGCTAGGATTGCCTGTTATCGACGTTCTTTGCTGGCGGGGACTGGCCAAGATCTTCAGCACCTTCGGCCCCAACCCCACCAGCAGCACCAACACCGTTATCGACACCGTCATCGACACCGTTCCCAACGACGTCGTCGCCCGGCGGGGACAAGGGATTGCCAGTCAGGGGATCTCTCCAAGCGAAGCCGGCCCTCTTCTGCATACGGGGCGGGAAAGGAGGTTCAGCCGAGGCGTCGTGCTGGTTTTCGATGTTGACCACGGCCGCGTTGCTTTCCTCGTTGACGGGGGCGGGGGCCTTGGGGCGCGAGATTTTGAGCGAGGGGGCGTTGATCAACCCCATCTTCTCGGCGAGGTTGGCGGTGATGTGCAGGTCGTTTTCGTCGGCGGAGAGGGCTTGGCGGGCGAATTTGTACGAGTTTTGGACGAGTTGGTCGGTGGACCAGCCTAGTTGCTCCCTGAAGTTTTTGTAGTAGCTCATGAATTGGATGAAGAGCATGACGCGGGATACTTGTCTCATCTCTTTGGTCCACGGGTCGAGTTTTTCTCTCGTCGACTCAAGCCTGTCCTCTGGGATTGGGTCGGGACTTTGCGCGAGAGCAGGCGTCTTCGTCTCGTTGCTCATGAGCTTCTCGACGAAGAATTTCTCCGCTTCGGCGAGGATCATGATCCCCTGCCCGTTCTCCTGCCCTCCTAAGCGTGCGAGGCGCTCAAAGTAAGCTGCTTGCGACAGAGGCACACCGACTTGATAGACGTAGTTGAGCTTGGGGAAGACGAGCCCTCTCGCGACGATATCCGTCGCCACCAGGATCCCCGACCGGGCGCTCATGAATTCCTCGAGAATTGTCTTTCTCCTCTGTTGCCTGCATTTTCCCGTGATGCACGCCGCGACGGGCAGGACTCCGCCATAGAGTTCGTTGATGACGTTGGCGTAGAAATCGGTCCACGCGCCGGCGGGCAGGAAGACGATGGCCTTGAACTTGTCCTTGCCTACCCTCTCCGACTCGATCCGTAGGCTGGCGAGGAGGGAGGGTATGCAGGATGCAAAGTCCGGGACGGTGATGACCTGCTGCGGCAAGCGTTTGTACCACGGAACTTCGTCCTTGGGGATGATGGAGAGGGCTAGTCGATCGGTAGTGGTGAAGAAGGGGCCGGCCAGGGTTTCCATCGCGGACGGCACGTCGGCGGAGTAGATCAACGTCTGACGGGCTTGCTTGCCGTCGCCGCTGCTGCTGCTGCTCTTGGGAGAAAGACGTTTAGCGATCATATAAAGCTGGTCCTTGAAACCGGCGTCGAAAAGATGATCAGCCTCATCGATGACAAGCGTCCGAATGCCCTGCGCCATCTTCCATGCAGGCTCCGTGTTGACGAGATCGAGGAACCTCCCCGGCGTAGTGACGACGAGACAGCCAGAGTCGCACCGCAGCAAGGAATTCTCAAGCTTGACCTTGTCGACGCCCCCGATAGTATCGAAGATGCGAAGCTTAAACATATCTTCAACAATGTCCCTAGCCTCCGACACAATCTGCCACGCCATCTCGCGCGTGGGCACAATCACCAAGGCGGCGATGTGGCCGCCTCCGACGTTTGTCGTGTTCGTCGGCGAGGCCTGAGGAGTCGGGCTGGTGTAAACCTGATGCAGGGCGGGAATGAGATAGGACATGATCTTTTGCCAGCCGCTGTTCGCGTGGATGATGGCATCGGGTCTATCCTCCGCCACCAAAAAGGGCTCTATAAAAAGCTTCGTCGTCTCGTTCACCATTGACGAAGACGACTGCTGTTCACCATCCTTCCCCGAACTGGCAAACCTGCGAGACAAGGCCGCTATCAGATTCGGATCGAGGGCCGCCGTGTTGATGTTCGCCGTCTCGAGATCTTTCAATCCCCACATCAGCGGCTCCTTCGTCTTCATCGGAGTGACTTTCTCGCCATGGACAGAATCGAGGCCCAAGCAAAGTTCACCATGACGGCGCCGTTCTGGGTGGAAGCCCGGTATGCCTTGGGCGTGGGCGAATCGACGGGCCGGTTGCACTCGGAGCCGTTGCTGGCTGACTCTCTGTACCAGCAACAATCTTGGTAGTTTAGAAGATGTCGTGAGACATCGCAGACGAAACATGTTGACGAGCTCCAAGACTGTGATGTGCCGAATATGATTCAAACCCCATTGGAAAAAATCGACACTGGCGAAGCTGCTTTATCTTATCTACCTAGGTAGGTACCTTCTTCCTACTAGGGGGGTCTTAAAAGCGACCCCCCTTCTCGACCTTTCTCAAGCTCTAGGGAGAAGGGGGGGTTAATAACTAGGAAAAGGACCTTTAACTCGGAAAAAATAGTATATATAGTAGCCTACCTAATTTACTAGGGGAGAGATATACTTAATTTTCTATTTAGATATATTAAATTCTCTACTAAGGCCCCCCTTAGCTAAACCCTTATATTATAATACCCTCCGTAGCCTAGCTATAGGAATAGCTTAAAATAAGGCTTATTTAGCCCTTTTTACCGTATTTTAAAAAAGCTTAAAAAGGGCTTATTTAGCCTTTTTTACTATACCTTAAAGAGGCTTAAAGATACCTTATTTAGCTTAATTTGCTATATTTACTACCGCTTTCGCGATACCTCTCTCGATACTTACCGCCGCCGCTCTCGCGATACCTTTCTCGATACCTACCGCCGCTACTCTCGCGATACCTCTCTCGATACCTACCGCCACCGCTCTCTCGATACCTCTTACGATACTTTTCTTAAATAACCTTACTATTATTTTCTTTTACGATTAAGCTATTAACTTTAAAAGCTAGCGCTTAGTAATTAGTATTTTAATCTTATAATTTTTATAGAAAATATTTAATTTCTTTAAATATAAGATTATTATTATAGTTTTTTAGCTAAAATAAGGAGCTATTTACGAATACCTTATAATACCTTATCTCGCGAAAAACTTTATATTTATTATATAACTTACTTATATTACTAAATAGCTTTTTTCTTAGCTTTTTTAATAATCCTTAAGGTAACTTATACTTTTTATTAATATTATTTCTTATAATTAATTAAACTTTACGAAGCTAATATTTTATAAAAGCGCTTTTATCGCGTATAGCTTTATATTAAATTCGGTAATTTTTATCTTTTTATACTACCCGCTTATTAAATTTATTTTTAGCTACTTAAATCCTTATATTATAAATACTTAATAGCCTAAATTTCCTTATAATTTATATTTTTTTATTAAGTATTATATATTTAATTTATTTCTCCTTAATATAATATATTTCTTTTATAGCCGTAATATTATTAATAGCTAAAATTATATTAGCTTTATATATTTTCTCGTAAGCTTATATTATTAATAGTATAATTAATATATTCGATTTAATTAAAATATCTATATAAAGCTTAATATAATTATAATATTACTAGATTAGTAGTAAGCTAAGCTTTAATATTATAATATTATTTTAGTTAATTTAATAGATTATAAGAGGTATTTTTAGCGTTATTAGTTCTTAATTAAAATCTCGTTTATTAATAATTTTATTATTATTACTATTATCTTTACCGCTATCGCTTTTATTACTATTATCCTCGTTAAATCTTTTAATATAACCGGGTAAATCTTATTTATCGATTTCTATTATTAAGGAAAAAAGGGTATTTTAAAGTTTCTCTAAAACCTTAGCTAGATTATAAGGAAAAAGGCTATATTTTACCTAAGCTAATAAGATTATAGCTTTCTTAAAAATTTAAGCCCTTATTTCCTAAAAATAATATAGGAAATTTATTTTATTAAAATTAGCCGCGCTATTTAATATCTTACGATAAAAAATCTACTAATATTAATACTTATAAGATTAGAAAACCTTAATATTAAGAAGCTAAAAATAATATATCGAATAAGGTAGTAAAAGGAAAAGAATAATATTATAATTATCGTAAAAATATACGAATTCTTCTATAAGGTAGCTTTTATAGCTATCTATTAAAAAAATACGTTTTTCTATTAGATTTAAAAGTTTTATATATTCCTCGAAATATTAAAGCTATTTAAGCGCGATAATATCGTTAATATAGCTTTTTTAGCTCGTTACTAAGATAGTTCTTCTATTAAGATTATTTTTAATTTATTTAATAGGAATCTAAACCTTAAGGAGGATAATAAAGGAAAAGATAACTTTCCCTTAAGCTAATATTACTTTAATAGCTATAATAAAAATAGTATCGTAAGTATTACTTAGAATAAGCTACTTAATTTTATTAAAAGTTTAGATAAATATCTTTTTTTAAAGATATCTTATTATAAAGCTAATCTTATCAAAATTCTATATATTTTCCTATTAAACGTTATCGTGCTAAAGGTATCGCGAGAACCCTTAGAAAAAAGCTTTAACCCGTGCCTTATTAAGGATAGCTTTCCGCTTTATATCTTAAATTATAGTCCTATAATAATAAAAATATCTTTTCTAATATTAAATAAATCGTTTAGCTTATCTATAAGGTATATTTCTTAGCTACCTTTTAGCTTAAAAGATCGTATTTACGTAATTCTTAATAGCTTAACTTTAAATATAGTATTTTTAAGTAATACGGTAATATACCTAATAAAGTATAGCTTTTTTTTTTTCTCGGGTTAAATAAGACCTATTTTTATTATTCTAAAAAATAAGATATATATAATACCTTCGAATTTATCCTTAAAAGCGTTTATATAGTATAGAAAGCGCGGTTAAGGTAGATTTAATTATCTTATAAAATCCTTCTTTATATAACTTTATTATAGCGATAGTATAGCTTTTTAGGTTCTTAGGCGTCTTCCTTATAAATAAAAGTTTATTCGTCTCCGAATTAATTTATTTTTCGACTATAAATACTTAAAAGGGTAAAAAAGCTATAATAAAAATTTTATATTAATTAGATTAATAATATAATATCTATAGCTATTCTAAATTTATAAATAACCTTACGATATATTATAGTAGAGGTATATAAGTAGGGCTAAAAAAATTTAACTATTACGGGAAATATATTTATATATACTACTTATATAAGGAAAAGGGAGTATATCTCTCCCCTAGTAAATTAGGTAGGCTACTATATATACTATTTTTTCCGAGTTAAAGGTCCTTTTCCTAGTTATTAACCCCCCCTTCTCCCTAGAGCTTGAGAAAGGTCGAGAAGGGGGGTCGCTTTTGAGACCCCCCTAGTACTGCTCAGCTCAGCTTCAGCCTCGTCTCGTGACCCCTGCCCTGCCCCGTAAGAATTGGGCTCTCTTCATTGGCTGGCATCATCATCATGCCTCTGCCCAGCCCTTGCTCAGCCTTTCCTAAACGCCCTTTTATGACCCCGTCTCCAGCTTTTCAGCTCATCGTAAACACGTTCAACATCAACTTGGCTACCCTACAGACATCGCATGCTTCCAACAGATTTCCCTCCCAAAACGCCATCCGAAACAATCGCAGCATCGACTTGGCTGTACCATCCAGCGGCATCGTCGGAAGCAGAAGGGGAACCAGGGCCAAGATAGAAGAAGGTAAGGGACACGCAGTAACACAGCACATCATCTCGGCCCCCACAATGCCTCGCCCACCTTTGCCTGCGCCGTCGATTCCGCCTGTCGCGGAGTCCGGGCCGGATAAGGCTGCGCATTGTCCATGAGGCCCGCGCTCTCTTCCGTGCTGACGGCGTGAGGAGTCGACGCCGATGCCGACGCCTGCCCACCGCCGGCACGGGGCGGGTACGGCGGCGGCGGCGGGGACCACGGCGTAGCCTCGGCGTCCTTTCCGGCCGCAAGGCTGGCCATGTTGTGACCGTCGCCCTCGTCCAGCCTGTAGCTTATGTCCTCCTTGCGACGCTTGACACCGCACAGCAGCCAGCGGACGCCTCGGCAGAAGGCCTTGACAAAGTCCCACAGGTTCAGCGCATCGACAAGGGCCAGGAGGCCAAAGGGACCGCCGGCCGGCGGCGACCGCTCGTTGACGCGCGGAGGCGATGAGCCATTGGGGCGCGGGTCCGGGAATAGCGTCAGGGGCGCGTTTTCTAGGTATGGGCTGTAGGGAAAGGCCCAGAGGTGAAATATGGCGAAGCAGGCCATCTCGACGCATAGGAGCAGAGCCGGGATGCCGACTTTCAAGTCCGGGTAGGCCAGGTACTTTCCCGGGTGGACGATGTTGAGCGTCGAGGTGCCGATAGAAATGGCCGAGGCTTGCCAAAAGGATAAGAAGACGACGAGCTTGATGGCAATCATCTTGGTGAGAAGCCGGTGCTCGGCCAGGGGTTCGCGCAGTTGGACGTAGAATTGGATGAGGCAGAACATGGCGACGGTGACGGCGGCCGCGTTGAGCGTAATGATCTAGGAACATAGGCCAAGGTCAGCCCACAGGATTGTAAAAGAAACAAAGCAGTAAAGGAGGCCTTACCCATATATGGCCAAAAACGGGACTGTTGGAGCTCTCGCAATAGCGCTTAAAGTACTGCGCCACGACAGCGGAAACGGTCATGGCGACGCGGATGAAGCAGTAATGATAGACGCCGATCCAGACGACGTTGAGGTAGGTCAGACCCGAAGTCGGCGTCCGCCAGGGCCCCCTCTCGCCACCGCAACAGCGCGCGAGCCAATTGACGGGCCAAACCCAAGGTTTTATCGGGCGCATCTCGCGAAAATACATCTTTTGCGAGTGAAGATCGGGCGCGACATAGTGGCAGATGAGGGCGAAGAAGGAGGCGATGGCAAAAGCCTCGTAGCAATCGGAGATGACCTGAAAGTAGATGGCATGCCAATACCACTCGAGTTGAAGGAATGACGAGACGGCGTAGACGGGGACCATGAAGAGGATGCGGATGATGCTATGAAAGAAGAAGAATTCGTCAGAAAAAGGCGGACGAGATGACGAGGAGTTGGTCGCCTTACTATCGTTGTTCGCGAGGCTGGGTATAGTGCAGAGCGTGCATCCAAACGAGGTAGAGGCTCATGACGACGGCGATGAGCGTACAAGCCGCCGCGATGAGGCGCGCCAAGTCGTGAAAGTCGAGCGGGCCGAGGATGAGGACCTCGTCATCGGACGAGACTAGCGAGAAGAGTCAGCAGAGGGCATGACCTCTCGTTTGAGAAGCGCGTACTCCTCATATCCTCGAGCGTCGAATTGCACGTCAAATTCATGGTCGCGCGCGCACACAGCTGACCGCCCGCTCAGTCCATTCCCTCTTTTTCTTTGTCTTCTCGTCCTCGTTCCGACTCTCAGACAGCAGCGAGCAGACAAACGCTCGCTCTTCTCTTTCTCGTCGTTCGCTGCGGGAAGATGGAGCCTCGATGCTCTGTCGAAGAGGGTGAGAAAAACAAACTCAAGAGGATGGAGTTGGAAGCCAAGGCGCAGAATGAGGAAGGGAGACAAACGGCGAAGAGAAGGCGGATAAAAAAATCCGAGAGACACAGAGAAACAGATAGAGATGCCAGAGAAGTCGGAGAGAGAGAGAGAGGATAAGAGAGAGCGAGACTCCGATTCTTGTCTTGGAATGACGACGAGTCAACGCGAGGCAACCGTTCCGTCTGTCAGTGTCACACTGAGTGTGTTAGCCTGTTAGGCACCTAAAAGGACCTACCTATGCACCTAGGTACTGCCCAACTACCTAGGTACCCGCCCCCGCGCCACGCCCTCTCCGCCCACCACCTTGCCCCCCACGCCACGCCTCTCGCCCTCCCCCAAAGGCCAACTGTAACCCTCTGTAGCCCTCGCCTACGCCTCTATCCGTATTACAGTTGTTGGTCACCCGTCCAATGAGAATCACGCTGACCAAAACCGTCATTCCACTTGTCGATGATGAGCGCTTTTTCTGTGTAACCGCTACTAAAACGGCCATCGTCGTAGCTACTAGTCCAGCCTGCGCCTCTGTAAGATCGTTGCACTACTGCTACTCTTTCCAGTTGCAGGTATGCGTCCTTATATATGTGTATATACCTAACTGCGGATACTAGCTAGATAGAGCCCTCTCCCTCCCGTGGCTGTGCACTCAGTTAGTTATGCAGCAGTCCTCCACCCAAAAATAGCATATGTACAGCTCAGCGTCATCAGCATCATCATCACCACTTTAGTTAAACACACACACACACACACACAGAGGAACACAACCTTGTTCGCTTCACTTCCATCTACTCAGCTAGCTACCCTACCCAACTACGCCCACTCTGCACTCCTCTCACCGGAATCCTTGATACTACCTCTCATCTCCTAGCAGATAGGCACGACGAATATGTTTATACCTACCACCTACCTACCTAGGTGCCTGACTATCTACTTCCCCTGACGGGCTCAACCAAAGCACCCCTCTGCGTACATGCAAACCTCGTCGGATGAAACGAGTTTCGAAAAATCGACAAGAAAGAAAGGCAAAATGACATCACCAGTCACCGCCATCAACCACATCCACCTAGTTGCGTCTCGGCCTCTTGTCACGCTCACTGGTCAACGGCCCCATGCCTTCCTCGCTCCGCCGTTTTCGACCTCTCTCATCTCTACCCCTGTCCTCGGGAGGTCTCATCCCCATATCCCGCGGCCCTCCCCGGCCCATCCTGTTGTTGTTGTATCCTGCTCCGCCACTCCCGGCCCAGTCTTCGCCCATCCGCGACCCGGGACCTCCCTCGGCACGATGCCGAATTCCCAGCAGCTCTCGTCCGCTGTTGGCCGGCGGCGGCGGTCCTGCCATGTTGCGTCCCATACGGCGGCCTTCGTGTTCTTTCATGTTACGGTCGCGATAGTCACCGAGGTCCGTCTCGCGTCCGCCACGAGGGCTGCGCTCCCGCTCGCGGCTGTTTCGTCTCGACGTATGTCCGACCCTGGCATCGCGTTCTCGCCGAGCGGAACCATCACCCCCGTTGACCGGTGCCCCCCAGCCGGCGCCGTCGTGCCACATCACGTCTGCAGCGCGCTCGTGCCCCGGCGTCGAAGCCGGCGACCCTCCGGTGAGCACCTGCGCGTCTGAGTTCCCGAGATACTGTCGTGGCTGCTGCATTGCTCGTCTGTTGAGATCTGGCATTGACTGCGACGATTGAAGAGTGCTGTTGATGCTCGTCAACTGTCGTCGGCCTCCGCCATTCCTGATTCGTTCGTTGCCCGATGCTGGCCCCGTCGGTACTCCCGCCTCCGATGGCTGCTGCCGAGCTCCCATGCCTCCCGCCTGTGCCGGTCCCTGTCGCATCGCTGCCGGGGCGTTGGCGTATCGGTGCGCCGGGGAAGCCACCGGAGCCGGTGGCAGGTTCGAGCCCATCTGTGCCAAGCGGTCGGGGTGAACCGCCGGCGCTGGAGTCGTCGACGCCGGCGTCTGCATCTCTGTAGATGGGCCGTTGCCGAAACCTCTAGTTCGGTCCGACGGCGTGGCCGGCCCAGACGATCCGCCGGGCTCGTAGCCACCTCGACGGCCTCTGCCGAATGCTGGGCCTGTCGGCGGCATCCTGTCAGGCGACGGTGCTCGCGGCGCGTCCGATGCCCCGAAGCGTCCTCCTCCGCCCATCGACGCTGTCGGGTGGCCCCCGTAGTTGCCTCGCATCATGCCTCCACGGCCTCGGCCTCGCGGTCCCGACGGCACGTCTGATGTCGACGCCACCGGATTGAGACGTCCGTAGTTGTGCTCTTGGTGAGGCGCTCTGTGCTCGTGCTCTTGACTGCGACCCATACTTCGGTGGAAACCAGATGGCTTTTCTCCGACTCTATCGAAATCGCCCCGGTCTCTGAAGTTGCTAGGGCTGCTGTTGCTATTGTTGGTGTTGTTGCTGTCGCGCATATCTCGTCCGAGGCCTCGCTGATCTTGGAGGTACGGCCGGGTCGGTCGGTCGTCAAAAGAGCCGGCTTCCTGCTGCGCCCCGTAGCGGCCGCTTCTCCTCGGCGACGGCGCCCTGTGTCCTCGTTCGTGTCCTTCCTCTCTCCACGTTCGGTTTGAAGGTGCATGCGCACCATCCATGCGATCCTCCGCCATGACGGGACGCTCACCACCGCCCGAATTGTCCACGTCCATCGCGTCGCTCGCCGCCTGCCGTTGTCCCCACGACAAGCGTTCTGTGTCCGAGCCTCGCATTGAACGGTCCGGGGGGCCATCGTGAGGGTGAAATGGTGCCCTTTCGGCATTGAAGCCGCCTTCATTCAGCTCGGGTGACGGGCCTGACGGAATCGATGGGGAGTCGCCGTGATTATGGCGCCCGGGTGCTGTTCTGCCGGTCCGCGGATCGCGAAATTGCCTTTCTCTTTCTCCCCCATGCTGCCCCGGTCGCGGCGGTAGGCCACCGTCACCGGCCACTTCAGCTGCTCGACGGTCCGAGAATTCGTTGGGCCGGCCCACGACACGCTCCGGCTCGCGTTGCTCTCTGTTCTCCCGCCCATCCCACTCGCTGCGACCGTCTCGGGCCGCCTGGGGTTCACGCCCGTCTCTGCGCTCCGCCCCTGCTCTGGTCTGGGCATAACGCTCAGGCGCTAGGTGTCGTGGGATCGGCACGTCCGGCCGACTGGGTAGGTTGTGCCCCGGCGGCCGGTCCGGCAGCTTGTGGGAGCGCGAGTCGGCCACGTTTTGCTGCCCGCTGCTGACCCTCGTTGTAGGTGGCTGAGAATGAGCCTCTTCCAGTCTCAACGATGAGTCCCTCTTGGATTCTGACAGCCGCTGAGGATGCACCTCTTTCGGCATGCCTGTGCCAGCTGATCGCTTACTATCCATCGCATCACGCACTTCCCCGTCTTCCGCCTCCGTGCTGGAAGCCTTGGTCTTGACAGCCTGCGGCCTATAAAAGTGGAAATTATTAGCATGGACCCAACGATACTGGTTATTCCTATTGTATTTCCGTGACGAACGTCTCCGTCGTGGCACATACTTTGCTGGCTGAGGCCTGAAATCCGGCGCTGTGGGACGCAGACTCGGCTTGTTTAATGGCGAGGGTTTGTTCGATGACGAGGGCTTGCTCGATGGCAAGGGCTTGTTCGGTGGCAAGGTCTTGTTCGGTGGCTCGGGCTTGTTTGACGGCTCGGGCTTCTCCGGCTCGGGCTTCTGTCCGCCAGCCTGCTCGCGCCACCCCGTTAGCCTCACTTGCTCCGCCGTAGACATTCCTGAAGTCAATCTTACGGAGTTGGATCGGAAAGCCTGCACCATGACCCATTTGGATTTCCTCTTGACGAGCTCCGACATCGCTCCTTGAGCCGCCACGGCCAGGTCGACGCGGCCGCCTTCTTCGCTGCCGGAGCTTGCCGCCGTAGCGGCCTCGCGTTTCGCAATTCCCTGCAGCTGCATCGTGAACTGCGTCGCCATAAAGTCGACGGCGGGGAAGAAGTCGAGGACCGAGTTGAGCACCGTAATTGCGTTGCGGATATGCATCCACTCAGAGCCGCCAAGGCATGTCTTCAGGGCCGTGTTCAGATTCTTATGCCAGCGGAAGAGTAAATCCCTGAACTGCGCGTGCTCGATGAAAGAATCGGGTTTGCCCTGGTCGTTGAAGGAGAGAGCGAAGCCGGAACGTGGCTGATCGTTCGTGCCTTTGGCCTCTCTGTCGTAGACTCCGACTTGCCGCGCCACCTCTTTGTTGTTGGCCGACTTGACGTCCTTGTCGTTTGCCGGCTCGTTCTTGTGCCACCGCGATAAGTCTTCAAGGATGAGCCTCAAGAACCGACCCAGATGCTCCGCCTCGCGAACGGTGCAGTCGTAGATCAGGACACGCAGTCGGCTGGCGTTGAACAGTCGATCATACAGTGTCATCAGTTTGAATCCCGGAGCGTTCCAGTCGTGCAGGGCCTTGATGAAACGAAAAGTGAACTCGGCATCTGCCGCTGAGAGCAGGATCCGAGGCAGGAAGCAGTGTTCGAGCAGCACGTCGCATATACCCTCCGGCTTCAACGCGGATTTTGGGAACGAGGCCGTTTGAAACATCCTGGACAAGTAAAACTTCCACTTTGCCTTCCGCAGACCATGTTCGCTGAGCTCGTCAAGTAGGAAGCCCTGCGTATCCATGAGTTCTTTCCTCTTCTCCATCTTTCGGTCGACGGCTCTGCGCGACATGTCGGCACGATCGTTGGCCAGCGTCTGCCAGTCGTTCATAATCTTCTGCCGCTCTTTGACGTAGATCTCCTCGGGAAAGCAGAGGTCCCCAAGCTGCAATGACCAGAAGGTTGCATATAGTTCGGGAGTGATCCTGCGCCAGACTTTTGGGCCGAACTGTTCCTGGACCGAGTCGATGATGGGCTGCAAGGCGGCCATGGCGGTCCGCGAGAGAGATGAGTCGTCGGGTTTCTATTCCGACGTCCCTACAGTCAGTGGTGCCGCACGCGCGAGAGAACGAGGCTTCGAATTGGGGTGTCTAACTTGTTGGCCCTCAGGCTCTGCGCCATCTGGAGGCGCCGCCGCCTCGGTCGGTTCCGCGTTGGCCGGCTTCGCGTCCGACATCTTGACGTCGCCGTCCTTGTCAGTTCCCGGCTTGCGGGGCTGCTGCTGCAGAGCTTCCTTTTTCGTTCTGCTATCCCTCCAGGGGAACATGCGATGAGCCAAGCTGGCCCTGCCAATCAGAAACGCAACGTCCGTCCCCAGCCCGAACGAGCTCATGAGTACAGGGATGGACGGGACGATGTCGTCGAAAGACACCGGGTCGAGATTGCTCCATAGAAGATCGAGATACTGAATCAATGTCTGGTGCGAGTCGTCGATGGTAGAAGATAGAAACTTGATATGAGCTTCATCTTCGGGAACTTGGTAAACGGCGGACCGCCGGTACTGCGCAATGTCAATCAGCAGCCGGGCTGCCAGCCCCGAGTCTACAAGTGCTTGAATGAGGCGGCGCGAGCCCTTGGAGTTCTCGAGCCGCTTGTCTTGAGCCCTGATGAGGGTGTGTCGACGGAGCCACGAGCCGCCGGCCAGGGAGAAGATTTGGTAGTCGGTGAAGTCGATGGCGTCCACAATACCGCCCATGGTCGTGACGAACTCCTTGAGGATGATGAGGTCGGTTGCATTGCCCTGGAGAAGCTGCTCGTCGACGTATTCGAGGACGGGGACGGGATCCAGGCCAGGGTAGCGGCGGAAGACCTTGCCAGAAAATCTCGAGAGCGCCTGTAGCCATTTGCTGGTCGTGAGAGCGTGGTTCGCCTGTGTACGGCTCCGCGACCTTCCAAGCGAACTGAGCAGTGACCAGACTAGGACGTCGTAGGACAGATCGGTGAAGTACTTGGCGCATTCGACAAAGGCTTCAATCAGGTTGGAGTAGACTTCGAGCTGTTCGAAGGCGACCTTGAAGACGATGCCGGGCGAAGAGTAGCTGGTCTTGGCCAACCGCTTGGCCATCTCGCCCACGTTGGTGAGGGACACACGTTTCATGGTCGCCCTCGTCTCCGACATGGCGCGCGTAAAGGCGGCCTTCATGGACGGTAGGCGGGAGGTCTGGCCCTCGAACCATTCAGCGTACATGTTGTAGCGGGTATTTTGCGGGTACTTCTTGACGAGCTCCCAGATGGCGCTGGCGACGGACGCATTTGCCTTGGTCTGGCTCAGCGCCGGCAGCAAAAGTCGACGCAGCAGGTCCTGCCAGCGGACGTAATTCGCCTCAGAGGTGTCCCCATCAAGGCTCTGAGCGCCGATGCGGGCGAGCTTGGAGAGCAATGCCTCGTCCTTTCCAATGTTGACGCCGGAGAGGTTGATCAAGGTATTGCAGAGAGTGAAGACGTCGTCGACGTTCTGACAGACAGGGATATTGTCTTCCCACTCGTCCAGATAGAAGCGGTAGCTCTGGTTCTCGTTGGTGTCACACGCGTCGGGGTAGGGCCATCGCCACGTCTTCTTCGGAGGCTGGGAGCTCAGACGCACGTGTCCCTTTGGCACACCGGTCTGGTCGACGTCTGGAAGACTTTTGGCGCGGAAGTTGAGGGGGCGAACCTGGATGGGGCGCGTGCTTCTATACACCTTGTCGATCGAAACGTGGACGATTCGATGAATGCGCTGCCGCACCTCGGGGAACAACTCTGGGATCCAGGGAAAGCGGCCCAGTATGTACAGAGACTCTGGGATGGCGCCGATAGTCAGGAGCTGGATGAGGAGAGAGACTTTCTGTTCCAGCGGCTCGGGGAGGATGCTCGTCTCAACGACCTGCACCTCGACGGCCTTCTTCTGTTCTGTGAATAGCTTCTTCGGAAGCTCTTTCCTGGCGGGCGCCATAGGATTGTCGTCCTCTCCCTGAGGGAGGACGCCAGCCATGAGAAGGGCATTCATCTGACCGCCGCGGGTCGCTTGCTCCTGTTTCTCAAGCTTCTCGGTTTCCTGCTGGCGGACGCGGTCCATGTCGTCGTCGGCGGGAGACAGATGCGGCCAAAGGTCGGCCAAAGAGATGAAGCCGATCTTGATGAGGAGCGAGGCGAGGTAGAGTAGATTGGCGGGAAGCACATCCGACTTATTCCTCGTCTCCGAATTGTAAAAACGGAGCTTGAAACCGAGAAGCTGAGCCGCGACGCGATTGCCCGGTGCGGGAAGAGTCTTGGTCTGTTTGATCCAATCTTGCACAGAGCCAACCACGGCCTCGTCGACGTCATCGACGTCCGCGATCTGGCCCTGCAGTATTCCGGGGGCGGCAATTCGCCGCCCGCCGAGCTCGAAGAAGGCGCTAAGATGAAGCTCCCGAGCGCGTTCCCAAAAGGCGACGTCTCGAGCCAGCCTCCGACTTTCGTTCATGGCCTCGTCCTCTTCAGTGGTGTTCCAATGACTATAGCCAGGGTTTGCCCAAGTGGGCAAGCCGCCCACGTATGGGGACGCGTCGTCGAGATGGGAAGAGGGCCACCAGGAGCTCGTCCGCAGAAACTTGACGAAGAACTTGAATTGCTTAATGAGGACCGTCGCAGCCACGTCAAGGGTGACGTCGAGAACCCGGCCCACGTCGAGGTCAAAGGTACCGATCAAAGCCTTAACTTTTTCGAACGTCTTGCCTGGAGGCTGGGGGGGCATCGTGTTGGTGCAGAATATCTCGGTGATGAGCTTCGAATAGCCCTCGGACTCCTCACGTAGAAGGTTGTAATTTGCCTGCCGGTACAGGAGATTCGTCGCCTGTCTGACGCCGAGTCTGGCAAAGGTATCTCTGATCAGGCCAAGCTGCTGCATCAGCTGCGCATCGAAAACCTCGCGCATTAGGGCAGGGGAAACTCCAGTGGCGATGAGAAAATCGCGAATCGCAGGACGGAACAGCCGAGAATCGTGATCGACCATGACGGAGAGCGTATCGAGGAAGGTGGAGGCGTCTGCGTCGGACGGCTGCTCGCCCAGAATCTCCTTGATACAATTTCCAGCATCCGCCGCATCAAGTCGTCCGTCTGCGACAGCATAGATAAATTCCTGATAGAGATTGGACAGCTCGGTGACGTCGACGTCCTCTCGTGACTGAACACCGTGCTGCACGACATCAGCCCGTCCACGATCGGACCAAGTGCGAAGACGGTCATCGCTGAGGATGTCGTAGACGTATGGAGGCATCTCAGGTGACGGCTGCTGCTGCGGCTTCTCGGCTTCGGAGGTTTGTTGCTTGGGAGGAGAAGAGGCAGGCTGCTTGGGTCCCGCGGGAGCGGGAGAAGTAGGTGGCTTGGGTTGTCTAGCAAGCGAAGGCTGAGCCAAGATCGCGCCACGAGTCGAAGGGGAAGGAGAAGGCTGTTGCCGCGGCTGAAGTTGGTTCTGCGGCGTCTGCTGTTGAGCCTGTTGCTGGCCGTAGTGGTGGCCAGAGCCGCCTCGACCATAGCCCGGGTGAGAATCGCGACGGTTATTATAGCCGCCGCGATATCCTCGCCCACGGCCGCCGCCGCCACCACCACCGCCGCCGCCGCCGCCGCCTCTGAAATAGCCCTCGTCGTGATGGGCCATGTCAATTTCCTCGGGACGGTGCGGCGAGGCTCTGCCAGCGTCGCCTGAAGGGCGGTCGGGTCGTTTTCGTTTCAACGGCATTCGATTATGTCATTTGAGAAAAGTGACGATAGGCTGCATCAGGGGACAAGAGAGTGAGCATCAGGAGGAGAGAAATGGCCGAACCGCGGACGGTAGGGACAGGAGAGACGCGGGTGTTCAAAGAACCGGGACGAAAGAAGAGAACGAGGAAGGGCACCGACGTCGAGAAGAAGCTCCCCGCGCGTAGGCAGAAGGGAATTCACGTGAGCACAAGAGAAGGCAGACGAAGAGGTCCGTCGTCGAAAGGCTGGAAGCGCTTGAGAATTTTGGTGCCGAGGAAGCGCTCGAGATGGACTTGACGATGGCGAGGAATGAAGGGGAAAAGAAAGCTTTCGCGGCAGCCTTGCGACGAGCTGCTGTCTTTCAAAGGTGCACGGGCCACAAGGCAGGCCACGGTGGCTGTCGTGGTAGAGGTACAAGAGAGTATAGCGGCTCAGTGGTGGGGCAAGGAAGTAGCGGTGACTTGGGCAACTTGGCGCGGCTGCTGTCAGCAAGGCCTGTCCATGAAGTCTGGTTCAGTGGCTGTTGGGGGGCCCTGGGGAACCGCTGGCGCCATTTGGGGGAAGGCCTGGCAGCTGGCGGCCAGGGACAATAGTAAACGGCCGGCACTCAATGAGTCAATACGGATAGAGGTCCGATCAATAAAGAGCACGTGACGGATGAGTAACCTCCGCAGATCGGCGTCTATCGGACTCATGCTGATGGCGCCATCGGAGTCTGCAACTCTCCATACATGTTTAAAACTGAGTAATGGATGAGAACCATTGCCGTCTGGCATGACGCTCAAGGGTTATACAGCACAAAAGTCCGATTGGAGTCTCGGACACTCTCAGAAGTCTCCAGCGAATTCGCCATGGATCGACCCTCAGTCAACCATGACGGCCGATACAGTCAGTACTGACTCACCCTCTTCCCCCCTTACCGAGAGCAACGAGTCCTGAATACCGGCAAGAAAGGGTGTCTTGCCAGCCCGAGAACCCTCTTGCGGCTCTCGTTCCCGATCAACAGATAGCGATTGTGCCCGAATTCACTCTCGAGTCGGGCGTCACGCTCTACAATGTCCCCGTCGCCTACACGGTCCGAGGCGAGCTGTCGCCTGAAGCCGACAATGCCATGGTCATTTGCCATGCGCTGACGGGCAGCGCCGACGTGAGCGACTGGTGGGGGCCTCTTCTCGGCGGTCCGGGTCGGGCCTTTGATACGTCAAGGTTCTATGTCGTCTGCATCAACAGTTTGGGCAGTCCCTACGGCACGGCGAGCCCCGTGACGGCCAAGGACGGTGACCCGAGCAAGGGGCGGTACGGGCCCGAGTTTCCGCTGACGACGATCCGCGACGACGTGAGGTGAGGAATCAAGAAGGCACAAAAACAGATGGGCATAGCTGAAGACGCTTCTCGGTTCAGACTGCACCGGCTACTCCTCGACGACCTCGGGGTGAAGCGCGTGGCGGCCGTCGTCGGCGGGTCCATGGGCGGCATGCTTGTGCTGGAGTGGGCGTACTTGGGCGTAGACTATGTCCGGTGCATCGTGCCCATTGCCACATCGAGCAGGCACAGCGCCTGGGGCATCAGCTGGGGCGAGGCGCAACGGCAGAGCATATACGCAGACCCCAAGTACGACGACGGCTACTACGCCCTCGACGACCCGCCGGCGACGGGCCTAGGGGCGGCGCGCATGTCGGCGCTGCTGACGTACCGCAGCCGCAATTCGTTCGAGGCGCGCTTCGGCCGCAACACGCCGGACCCGTCTCGGGCGCAAACGATTGTCGAGCGCGAGGCCATGGTGGAGAACGAGGCGAATTTTCGCATCCACAACGACGGCCATGCGGTGAAGCGAGCGACGACGCCGCGGGCCGATGGAAGGAATGGCAAGCGGAATGGTGTCAATGGAACGTCGACGTCTACATACTTTTCAGCGCAATCATACCTCCGCTATCAGGGCACCAAGTTCGTACAGCGGTTTGACGGGAACTGCTACATCGCCTTGACGCGAAAGCTGGACACGCACGACGTGTCACGCAACCGGGCGGCGACGACGGCGGAGGCGCTCCGCCTCATCCGGCAGCCAACGCTGGTACTGGGCATCGAGAGCGACGGGCTCTTTACCTTTGCCGAGCAGGAGGAGATTGCGACGCACGTGGACAAGGCGCGGCTCGAGCGCATCGTCAGCCCCGAAGGACACGACGCCTTTCTCCTGCAGTTTGAGCAGGTGAACCGGCATATTCTGACGTTTTTGAAGGAGGTTTTGCCGGATATGATGGGACGAGGGGAGGAGGCACCCGAGGCGGCCGAGCTGGGACGGCTGACGGTGTCGAGCACGTTTGGCGAGGCGGAGGTGGAGGACATGACGGCGTGGTAGTGGAGAATCGGACAGCTCCGGGGAAGCGGAAGTGAAGGACATGACGGCGTGATGGTGGTGGAGGTTTTGGATAGAGATGAGTTTTATAGATGGTTGTCTTGGTATGAAGTTGGTGAGTTGGTGAGTGCTATTGGGGTGAGACTTGTGTGAGAGTGAGAGAATGAGAGTGAGTGAGTGAAATGTGTGTGGAAGTGTAGATGTGCGAGGGTGTGTAAGTGTGTGAGTGTGAGTATCAGTGTGAGTATCAGTGTGAGTGTGAGTGTGTGAGTTGTGTGTGCAGATGAGATGGTTGGGGTGTTGCAACACTTTCCAAACCGATCAGCTGCTCATTCTTCAATGCCTTTCGACAGCATGTACGGATATCACACGATATCGTCCGTATAAGATATGTGATATATGATCTATCACAGCTTCCACCCACCCAAGTCCGTCATACCTCCACCACATCCCCCCAAGAGCAACTCAACTCAACTCGCCCCAAAGCAGGCTCTCCCGCCTCTCTCTCCCACTCCATCAACGGCCCCGCGAGCGTAACTCCTCCAACCTCACCCGCGGAGTACCCCAGCTTCTAGAAAGCCACCAGAAGCCAACTAGAAAGCAGCAGGGGTACTCTTCCTGCGGTAGTGCTCAGCTGCGATTCCCTTCCCCCTCTAACCCCCCCCTTTTCTGAACCCTCCCTGTCTCACGAAGCTAAACCAACCACCTGCAGGGGCCCGAAGCTATTTTCGTTCATTTAGACTTACGAGGGGTAAAACAGAGAGAAAGAGAGAGAGAGAGAGAAAGAGAGCGAGGAAAAGTACGGATAGAGGAGGCGGGCAGCTCTGCCTGTCTGCCTGTCTGTCTGCCTGTCTGTCTCTTTCTTTTTCCTTTGTTTACTTGCTGATCTCTTTCCGCGTCATGGATGTTTCCGAACCGTTCTGTTTTTCTTCTCCTACTTCCTCCTCCTCTTTTTTTTTGGCCCTTCCTTTCCCTGTCTCCCTCTCTTTCTCCGTGAGAGATCAGGCACTGAAGAGCAGGGGTGAATCCTAGGCAGTACATAGAATGCCTCTATATAGCTCAAAGGAAAGGAGGGACAAAACGATCCTTACATGCTTAGAACAGAGACCACACATTGTACTCCGCAATGAGGCGCACACATAACATACAAGTTCAAGGCAAAAAGGTCTAGATCTGGTATGCTACCGCCGCCATTCGATGGTCACCAGAGTCCGCCTTTGTCTCAACTATCATCCATACACAAGAGAGAGAGAGAGAGTGAGGAAGACAGAGAGAGAGAGACAGAGACAGAGGAAGAGGAAAGAAAAAAGAAAAAAAAAAGGAATTTGAAAAAGAAAGGCCTAGAGTGGCCCTTTGTCTCCGCCTCCCTCTGATCCGTCTCGGCCTCCCTCGTCATGTCAAACCCCTACGGACGCTATGCTGCCTGCCCTGGTCTTTTCTGGATCGATGGCTTAGTTTTTTCACCCAAGTTGAAAGCTCTGGTTATTCCCCTCACGCTCAATCTCCTTCTCTCCTCTCTCCTCTTCCCCCGGTTATATGAAGGTGAGGGGAGAGAAAGGGAAGAAGAAAAAAAACAAGGGGGGTGAAGGATGAAATGTTCAAACCCCTTTCTTACTCGAATCGCCTTGTTTCTTTAATCAACCTAGACGACGACGACGACAACGACAGGGACATCATCTTCAGAACCCTTCGTTCATTTTAAGACCCCGAAAACGTACCGTGATTCAAATCGGCTTATATCCCTTTTCTCTTCCCCGTCTTACCAGCGGCCACCGGATGAGGCGGGGGGGTTCCTCGCCCATTCCCGTGACGCATCCCGGCTCTTCTACTCTCCCCCCATGTCGGCATTTACTTCAAGTCCGGACCGCACCTACGGCGGCAATCGGGCCTTTCACAACTTTTACAACGACTACTCGCATATTCCCGACCCCAATCTACGTCGGAGGCTGGCCCTGTCCGAGATCGACAAGGTGCCCCTCGGTCTCTATCGTCCGTTTCTCTCTCCCCTCTCTTGACTTGATCCTTTTGTAATCTATCGGACGGCTGACCTTTTGTAGATGTTCGTGCCATCTTGGTGGCCGGCGTCGGCTTCTTGCTTGACTCGTACGACATCTTCGCCATCAATCTCGTCACCGTCCTGCTTGGCATGGTCTTCTGGAGCGGATCACATCGCGAGGATGGATACGGCGGCAACGGCGGCATCTTGCCCGATGGCACGAACCAGGCGCTCAAGGGAGCGACCAGCGCCGGTATCATCATCGGAATGGTCGTCTTCGGATGGCTGGCAGAGTGAGCCATTTCTTTTTCTCCTTGGGAGGGTTGGGAGAGAGAGGGGGGGGGAGGGAAAGGATGGACGGCCTCGGCTAACATGGTTCGTCGCCAGCGCCATGGGTCGTCGAAAAATGTATGGCATCGAACTGGCCATCATCATCCTCGCCACCTTTAGCTGTGCCCTCGCCTCGGCCAGTCCAGCCATGGGTCCTTCGGCGCTTCTCATCATGTGGCGCGTCTTGATGGGAATCGGCATAGGAGGCGACTATCCCCTATCATCCGTCATAACCTCCGAGTGAGCCACACAAGAGATTGGAGACGAAGGAAAAAAAAAAAACAAGGCCCCAACTAACGTTCGCCCTTGCAAGATTCGCCCCGACACGCTGGCGAGGCGCCATGATCGCCGCCGTCTTCTCCATGCAGGGCGTCGGTCTCCTCCTATCGGCCCTCGTGGCCCTCGTCACCACAGTGGCCTTCAAGGCATCCTTCATCAACATCCCGGACGAGACGCATTGCGACGCAGGGTGCCAGGCAGCGGCAGATCGGTGCTGGCGCATCGTCGTCGGCGTGGGCGCCGTCCCCGCATGCCTCGCCATGTACTACCGCATCACCATCCCCGAGACGCCGCGATATACATTCGACGTTCAGCACGACGTCGAAAGGGCCGACCATGATATCCGAGCCTATGTTCAGAGCAAGACGCACGACTCTCAGCGTGGCATCGGCAAGAGATTCTCGACGACGCTGCTCACCGTCCCGAGGGCCTCTTGGTCCGATCTGGCGACCTACTTTGGAGAATGGACCCATCTGCGCGTCCTCATAGGCACCACCATGTCGTGGTTCTTCCTTGTGAGTCTCGTCCCTGTCCTACACTGATCGAAGACGGTGGCTTACAGCGAGGTAAACAGGACCTCGCTTTCTACGGCCTCGGTCTCAACAGTACCGTCGTCCTAAACGCCATCGGCTACGGCAAGGGCCGGAACGTCTACGAGAAGCTCTATAACCAGGCCGTCGGCATGATCATCCTAGCCTGCGCCGGATCACTACCGGGCTACGTGTCTGCCGTGATGACCATTGACACGCTGGGCCGGAAGCCGCTTCAGGTCATGGGATTCTTCCTTCTGACCATCATCTTCTGCATCCTCGGCTTCGCCCTGAATCGGCTCAGCGAGGGCTCCATGCTGGCCCTATACGTCATCGGCCAGTTCCTCTTCAGCGCCGGTCCCAACACCACCACCTTTGTCGTGCCGGGCGAGTGCTTCCCGACGCGGTATCGCGCCACGGGCCACGGCCTTTCGGCAGCCATGGGAAAGATTGGCGCCGTCGTGGCTCAGGTCATGAGCATCCCGCTGCTGAAGCCCGGGTCGGACGATGCCTGCGGGGGAGAAAAGTGCTCCCCCAAGCTGGACCGTCTGATGCTGCTGTTCGCTCTCTTCATGCTCCTCGGCACCCTCGTATCGCTGCTGATACCGGAGACGAAAGGGCTGACGCTGGAAGAGCTATCGGGCGAGTCGAGGACGAGCTACGACTGCGACGGAAGAAGCACCAGAAGCGAGACGCCCGTACACTGGAACCCCTTCCGGGGCGGACAACCGGCCGGCTTCCAGTGGCCGCCTTCGCAAGCGGCCATGTGCGGCAAGGGTCGTCGAACCGACATCATGGCGCCCTCTCCCGTAGACATGGTGGAGCCGACGTCTTCGTCACCGGTCCGCGGCCGGAGACGGCGACAGTATCAGCCGTACCAGCTCCGGAAACTCCTCTGGCGACGAGACGGGACGCGGACGAGGAGAAGACGGGAAGGCAGCGTGGAGTCCAACGAGATTGCCCTCCGCAGCCGGAGCCCGAGGTCGGACCGCGAGTACATCATGCCCAATAAGGCGGCGGCAGTGGAGGAGCCGCCCGAGTGGGGCGCCGGATGGGGCCGGATCGACCGGGGCGGGCCGTCGCCAGCGGGGAGCAGCATGCAGCTACAGGATGTTGGAATGCTGTTGGGGGGTGAAGATGGGGAACGGTAATCGAAGGGGGAGGGAGACTAGAGGAAGGGACTCTTGTGCTGATGCTATATCGCGGGCTTGAGACTCTGTGATATCTTGAGTCTGTGATATCTTGAGCCAGCCTCAGCACATGAGGATTGTACATTGTCACATATGTGTATATATATGTAAATATTCGTACATCTGACATAGATTCAGATAGATAGACTTGGAGAATAAGAAGATGAACAGGCTGAATCACACATCGGTCACCATTCTCACTGACTCACCAGCCTCGCATAACTTCTTGTCAACAACAACTTCTTCTCCTTGATAGACGTCGAAAAAAACCTCCCGCCCGCTGATGAGAACAATCACGCATCATACAAGTACATACATACACAAAAGAACCGTAACGTCATTCCCCCCACACTCCTCCAGATCCCATCATCTCCCTTGCCTTATCCGAATCCCATACTCCAGCCCCAAGTTTCCATCCCCTTCTAACAGCGACACTCCCGACAAGTCTCCCCAGCATCAGATCGAAAGACGCCGTTGTAGGTGCAGCCAGAGTGAACGTTTGAAGCGCGGCAGAACGCTTGTACGCGGGAAGGACAGGTGAAGGCCCTACTCGCGTCGATGGCGCTAGCTTGTTGAGCTGGAAGGGCGAGGGCGACGCCGAGGAGGGAAGCGGAGAAGAAGAGGAAGAGCTAAAAGATGATGAAGGGGGGGGGGGGGGGGGGGGGGGGGGGGCTGGGGGGGGGGGGGGGGGGGGGGGGGGGGGTGTGGTGTAGGACGGTTGGGCGTCGACAATAGTAGTAGCTGTGACTGTAGAAGAGTAGCGTG
>PDHQ01000009.1:0-90468 GCA_003339415.1 Ophiocordyceps camponoti-saundersi (nom. inval.)
AGGGTGGGTGTCGTTGTAGTGGTGGGTGTGGGGGGGGGGGGTGGGTGGTGGTGGGGGGGGGGGGGGGGGGGGGGGGGGGCGTGCAGTGTCGAAGAAGACCTCCAAGGTCCAGAGACAGATGGATCGATCAAACAAAGATCACTTACTAGGACTTGTCCGGTCTCCATATGAGCGCTGATAGATGCGCCGTGCCGTCGGTCGGGGACGGACTAGGGCTAGAAGCACGCACAAAGATTTAGGGGGGCGGGAAGGGGAAGAAAGGGGGGCAAGATAGAAGGAAGTGGGCCGGGGGGGGGGGGGACACAGGAGGGGGGGGGGGGGGGGGGAGAGAGAGAGAGAGAGAGAGAGAGAGAGAGAAAGAGAGAAAAAAAAAAAAGAGAAGAGAGGGAGGAGGGGGGGGGGGGGGGGGGGGGGGGGGGGGGGGGGGGGGGGGGGGGGGGGGGGGGGGTGTGAGTGGGAATAGGGATGGTATCACAGAAACTGCAATGTATAAGCTTCGAACTTTGATGAATGGCCGGAGAAGATGCTGTGTCACCGTATCACTGGGAAAACGGAAAGTGATTGTTGAGCGAAAAAGCCAGCAGTCGACTGTACTATATGTATGTATGTATGTAGGGGGTTTTGAAAAAGCTGACGGGGGGGGGGGGGAGGGAAGGGGAGGAGGAGGAGGAGGGAAAGGGGGGGGGGAAGGGAAGAAAATACTGACGAAGCACGGGCCCGTCCAGTGATGCTGCAGATGCATAGAATGAAGGGAGAGAAAGAGAGAGAGAGAGAGAGAGAGAGAAGGGGAGGGGGAAAGGGACAGGCCAGTAAGCCAGTAGAAAACAAGGGGGGCTGAAGAGGAGAGAAGAGAAATTGTTAGGTGAACCAACATACATACATACATGGCTCTCCATTGCCGTTGTAGGTCACGAGGCAGCCAGCTCTGCTTCGGGGGAATGGCGCATAGCTTCGGGTCTTGTGCCCTATTTTCCCCCTTCTCTCTCTCTCCTGTGTAAGGGTCTGAACAACAGCTAACTGCAGTGGTTGATCCTGATGATTGGGGGTTTCCATGTATGTACTCTCTAACAGGGGGGAGAGGAGAGGAGAGGAGAGGATGGAAGGGGGGGGGGGGGGAAACGAGAGATTGGGCCAAGACTGTGTAACGTCGGGATGGCGATGGCTTGCCCCAGCTATCATACATTGATGATACTGTACGACCGTATCGGGTGTTGTACATGCATGCATACATACATATGTCTGTACAATGCTGGTCCATACATGATATAGGTAGGTATATATGATGATACATGATACGGATACAGCATAATACAGACATTCAGGTGCGGATATGTACGGATATGTATGCATACAACACACGTCAATGTCTGATACGCGTGTGCGTATGGAGAAACAAGGTCACACATACATACATGCATACATACATGTCCGTACAGTCATACAGACGGTCAGTCATACAGTCATACAGACATACAGACAGACATACAGACAGAGATAGACATACAGATATACAGACAGACAGATATACAAGCTGTATCATCATGATGTATGTCTGTTGGTCTCTGATATTGCCATCTTCTCTTGCTCTCATCCCCAGTACTGCATTGCATTACACCACATACACACACACACATACACATACATCCATATCTACCTCGGCCACACCGAGTTTACCCAAGTCTCAGGCTGAGCTGAAGCCGCCGCCAGCCAATCTCACAGGTCCCGACGACCATTGCCTTTTCGTGGCTTGCATTGTATCTTGCGCACAATCGTATTCCCTGAACCCGGCCTTTGGGCGAGTTGTAGACTCCCGAGATGTTATACACGTACGTACGTACGGATAGATCATATATGTATTATGTATTACCCCAACAGCCTGCCTGTCTGGGCGGTGGTGGACTTGCATAATGCGGCAGAATCTCAGCTGTATAAGCCTCGGTTGCAGGGATCGAGTATGTACATAACTTACTCTGCACGGGACTTGGGAAGAAGTTGTGCAAATGCGCATCTCTGCTGTTACCGTTGTTGGCAGGGATCGAGTGCACAACTTACATTGCACGGGACTTGGGAAGGGGAAGTTGTGCAAATGGCATTCTTGGCTGTCAGAGCTTGTCATCGTCTTTATGAGAGAAGAGTGCGGATATGGATGATCCATGTTCTGTTGAAGACTAGACTGACATTACGAACCGTATATCCCGTCCCTACCTACGGATATTCACTGCATACGGATGTAGAGACATGCAGAGCTCTTTAGCATTTAGCCATCTTAACCGGCTGATGCATACAATAGCAGAATCAACGCTTGATTCAACGTCTAACAGGAGATGCTCAACAGCAGCAACCCAACAACGGCCCCTAGTCTCTAAGAATCAACAAGCAGCAAGTCTTACACTATTCTCGTAACCATGTAATGAAATGTGTCAAACTAATAGGGTATACAGGTTATGTATGGACAACTCCATAATCCGTTGTCATCGTCAGCTTCATCCTCATGCACCCCTGACTGCCAGGTCCCATAGCAACCACGCACAAGAAAACCCCACAACCTATACAAGCAACGAGATATAGACAGCTCAACTCCTCCTCCTCTTCTCATCCACCCTCCCTGCAAGACCGTCGACAAGCTCGACCCTAACCCCCCTCCCCCTCCCGAACCGGGGTAGCTTGAAACTCCCCTCCCCCCTCCCTCCTCTTCAAGTACGCTATGCGACAGTATTAGCTTAAACGTTCTTTATCAGATTTGAGAAGTAAACAAACAAATAAAAGAGTCACTTTCCCGCAGGAGCGGAAGGCCATTCGGATGCTTCCCGTCTTCTCCGGATGGTGATGTGACCTTTTTGGTCCCGTCAGTCTGGAAATGGTCATTTCGGTCGCTGATGGGACTTGATTTTCGTGCACTTGGATGGGCCTCGACTGATGCTTTTGAAAAGATGATGGGTTTGGGAGACGCGTCGCGGTAGGCGAGGGAGTGAGGAGCCTTGCTCCCTACCTACTATATAATAGCAGTAGAAACCTGCTTTTACTGGGTCGTAGCAGTCGAGGATGCTGTATCAAGGTCTCGGTCACGCTGTCGTGCGGTAGAGAGCATCGCTCGTTATCTTCGTCTGCTCGATGCCGCAGTCTTCCCGTCTAGGGAGAGTAGCATCTGCTATATGTGTAGACCTTTATACATGAATATATATCGATATGACTATACATACTATGATATACTACTACATACTGATATAAGGTAGGTATAATCGTATCGATATTCACTTGTTATGTATGTGAGAGATCAAATAGGATGAAGCAACACATGGCCATACATACATACATGTATAGATATAAACACGCCTCTTGGAAACGACAGTGAAAAAACACACACACACCCAGTAATCTACTACCCCTCTTTCACGATGCATCATCAACTCTATGGAAAAAAAGAAAACACTCACCTTTCCCCTCAGAAGAAGATCAAAACAAACGGATATCACCGAAGGGGAAAACACACGGCAACCCCCAGCCAATCTCACCCCATCCTCGAAACCTTATCACGAGGAAATCAGGTGTAGATGTTTCCTTTTCAACCAGCAATAACAAACGCAGCTATCACTTCTCAATGCTATGCTATAAATGACTGCACCATCAACCTCATATCAGACCTGATACTTCTGATATTTCACCACCCTATATATGATATATCCTCCCGTTCGCCCCCCAAGATTACATCCAGCGTTTCCACCCCCCTCTGCCTTAAGACTCATCTCCTCGAGAGTTCGGTCAACTGCAAAGGAGAGTACCGATGAGAGTGCCGCAGTTGATCGCCCCAGGTGAGATGATCTTAACCCCCATGTGTTGACCAGACCTTAACCAGAAAGGAATAAAACGTACAGAGCTGGGCCAGTTGAAACCGATAGAAGGATCTTTTACCTGGTCTGGTCGCGACTTCAACAGCGAAGACTTGTATACTTATACCCTGAACGAGCAAGACGTTGAGGAAGTTCATCATGGCCTCGCCAACTTCCTATGTGCGTCATGAGCCTTTTTTTTTCCCCTTCTCATATGGTCTTTACAGAAGCAGCAAAGAAGAAAAGGCTAATAGACAGAAAAACAGCTCTTCGTCTGAACAATGACGAGGTTTCGTCTGAAAACTTCCCCCTCCCGCGGCTGGGCCGTGTCCTTTGGCAGGCAGCCCAATGGATTCATCAAGGTCACGGCTTCGTCGTCTTCAGGGGCCTTGACCCGGCTCTACATTCGGTCGAGGAGAACGTCATCATCTACCTCGGTCTCTCTAGTCATGTGGCGGACGTGAGAGGTCTTCAGGATAAGAAGGGCAACGTCTTGTGTGAGTCGCCTCTGTGGACTCTCGTCCATGGAAGAGGACTGATCAGAGGGATTTACACGACAGCTCACATCACGAGTTCGAAACTATGGGATGTTCCCATGGAGAAACGGCACGGAATTCACTCGAATCAATCCTTGGTACGCCTTCTCCCTCCCCTTTTCACAACCAACCCCCTAAACCATCCCCCCCCCCTTATCCCCTGCGTTGTTCGCCGACAAGCCGTAACATATGATTGCACGCAGCCTTTCCATACTGACATGGGCTGCGACATTCTAGCCCTACAAGTCCGTCAGAACGCGACGAGTGGCGGCTGCACCTCCCTGAGCTCGGCATGGACGGTATTCAACCACCTCGTCCGTGAGGAACCAGACACGGCTGCGACTCTGTTGACTCCCAACTGGCCTGTTCAGATGTAATTATACAGCCCGCTCCATGTTGATGAAGAACATCGAGTTTCCCCCCCCTTTTTTTTCCCTGTTACTCTCTTAATATTGTGTCCTTTCTGACGCTGTCTGTTTCCGTCTTTCAGTTCCGGCAAGAAGCCTCGTTACTACTTGGCCCCCGTTTTCGAAATCCACGATGGCAGACTACTGGTCAGCATGGACCCTCACCGACTCGGTCCCCCAACGAACTCCACCGCCGACGCCGACGACGACGACGACGACGAACAAGACGAAGACGACATCCCGGCTCTCACCGATGCCCAGAGACGGGCCCTAGACAGAGTCTCCGAAGTAGCGGAGCAGACGGAACTACGGCTAAGTCTCCAAACCGGCGACTTCCTCTTCTTCAACAACCTCGCCCTCCTCCACAGACGAGAAGCCTACAAGGAAGACGAGAAGCTCCCGTCCCGCCACCTGGTCAGATTATGGCTTCGGAACAGCAAGCTCGGCTGGACGATCCCGCCGCTGATGATGGACCCGTGGCGAGCTGCGTTCGAGAAAGACGCCGGAGTCGAGATGAAGTATCCGCTTCACCCGCCGGACAAATACGTCGTTCCCAAGTACACGACGGGATCGGCTGCCTTTGTCATGGACGATGGTGAGCAGTCTGGTGCTTCGTTGCTTTCGTAGCCGTCGTTTGGAACGAGGGAGACGTGATGGGATGAATGGAAAAAGGTGGCCTGTTCTTCCTTTGCCCACGGGGGACACATGTGACGGGCGAGACATGATGGGGGTTTGTTTCAGTCACTCAATCACCTTGTAATACGGCTTTTGGGTGTGTCGGTTATACAGTACAGGTGTACAGTAGGATGCAAGCTTTCACAAGAAGGGATAATATAATGAACGAGCTGAACTTGCTTTACATTGATTAGCTCTGAGTCTGACGGATGCCTCTCTCTTGTTCTCTCTCTCTCCCCCTCCCCCTCCCATCTCTCCCTTGTCTCTCTCTCTCTCTCTCCGAGTATGTAAATACATACATAACAAGGCTTCTTCTTCTTCTTCTTCTTCTTCCCGGCCCATGTGAAGATTTGTGCAACACTGTAATCTCTCTCGTATACGGTATCACAACCGCACGTGTTGGTTCAAGGGCTGAACCCGTTCCTAACCTGCACCTCCAAATGGTCGATAACGCCCGGGCTCTTCCGCAGGATACCACCTGACTTGCTCTTCATGTATCACCACTGCCGAGAGGGCTGTAAATGCACAACTTCTCTACCCTCGTGAGGGTGGAAAAGCGCGTCATAGCTCGTACCGTCTGTGTTTCCATCACGCCATTTCAGATATTTACCATCTGCACGGCGGACGTGGCTCCTATGCCCAGGAGAGTCCACTGTTGGCGGACATCAGCGATAGCCTGCTGGAACTTTTCATCAAAGGGGGGGGGGTCGACGGCCTGCATTATTATCCGGATCAGTTGGGCAGTCCTCGTTGGGCGTCAAGATGCAGTCATTTGCTTGTCCCGTCAGGTACGGATACTCTCCCGCCACGTCCAAGAACCGTCCAACATTCTCCAAGCCCGGTCCCGGACTTGCCTACTTACATATGTGCACGTCACACTCATGCGAGGCGCATCAGGTGATGGCATCACGCCGGCTCAAGTGCTGAGGCATGTTGAGAACGGGCGGTGTGACTTGTTGGTGATTTCCCTCGGCCTCAGCTCGTCCGATGGCCATTGTGGTGAGGGAAGAGCCGAGGAAGCACAAGACGCAAAAGATGGCGAAAACAGTCAATATAAGGCAGATGACGCAGAGGGGAGAGATGGTCCCTGCAGGCCAATGGAACAGAGCGGAACGGAGTTCAGAGCGGAACGGAGTTGAAGCATTCATCAGTCTCGGTCCGGTTTTCACTCTGACAGTGACGGGTCTGTTGAGACTTGAGAGGATCATGAGTGAGGCTTTGCTCCTGATGATGTGGCTGAGGATTTTAACCCGCCACAGCGAAGAAACTCCAGTTGAGTCAGCTTGTGCTTGAAGATCCATCTTCATCTACATCTTCAACACGCCTTGCTCAAGGACAGGGAGCCTTTCGATCCGCAGCGTCTAGAAGGTGTGTATCCACGACTGCTTCCACTTCGAGTCAAGCGTCAAGTTCGTGTGGCCATCTTTCCCGTCCCCTCCCAGACGCATATCGTGGTGGTGATTCCCTTCCCCGTCTGCTGATCGGCTTGTTTATAGGTCCAAGTCGGGAAATCTCAAGACACACTCCGGTAACATGGTGAAGGCTTCAACTTTACAAAGGCTGTTCTCAGCCTGAAGACAATTCCTCCAGGCAAAGTCATCAAGGTGGAAGAAGAGAAACTTCCTTTGCCTGCTTTCAAGGTAGGTAGATGACAAGATAGCCGACTTACTCTAGGGTAGGTGGTTTTGCCAGCTTTCACAGGCAAAAGAAACGCAACCAGCCCCTACTCTAAACCCTCAACACTGCACATCATCCTTCTACATCATGTGAGCTGTTATTTAATGCTTCTAACGAGTAGCATCATCACAAGATAGTCACGAGGTCTGCAGCATGAGGCCGTCGAAGCCCAAGTAGCTGTATGTATATCCTCTACGACATCACCTGCACCGACAAGGCGGTCATGAGGAGTGCCGCTTATGCATGCAGTACTCGATCTGCCCAGTCTGTGGCAGTAATTTAAAGTCTACGCGAGCTGCTTAAGGGACTGCAGGTAGGCTAAGTCGACGATAGCCGAAACGTGACGCCCGGGATATAGGATCCTTGTCTACGTTATTTGAAGATAACGTCATTAACAAAGTGAAGTCTCGTCATGAATGTGGCTGTAGCCGTATGTACATATAAAGCCTTGTGCGCCTTTTTTGAATCGTAAGAGGGATTTGCCAGGCAACAAGGCTTCACGTTGGCATTAATAACATGCTAAACATCATCCGAGAGCGTATAACCATTTGAACGGTATAGCCCGAGTTCAAGGCTCAATGTCCCATACTGCTTTCCTCATTTCACGTGAATTGAGACCGCCTCGCTCACTGCAGAAACGCGTCATCAACGACCCATCGCTCCTTCAAAGGACGTGGAAGCAGCACGAGTCAGCTTGACAATGAAACACGTCAATGTTAACAGGACACGTAGACAGGCACGGAACGTGGCACTCCCATCTGAAGTCCACTCATGCATAGTCTTGTTATTGAACCGTCACTTCAAGGACAGTAGTTTGGCATCACACTAGTTCTGGAGTCTCGAGCATGAGAAACAAGACAGCCAGCTCACGACTGGGTTCCAATAAACCGGGTACAAGCTACCTACCCGCGTCTGGAACACAAGATCTGCCCTTGCCCTGAATATCTCGGTCATGTGAAACGGTGATGCCCAGTGCGATATCACTGTGTCAAAGGAAAGGCTCAGACAATGAAACGGGGAGAAGATTGGTAGTTGTCAGACATTTCCGACTGCAGAATTCCCGCATGCCATGCCCTGGCTCCGTTTCTTCGTGATGGGCCTCGATGAATGCAGTCACGAGGCATTCCATGCGTGTGAAAGAGATGTCACCGAAGGCTCCGGATAGGGCAGAGGTTCAGCGAGATTCGACGACATGTCAACTTCAAAGGGTAGTAGTATTGGGATATTCATTCATGCAGAGCCGTATTGAGCAGCAGTCATCAAGGCCCCACAGTCGTTGCTACCTATGCGGATGAGGAATGATTATACTGATAGTGATTGTGTATACATACAAGCGGATATACGTATATGCCTGATAGTGATGAGAGAGTAGGTACTTTGGATGAAGTCGGTTTTACCGGGCTGGGCTGGGTTGGGGTTAGGTGGCGAGTCGACCCACTAAAGCGGACGGCCGCTCCCGGGGCTAAAAAAAAGGCTGGGCCGGGCCGGGACCGGAGGCCAAAACCGGCGGGACCCCAAAGAGTAGGTGGGTAGAGTCGGGACCCTAGAGTCGGGGTTCCCAGACACGTGACGTGATATGTTGGTTCCAACAGTATCGGTAGGATGTTGGTGGTAGGGTCGTGACGATTGAGTCTTCAATGGGCTGGTTATCGAGACGACGATAAGACGACAAGGATGGGATGTTCCCAGCAGCAAAAAGAAAAAAAAACAGAGCATAGACGGAGAGACGGCTCGGAGGGTGAAAGAAACGGGGAAAAAGACCCGATGCTGACTGCACAATGCTTTTTACGGTCACGGACCTCGTCAGCTGAACGACTGACTGCGGACAGTGACAGCCAACCGACAGCCCGGCTAGCTCATGGGGCGACTCCAAGGCAGGCCGTGGACTAAAAAGAAAGAAAAGATGCGTCATGGCGGGCGCGGCTAAGAATAGGCCTGGCCTATGGAGAGCCGGCATGGAGGTGACCAGTTTCGGGCCGAGGCTGGAGGGACTAAGCCACGAGGTGAAGGGTGAGAGGAGAGAGAGAGAGAGGGTGAGAAGCAGTTTGATTGGGTGAGCCGGAAAGGAAAATGTTACGTAGCATTCATCGCGAGAAGCTTGCATTCAGAATTGGAGATTCGACGCCCTTTTCCAAGATTCGAGCGTCTTTTTTTTTTCTTTTCTCCTTTGAAAGAGGGATTTGGGGGAGGGGAGCTAGGTGTGTATGTAGGTAGGTAGGTAGAGGTAGTTCTGGGGGGGTGTTGAGTTGAGTTGAGAAAGAGAGAAAGAGAGACGGAGAGAGATGAAGAGGAAGAGATGGAGGGAGACAGAGATGACGAGGAAGAGAGACGAAGAGAGAAAGAGAGAGAGAAAGAGATGGATGAAGACGAAGACGGCATCACTGCTTGACGCGTGCTGTTGCTGCTGCTGCGTTCCGCAACTGTCTTCAACTCAAGTCAAGCCAAGTCAAGTCAAGGTCCCCGGACGACCACGGAAAATACCAATCGACAATCGAGGCAAAAAAAAGGGAAATAAAATAAAATAAAAAACTACCGCGTCGTGGTAACGTGTCCTGAGGGCAGCGTCGCACGCGACTGCATGCAGAAGCGAGCCTCTCTCTCTCTCTCTCTGTCACTCTTTTTCACACACTCTCACACACTCTCTCACTCTCTCGCGCTCTCGCTCTCCCTGCCCTCCTCCAACGCAAAAAAAAAAAAACACGCGTCGACAAAAAATGATGTCTTGGACTTACTGCAGGGCGAGAATTCCATGAGAGAGATGATAGGGAGAAAAATGGAATAAGAAGAAGAAAGGAAAGGGAAAAAAAAAAAATAAGGTACTTACAACTTCACTTAGCTATCGAAATAGCTTTCTTCGCCACCGTGAATTTTTTTTTTCTTCCCATCTCGAATCTTTCTCTGCACGGACGGATGGACGAACTGCCTCTGGTTACCATGTCCGTACAGTGTGGCATGCACACCGTCTCCACACCCGCTCGCCGCCGGGGGCTTAACTTCAGCGCGCGCGGGGGGGGGGAAAGAAAGAGAAGGGGGGGGGGGGGGGCCACAGTGGCGGTGCCGGAGACGGTTCACAGTATGGATACCGAGAGCGTGGAAGCTACAGGTAGGAGGAAACATGGAAAAAATAATAAAGAGAATCGCCCTATTATGTAACGACCACTAGTAAGAAATACTAGCAGTCTAGCACTACTAGTACTATAAGCATTCCCGCTAGCTGCCCGCGTTAGCTGCTAGCTGGATTGCCTCCCGCACTGTACATATCTCCCTCCTCTCCTCCTCCTCCTCCTCCTCCTCCTCCCCCCCAATCCCTCCCCCGCTTGAACGGCCAAGGGCCCCTCCCCCGCGCGGCACAGTGCAATCTAGTCTATCCCCCCCCGTTGACTCCCTCGTCCATTATTGTATACAGATTCCAACCTCAGCCCCAAGCTTGGATTCGTCGCACCGCGCCAGTCAGCGTCTTCTCTCTCTCTCTCTCTCTCTCTCTCTCTCTCTTTTTTTTTCAATGGGTCGTTTCCCTCTTACTCTGCCCACTTCTCACTTCTTACTCTCACTTCTCACTCTCTCTATCCACTTACTGGCTGGACCTTTCCGTTCCATTCCATCTCTTCTATTCCTCCTCCCCTTCGTCCGAGCCGAATTTTCTCTCCCTCCGTCTCGACGACTACAGAAAACCCACCCTGTTCCCGCGCCCACACAATTGTTTCCTTCTTCCTCTTCCTCTTCTTCATCATCACATACTACTGCTTTTTCCAAGGGTCCCCCCTTCCTCCCACCCCTCCCCGCGTCGACCCGCTTGCAAAGGCCCGAATATATATCCTACTGAACCCACGCGAACAAGATCAGATCTCTCTCCACCACCCGCAAATCTTCCTTGTCCTTTTACTGCTACTACCCTCCCTCTCAAGATAAGAGGAGAGAGAGAGCAATCGAGAAAGAAGAATCCGATATCCCAAGAAACAAAAACCTCTCTTCCGTCCCGTCCTGGGGAAACATAAAAGGCAAGCAAAGCACAATTATAACCAGGGCGTGGGAGGGAGGGGGGGCAGGGGATCCGACAAAAATCCCCTCGCTGCGGCCCATGGTGGTATCGACCACGGCCTCGTTCCTCTTCCATCGCCTCCGCCCCTCGGGCCTCCTCCACGTGGCCGACGGCCGACGGTGCGCCGTCCCGACATCATCTTACCCGATAACGTCGCCGATATGACGCAAGCCGTCAAGCGCGCATGCGACGCCTGCCATCGTCGCAAGGTAAAATGCGACGGCATCAACCCTTGCCGTAACTGCTCCTCCGCCCAGCTCTCCTGTACCTACAATGCCATCCCCCAGAAAAAGGGCCCCAAGGGCTCCCGCGCCAAGGTTATCAGCGAACTGCGCGAGACCCAGCGCCAGACGAGCCTCTCGGCAAAGGTCCAGAACCGCATCAACGGCATCGCATGCCCCCCCACAAACCCGAGCTTGGGCCCCACCCCGGGGCTCGTCACCAGCGAGCTCGTCAAGGATTGCGCCCTCTTCTTCTTCGACAACCTGTATCCCCAGGTGCCCATCCTCGACCGCCATCAGTTGGAACAGCAGCTGCTTTACATGGAGCAGAACCGCGATGCCTATTGCCTCATGACCTCGCTGTGCGCCTACATCATGTTGCAACCTGGCATGTCCATGCCTCCCGGCGACCCTTACAGTCTCGATATCCTGCCCGGCGCCAACATCATCTCCAGTCAGCTGCTCCTCGAGGAGACTCTGCGCGTCCGAAAGGGCTACGAGTACCTCGACGCCGTCACCTTCAACGCCCTCGTCACAAACTTCTTCCTCTTTGGCTGCTACCACGGCCAGGAGATGCACGACAAGGCCTGGTACTACCTCCGCGAGGCCACCACCATGATCCACATGGCCGGCATGCACAAGGAGGACTACTACATGCAGTTCGATACTGCCGAGTCCGCTCGCCGACGACGCCTGTTCTGGCTCTTCTTCCTTCTCGAGCGGTGAGTACCCGTTTCTGCCATCCCCCGACCCCCTTCACCACCCACAGGCGCTGATTCCTCTTGCAACACAACAGAGCCTACGCCCTTCAACGTCAACGCCCCCTGTCTCTGCAGGCCACCATCAATCCTCCGACCCTCGGCGACGACCCCAGCGATGCGCAGGCGCATCAGCTCGGGAGCTTCATCCTCCTCGTCAACCTCTACCGCCCCTTCGATGATGCCTTCACCTCTTCCTGGAGCAACACCAAGAGCCGTTTATCGTCGCAGTATCTCAACAATCTGCAGAAACAGCTCAATGAACTTGTCCAGTCCTACGCCTGTCAAGACAGCAACTTCAACGACATACACATCAATCAACGCTGGCTTAAAAACACTGTCTGGCAATTGACCGGCAGCGGCGGCGACGATTCCATGTCGTTCCAGTACCCAATGCACATGTCGCGGGACCTCGTCGCCAACATGGCGGCCCAGCTCCCCGTGCAAGATGATTTGCTGGGACCCGTCCTGGTAGGCCACCTCCCCCTTTTACCACTCGAGAGGAATACATCGTGCTTACACGTACATCTTAGGTCGAGAGACTGTTGGAGATGACCCTGACCATGACCGAATTCCTCGCCATGCAGCCTCCCTCGGCCGACCCCTTCTCCGTCGGCCCCCGCGAGCACCTCAGCCAGACCATGACCATCATCGCCATGTCCCGCAACGGCGATCATCGCTTCCTACCTCTGCTGCTCAACAAGGTCAACCAAGTGCTACCGCGCATAGCCAGCCCAATGCTTCGGAGCGCCCCGGAGAACTCGAGCTTGTCGAGCGCCGACATCTTTGACGGCTTTGGCAATGCCGGCATGGCCCAGCCGCCACCGACCAGCCAGATGCACATGTGCCCCCCCGACTTTGACCGCAAGTTTTCCGTCGAAGAATACGACAAAAAGTACGCCATGGACATGAACGGCAGTCCGTCGGAATCTGTCTCTACGTCGAACCATTCCAGCTCCCCCTCGTCTTTACCGCAACACCCCTCGTCCGACTTGAGCAGCTCCTTCGTCGGATCTCCCGGCATGGTATCCCCCGGCCTCGACTATGGTCACAACCTCAACGGCTTCGGCTGTCCAACCATGCCCGATCTGGTCATGCATCCCATGAACGGCGCCGGACAGGCAACCCCGATCAGCGGGCAGCACCACCAGCGTCTGAGCTCAGGCCACGACGGCAGTAGCATATCGCATCACGGAAACGGTCTTTCGCCGCAGAGCATGCGCTCCGCCGGCATAGCGCCCTCGTCGCATCCCATGAACTTCGCCCCTCCTTCCACGCAGAGGCAGGACGGCTTCCGCATGCAGGCTCCTCCTCAGATGGGCGATTTCAACGCCATGCCTCGCTCCGGCTCCGACGCCACCGCCGGCTCCATGATGGGATTGAACCACATGGGTAGCGAGCTCGACTTCGGCGCCATAGGATAGCAATTCTTACGCCCTCCCTCCCCTGTTTGAAGCAATGGAAAGAAAACTCCTGCCTAACTGACGACTGGCTCGTCTGCGGCAGGGCGACAATATTTCATTGATCTGATCTTACCTACTTATCGTCTATTTGCGTTTATATATGTCCTCACCACTCGCCTCAACTTTCTTCTATACCTCCCCTCTCACCTGCCATTTCTTACTATCTCCCCCCTGTTTTTTCTCTTATGGCTTCGCGGAAATCATGACCCAACTCAGGGACGGTTTACAGCAGCTTTACGCCTACGAGCAAGAGTCTCGTTCAGACGGGGTTGAAGCGCGCAAATTTCTTGTCACCTCTTTCTTTCTCGAAAGAAGGGAAGACGGCTTTTTTTTTTAAAAAAAAAGAAGAGGAATAGCTCTCCGGTTGAAGCGGCTGGTTGCGTCTCGCCGGGAAGGTTTCTTTTTTGTGTGGCTTGAAGATGGGGATTTCGTTTCTTTTCTTTTGGAATATCATTTCGTAGCGGACGGCGCTGGGAGAGCAGATTGGGAGGTGATGAGTTGTTTTTTTTTTTATTGGTGCATTCATAAAAGGACGTTGGATAGGCATTGGAGATGGGAGAGATGGGAGAGAAGGGCACCATGGGCATCATCCTTTGAGTCGTAATGGCATAGCGTGCCTGGGGTGAGCCTGCTGTCTGGATACATGTTAGGTGCTGCTTAGCAGTTATATCGAATTGGCAGATTGTTATATTCCTGTATCTTAGCTTTGCTATCGGTATATGTCGTTATATATCATGGTCTAGACGGTTAATGGCCTGTTGTCTATCTTGATTCTTCGTCTCATCTTGGTATGACTTGAAACACCAGTTCCCTCGTTTATATGCCGCGACGATATAAGTTATGTCGTGATCATGCAAGGTTTATGCTGTGACCGTGGACATACTTACACTTTCAAGTCGTGGTTGTAGTGAGGGCCACGGCAGCGCCTTTATAGTGGCTATGATCTGAGCGTCTCTCCATAGATACCTCCACTTTTGAGTGTCAGAGCTGCGTCTGTGACGGTAGGACTTGTGCCTGTAGGCCGTGACCGGACCTGCTCTATTTTATCTCCACGGCTACGGCATGGGCAGCCAGCGTCTCGATGCGCGCTGCATACAGGCTCATCCAGTGGCAGACCGGATCGCCCCATATGACGCCCCGGAGCTGGTCCTCGCGACAGGTCACGGCCTCGACGGCCTCGACGCGGCGGGCGTCGACGGCGGACACGTCGCCGCGGAGAACGACGATGCGGCCGGCGTTGCTGAACGTCGAGGGCGGCACCGGCCAGAAGGACGGCGTCGGATACTGCGGCGGAGGCGGTGCTGGAGGGGGCGGGCTGGCTAGTAGGGCGAGTAGGCTCTTGACGTACGCCTTGTCGGCTCTGGCGACGGGGTCGCCTTCGTTGACGAAGGAGAGGAAGACGCCGGATGATGGGTTGGCGAGGGGGAGCAGGCTGACGGGCGGGGCGCCGAAGGTGATGCAGTGGACGCGGCGGAAGCACGAGGCTAGATGGGAGAGTTCGCTTGCGGCGCCGTCGGCCAGCATGTGCATGTAGAGAAGGGCGGCGACGGCCCCGCCGGCGGAGTGGCCCGTGAGGACGAGGCTGTGAGAAGCGCGGGCCGGGTCCTGGCTGAGGATGAGACGCAGGCGATCGGCGGCGGGACGGATCATGGCGCGGGCGGCAGATAGGAAGCCGGCGTGACAGGCGTTTCCCGCGTCGTCGAGAAAACCCGTTGGCTCGGTCGGCTCGGAGCGGAGGTTGACGGCCCAGTCGGCGAGGGAGGCTGTGCCGCGGACGGCGAGGACGACGGTGCCGGCTGCATCGGCTGGGACGGAGCGGATGTACATGGCCTTTGAGCCGGAGCGACGGTCGGCGGGTACGAGGACCGATCGGCGGCGTTCGAGGGCGGATGATGGCGGTGAATAGACGCGTAGTGAGCATTGGGCAGCCAGACAGATGAGCGGCCAGATTGCTGTGTCGCTGTTTTGGGGGGGGGGGGGAAGAGGGTTAACTTGCTTGTGAAGATGGGGGGTTCTTAAAGAGGTTGGAAGGGGTGGCTTACAGGGTGAGAGGTGGAAGGGCCATTGGTAGCTTGGAGTTGATGTAAAGCTGGACCTTGGCTAGGTATCGGACGGGCACAATGGAGGCATGCGGTAGGAGACGAGCATCGTGAGGTCTCGGACGCTCGGCAGCTCTGGTAAGGTCTCGCTGTCCGGTTGTCGTCGCGAAGTCGGGCGCTGGGTGGCAGGGCAAGAGATCAGCGACCTCCTGGCCGGTGTACTGCTCGCATTCGAGGACGCGATCGAAGCGTTGGAGCATGATGTCGTCTTCAGGGCCGACGGCTGGTTGTAGCCATGGCGAAGGATGGTGTTGCGGCGGCGGCGGCGGCGGCGGCTCGAGCATGGGGATCGTCGTCCATGGCCTATTGATATTCGGAAACGGACCGTTGAGAACTGGGATTGGAGCCGTTGGGAGGCGCATAGGCGGCGCCGGAGTGAAGTAGACATTTGGGGGATCCGTCAACGAATGACTCGACTTGTGCCCCCTGCGACCGGAGAAGAAGCCCATGATGGACGGCAATCTGTCGATGGCTCTGTTGCGCGAGCCAGAGCTGCATCTTATTACGGTGGTGCTCGGCGCGGGGCAGTGGAGGAGGGGAGGGTGTTGAGACAGCCGGGGCGGGAAACGATATGCGTGGCTAATAGTCGACTGCTAGGACTAGGAGGCAGTATCCGTAGTTGGTTCAAGCATCGACGCATGCTGGCTGGCTGGCTGGCTGGCCTATTTATGGAAGTGAGCTGGTTTGGTTCATTCGTCGGCGGCTCCATCGCCGGTGTAGAGCGGTCGGTCTCACCTATGAATAAACCGAGCGAGAATATCTCAGCCTCAAGGCTCTCGGTAAAGGGGGGTTGAAATCACAGTCAGTCATAGAGAGGCGCCCTCTGCCATTAATGAGTCCATCGTGGCTTAATACCGAGAATTCGTCGCCGACGCACGTGATCCGGCTTCGGTGGTGACATTCACGGTCAGCAGCTGTCAGCTGGCGCGGAACAGCATTTCCCCGCTCCCGCAGAGAACTCTGACCAGGTGTTTCAAGGGAATTCTCACTCAGGCTTCGTTTTTTTTTGTGCTCAACACCGAGCCAGCAGAGAGCAAAGCCTCATCCCCAAGAAACCTCTGCGCTCTTGGCGCCTTACCCTTTCTCTCCTTCCCACCCCCCTTCGTTGAATAACCCTATCTCGGCTATTCATCATGGCGTGGAGGAATCAAGGTATCACGGGCTCCAACAACATCCCCTTGGGGAAGTCGCGACGTTTCGGTGGCGAGCCTGAGGAAGATCATTTCGATCGCGGCGATAACAAACGTGGTCGTGATCCTGAGCCTCGTGGCGAGACGGATGGTCCTCGTCGTCGCAAGAAGCGTAACCGATGGGGTGACGCGTCGGAGAATAAGGCTGCTGGCCTCATGGGCTTGCCTACTGCCATTTATTCCAACATGACGAGCGAGCAGCTTGAGGCCTACACCCTCCATCTTCGCATCGAGGAAATCAGCCAGAAGCTTAGAATCGACGATGTCGTCCCTGCTGATGGCGATCGGTGAGTCATTCCCCCTCTCATTATTTTTTCCACACACCTCTCCCAACTGCCTTTACGAAAACGAAGGTCACGACATGCTCATCTTTCGTCCAGATCCCCCTCTCCGCCGCCGCAGTACGATAATCATGGCCGGCGTATCAACACTCGCGAATACCGCTATCGCAAGAGACTCGAAGACGAGCGACACAAGCTTATCGAACGGGCCATGAAGACGATCCCGAATTATCACCCGCCGCAGGACTACCGACGTCCCACCAAGACCCAGGAAAAGGTCTATGTTCCGGTCAACGATTATCCAGAGATTAACTTCAGTATGATTGCAAACTCCTCCCTACCTTCCCCCTGCCCACCCTCCCTATTTCTTTCCTTTCTACTTTCGCTTTGTACACTATTACGCTTACTGCATTTTTCACTGGGGTGCACGCCCTGGTGCTTTAACTCTTCTGAACCGTGTGAAACTTTGATGCTAACATCCAGGTTCAAGTCGGTCTACTCATTGGCCCGCGTGGCAACACTCTCAAGAAAATGGAAGCAGACTCGGGTGCCAAGATTGCGATTCGCGGAAAGGGTTCGGTCAAAGAGGGCAAAGGCCGCTCCGACGCCGCCCACTCCAGCAACCAAGAGGAAGATCTTCACTGCCTCATCATGGCAGACACGGAAGAAAAGATCAACAAGGCTAAGCAGTTGATTCATAACGTTATCGAGACGGTACGTAAAGAAACTCGGTCCTACTCTGCCGTTGCATCTTGCTGACCAGATCTCGCCAGGCCGCTTCTATTCCCGAGGGACAGAACGAACTCAAGCGCAACCAGCTCCGAGAGCTCGCCGCGCTCAACGGAACGCTGCGCGATGATGAGAATCAAGCCTGTCAGAACTGTGGTAAGATCGGCCATCGCAAGTATGATTGTCCCGAGAGACAGAATTACACCGCCAGCATCATCTGTCGAGTTTGTGGAAACGCCGGCCACATGGCGCGCGACTGCCCTGATCGCCAGAGAGGCGCCAACTGGCGCAACGACTCCAATGGTGGCCGTCACGCTGGCCGAATCGGTGGCGGCGACGCTGTTGATCGTGAGATGGATGTGAGTGTCTCTTCTACATGTCTTCACACCCGAGTTGAAGACAAAGCTAACCGCGATTTCTAGCAACTCATGCAAGAGCTCGGTGGAGGCTCCAGCGCTCCGGCAAGGATTGAAGCAGGTCCTGGCGGCCACGGCGGACAAGGCGGTTATAGCGGTCACGGCGGTCACGGCGGCCACGGCGGTCACGGCGGCCACGATGAGGGAGATGCCGCCAGACCCTGGCAACGCGGTCCGCCTGGTGGTGCGCCTGGTGGCGGGCCTGCTCCCTGGCGGTCGCGCCAACACGACAACCACGATGGAGGTTCCGGCGGAGGTTCCGGCGGAGGCCCTACCCCTTGGGCTCGCGAGCGCCCTCGCGGCCAAGATTACCACCACGGCCACCACGGCGATGGCTATAACGACTACTCGCACGGCTCTGGCGGCGGTGGACCGCCGGGCGTCGGCCCGTGGCGTCAGACTGCCCCCGGCACGCAGGGTGGCTACGGTGGCTACGGCGGTTACGGCGGCGGCGGTGGCTACGGCGGAGCACCTCCTGGCATGGGTTCAGTCCCAGGGCCTCCTCCTGGTCTTGGCCCTTCGGACGGACACCGTGGATCGTATCAGCAGTACTCGGGCGCCCCTCCGCCTCCGCCCCCCCCCCCCCCCCCCCCCCGATCTGGCGAGTCTCCTCCCCCGCCTCCTAGCAATCAGCCGCCGCCACCGCCTCCCGGAGCATAGAATGAAGCCGAGGTTCGAAGAGCATCGCGACGATCGACTGTCGTCTCACGCAGGAGGGATGTACGGAAGTACTCACAGTGATTTTTTTTTCTCGCAGATCAACTTGGCGGCCCGGCTTCTGCAGTCACTTGTCTTCGAGAGAAGCGACGTGTCAGCAGCAGCAATAGTATTTTACTACTAGTGTCGACGGATGAAAGGTAAAATGGCGTTGTTGAGGCTAATTGCACGAACTCCCACTCGCAGCCGCCCCTGCGGTCCATCGCGTTGAGGAAGTTTTGGCAACCTCAGGCGACGAATGGCTTTGATTTGTGCTTGCTAATGTGAGAGATGGTTCTACAGTTAAACAAGAAAAACGGTTAGGAGATAGACCCTTAGCGGTCGTGGGAAGTGTGCTCACATGATGGTTGGTGAAACCACTATCTCTCCAGACACCGTTAATCAACGGTGACATCCAAGGCTAGGAGAGGCACGTGTGCATGTATGTACTCTGAGGTAGAGTTCATCGTGGATAGTTCTGCCACCTAGGTAGTCTCTCAGTGAGCATGGTAGAGCATGTAGTTGGGGTTGCGTGGACACGGATAATGCTACCTCTTCAGTTAGTAGTAGTAGCCTTGCCCTGCTATGCACAGTCTATCCGTTCGCCCAGCTAACGTGACAGGTATGTAATCACTAATCAATAATCGTGATTACCTAGCACTACTCCGTACCTAGTCGGCACCTAGTTGCTGTGATTAGATACGTCATATCTGATAGCAGATACAGTACTAGCAGGTTAGAACACTAGCAGATTGGAGGTGACAGAACTCCTCCAACGTCGCACGTCAATCTCTGTCCTTACACCAACCACCTCTCGTGATTCGGCTTATCCACCCCCCTTCCCCCCCTATCCGGTGGACGACGGGCTCTTCCGACAAGGGCCGGGGCCGCATGACCACCGAAAGCAGCCGCTCGCCTCCTCCGCCGCCAGCATGAAGCTCGGCAATCCGTTTGCCTTTGGGCCCGGCCCCGTCACCTTCTGGACAACGGCCGTCTACCTCGCCGTCGTCATCCCGCTCATCTACGTGCACGAGACGGTTCCTCCGGCACCCGTCAACGACGTCCTCGCTCATGGTCTCAACTTGACGGAGGCTTGGGGGGACCTCCAGATCATGACCAAGGCCTACCATCCCTACAACAGCCGCGAAAACGACGTCGTGCGTCGCCACCTCCTCGACCGTGCCGCGCAGATCCTGGACCGTAATGGTGTCGACTACACCGTCGAGCTGGGCACGGATGTGGGCGGCGGTTCGGCTGAAAAGACTCCTGGGGCTGTCATCTTCGACGATCGCGTCTCCAACGTGACCTACACTTACCAGCGCTCCAGTTCCTCCTCATGGGCTGGCGAGTACTTTGAAGGCAGCAACGTCTACGTCTATGTGCGCGGTAAGGATGATCCGAATGGTAATTGGTGGCTTTCGCCGTCCGTGGCCTCCTCGCATCATAGCGGCGGCGTCCTTGTCAATTGTCACTTCGACTCGGTCTCGACCGGCTATGGCGCGACCGACGACGGCGTGGCCTGCGTGACCATGCTTCAGCTCCTCAGCTACTTTACGTCGCAGGGCCGCCAGCCCAAATACGGTATCGTATTTCTCTTCAACAACGCCGAGGAGGACGGCCTGCTGGGAGCGCGTGCCTTTGGCAACAGCCCCTTGCTCAGCTTTTGCCACACCTTTGTCAACCTCGAGGGCGCCGGGGCCGGGGGCCGGGCTATGCTGTTCCGCACGACCGACCTGGAGACGGCCAAAGCATACTCCGGAAGCCCGCATCCGTTCGGGTCCGTCGTGGCGGCCAACGCTTTCGAAAGCGGCATCATCCAAAGCGACACCGACTACTCCGTCTTCGCCAGGGTCTATGGCCAGCGCGGTCTGGACATTGCCTTTTACGAGCCTCGGTCTCGTTACCACACGCAAGAGGATGACGCCCGCCACACGTCGACGGACAGCGTCTGGCACATGCTGTCGGCGGCCCTGGCCTCGACCGAGGCTCTGTCGGCCACCACCGGCGTCGAGTTTCAAGGCCCTCGCTCTGACGGGAGGCAGGACCTCGCGCAGAACGGCAGGCCGACCGAGGGCGTCTGGTTCGACCTCTTTGGCAGTGCGTGGGCGGCGTTTCCGCTTAGAGGGCTGTTTGCCTGGTCCCTGACGCTGCTGGTCGCCACGCCCTTGGCGCTGATGCTCATCACGTACTTTTTGGCTCGCAGTGATCGGTATTACTTGTTTGCCAAGGAAGTCGACGACCCCGACGGGGGGGATCCCGTTTCGCTCAGGGGCTGGAGGGGTTTCTTTCGCTTTCCGTTTGCGCTGACCGTCGCCGTCGGTCTCACCATCGCTTCGGTCTTGCTGGTGGCCAAGGTCAACCCGCTGATCATCTACAGCAGCAGTTATGCAGTGTAAGTTCTCTCTGTTGTCGTTGTACTCCCCTTGTTGTCTTGACGGAGAAAGAGAAAGAGAGGCTGACGTCTAGACGGCAGATGGGCCATGACCATGTCGCTATTCTACGTATCCTTTTGGCTGGTGGCTCGCGGCGCAAGCTTCGTGCGACCCAGCGCGCTGCAGCGAGGCTTCGCCATCTTGTGGCTGTACGTCATATTTTGGGCCTTTCAGGTGTTGGCGGCCGTGGCGGAGGATCGGCTACATATCGGAGCCCTTTACTTTGCTGCCTTTCTTCATACGGCCGTCTTTGTGAGCCTAACAGTGTCTCTCCTGGAGCAATTTGCGCTGCCGTCCAAGCAGGACTTTGCGCGGCGCCTCGGTGCCGGCTCGGAAAGAGACGCCGGTTCGAGCTCCGGTTCGACGGACGAGCAAGGCGAAGACGAGACGGATGAGGCGACGGAGACGACGCCGCTGCGAGCTGGCGAGCCATCATACGGCTCCAACGACGACGGAAATGCCGAGACAACGTTTGCTAGCACTTACCGGCGGTCGGTGGCCGCCGTGGAGGAGACGGCCAAGCCGCAGGGTCAAGCGGCCGCACACGACGGCGAGCAGGCTTGGTCGGACCGGCTTCCGAAGTGGACCTGGTTCGTCCAGCTGCTGATTCTGGCGCCGGTTCACGTCATGATACTGGGTAACCTCGGCCTGGTGCAGACGACGGGCATGTCCATGACGGGCCCGGACGGCAACAGTCTCTTGATCCCGCTCATGGCTGTCGGCATCACTGGCATTCTCCTACTTCTACCCCTCACGCCGTTCCTTCACCGAGTGACGCACCACGTACCCCTATTCCTCCTGGCCGTCTTTGTCGGCACGCTCATCTACAATCTCGTAGCGTTTCCCTTTTCGGCTTCGAGCCGGTTCAAGTTTCGCTTCCAGCAGACAATCGATCTCGACAAGGGCACTAATACGGTCAGCATCACAGGCCTCGAGATGTTCGTCCGACCCGTCGTCGCGTCGGTCCCCTCGGCAGCCGGTCAAAACGTGGCCTGTCCCGCGTCGCCGATCCGAGGCCTCGTCGACTGTCTCTACGAAGCGTCGGTCCTCCCGCCCAACCCAGTAAACGGCACGAAGCTGGAGGATCTCGTCCTGGTCGAGGCCAGCAAGTCCGACGACGGCCGCAGCGCACGCGTTGGCATCCGCGCACCGGCAACCCGCCTCTGTTATCTGGACACGTCGAAGCCAATCTTTGGATTCTCCGTCGAGGGCGGGGGAAGAAGAGACGACCGATTCGGCTCCTTTCCCGACCACGAAGGCCTCCGTAGCATCCGTCTCTGGCGTCGATCGTGGGAGGGATCGTGGAACGTGACGCTCGATCTCATCGACGACAATCACCAAAACCGAAACCGATACCGATACCGAAGCCAGCAGGCGAATGTCGACGGAGTCGAAGCCGAGGACGACGATAAGCCTCTCGAAGTAGCGGTACGATGTGTTTGGAACGATGCGAATTCGGCGAGGTCTTCGATGCCTGCTTTCGACGAGGTTTTGCGCTTTATGCCTGATTGGTCTGTCGTTACGAAGACGACGGTTGGGTTGGTTTCTGTTGGGAGGAGGGTTTCTCTTTGAGTTTGTGTGTGTGTGTTTGTTTCATCCCTAGTTTACATTGTATGAATTGAGGTATTCTTAGACGTTTGTTTTTGGGGGTTTGCTGTTTGATGGTTGTGATATTTGGTTGTATCTTATGAGGTGAGTGGATGAATATACTGTCTTTGAGTTGGGGGCTGGGCTCTGCTTCGTGTTTGATAGTTGGAGGAGTGAGGTGATATGAAGATATGTAAGAGAAGATGGGATAGAAGAGAAGGCATAAAAGACGAAGAAGAGGAGAGAAAATAGGATGATATGAGAGATGAAGACAATGACAAAGACGGACGGAAGAAAGAGAGAGAAACACTCGGACAAGGATTCCTAGAGGAGGACTCAAAAGTCGATATCAAAATAAGATATTATCAATTACTATTACCTAGATAAGAAAGAAGTAAAAGTTGGCTATGAATAAAAGATGCGCTTCTCCAATCGTGCCATGACCAGTCAGACACGATCTTCTCGCCACGAGAAATGAAAAAGATGTTTGGAAATGCAGTGATCCAGCCACCGGGCATTGCAATTCGAAAATCCTTTACAGGAGAGCGGCGGCGACGGCCAGGGCGGCGAGGCCACCGGCGGGGCCGACGGCGCCGGCACCGGCCGTGACGACGGAGGCGGTGGGGCGGGGGCCGACGGTGGTGGTCACGACCTGGGCGGAGGTCTGGGTGGCGACCTGGACGGGGACACACTCGACCTGGCGAGCGGCGTTCTGGTGCTTGGCGCAGATCTTGAGACCCTTGGGGAGAGCGTCGTCTGAAGAGTGTGAGAGTCAGTGAGATGGAGAGATGGAAGGAAGAGAGAAAGGCGGGAGAAGAAAGGAAGACGTACGGATGGCGACATCCTTGCCGCAGCTTTCGAAGACACACTCGCCAACGGTGCTGACGAGATCAGGCATGTGGGAGCAGATGCAGTCGAGCTTGCCATCGCAGCTGGTGTTGCCCTTGGCGGCGTCGGTGACGCAGTGCTGAGCGCAGGCGGGAAGCTCGCTGAGGCCCTGGGGAGAAGTGGCGGAGGCGACGGCGGCGACGGCGAGGATGACGGCGGCGGTGAACTGCATGTTGGCGGTTGGGGTGGGTTTGTTTAAGAGAGTCTGTGAAAGACGGGAGTGAAGAGTGTGATGGAGATGAGAAGATGAAGCGAAGATGCTTTAGTGAGTTGATTGAGAGAGAGAAGAGTTGATTTGTTTGGTTGTTGAGATGGTTGATTGTTGTGAGTGATGAGGATAGGAACTGGGTGGAAGCAAGACGTCCTTATATACCACTTTCTCGACCTCTTTCGCTCTCGACTGTACTTACTTGGGAAGACGAAGCCCCGGCTGTGATGCGCTGACCATGTCCGGGAGACGAGCTCTGCCTCTTTCGACATGTTTGCTTCCCCGAGCAGACCGCCTTGGAAGCAAGTCGGACAAGACGGTAACTCTCTTTGCCCCTCTTCCATTTCCCCCCTTCTGTGCCTGTTTGCCGCTGTTGGATGCGGCTCATGATCGGACTGTTTCCATCACTTCTTGTTGAAGAGGGCAACGTGGTTAATCGCCGTCGACGCATCTGGCTTGGTTTGTCGCTTCTTTCGCCCTAGGCCGCCCGCTTTGGCCCGTCAAAGTGGCCGAGTCTAGGAGCAGAAGAGGCTTAACCCAGACGCTGGCGCCGGCACGGGACGCTCGCTCACCCGCAAGCCATGTTCACCCCATTATCTCCCCCATAAGATTGGGTGCCTGTGCCTTGAACCGCACGGACTGGTTCGTACACGGATGCGCGGGTCAAAGCGCCGAGACAACGAAGGGAAAAAAACGTGCTGCCAAGTCCGGGGTAATGATGATTTGGTTGACGCTTAGAGACCGGCATTGATGGGGCTCTAGCCGCCTTTAGTGGCCCTGTCCGGGAGGCCGGGCCGGTAGGGTGAACAGTCTTCACCTAAACTGCAACTGAGTGTCAGTCGCAACTGTGGTCAACTTGAGATGATACTCGCGATATCTGCAGATAGCAGGGAATGTCTCAAGTTGTCAAGAAAGATAGAGACCAGGTAATCAATTCGTTGACCACCAGTGGCAGAGCAATAATATCAGACATAGTAAGAGAGGAGAATGTATGTATGTATGTGTGCAATTCCATACTATGCATAAATATATGCGACGGCTCGAAACCTTCTTACCCGTGATGCAGCATCTCCGCTCGTATGTTTGCCGCGGCTCATCAATTGCATCATCTCTGGCAGAACAGTTCTGATCAAATGGACAGCGGCAAGGTCTTCAACGTGGGCGTCATCGGCTATGGGTAGGCAGGCCGTCGCATCAATCGTCGCACGCTGACGCTGGCTGGCTATTAGCCTGTCAGCCAAGATCTTCCACATCCCCTTCATCGCCGCCACGCCACAGCTGCGTCTGCACGCCATTGTTCAGCGGTCGCCAACCAAAGCGAATTCGGCGCCTGAAGATCACCCGGGAGCACGTCACTATGAAGACGTAGAAGAGCTGCTGTCCGACACCGACGTCGACCTCGTCGTCGTCACCACGCCGCCTGACAGCCACTTTGACCTGACCAAGGCGGCGCTCCAGGCGGGAAAGCATGTGCTAACGGAAAAACCGTTCGTGCCGACGGCAGCCGAGGCGGACCAGCTCATCGCCCTGGCTCGCGAGAAGAAGCTGCTCTTGTGCGTCTATCAGAACCGTCGATGGGACGGCGACTTCTTGACGGTGCGCCGCCTGCTCGCCAACCAGACGCTGGGTCGCATCGTCGACTTTGACTCGCACTTTGATCGGTACCGGCCCAACGCCCCGGTGGCGAGCTGGAAGGGAGACTTGAACACGGCATCCGGGGGCGGCGCCGTCTTCGATCTGGGCTCGCATCTCGTCGACCAGATCTACATCCTCTTCGGCATGCCGCGCTCCGTCCACGGCCGACTCCTCTCCCAGCGAAGGGGATGCCTCGACGTCGTTAGCCCAGACAGCATGACGGCCGAGCTGACGTACGCCAACGGCATGCTAGCACACGTCCGCACCAGCGTCCTCAGCCCGGAGACGAGCCAGCTGCGCTTCTGGATCCGCGGTGAGCGAGGCAGCTTTCGCAAGCTTGACCTTGACCCGCAGGAAGACCAGCTCAAGGCCGGAATCAAGCCCACGGACCACGACTTTGGCTGCGAAGACCCGCATAAGATGCGTCTCGTCCTGGTCGGCGACGACGGCGTAGGGCGAGAGGCTGATATGCAGGTCGTAGAGGCGAAGACGTACCGCGACTTTTACGCGTCTTTGGGCAGAGCGCTGCAGAGCGGTTGCGAGGACGATTTGCCGGTGAAGGCGGAAGAAGTGCGTCATGTCCTGCGTATCCTCGAGGCCATTGTCGAGAGTGCGAAGAATGGCGAGGACGTCGTCTTGGGCTGAGCAGAGTGCTTTTCGCAGGGGGGGCTAAGTTGGTACCGCTCGATGTGAGAGGCTGTCTGCCTTCTTCTCTGTCTTTCGCTATCTATCTCGCTCTGAATCTACAGATAAATACTATCGATAGCATGAACGTGACTTTTCTCTCGCTATCCTTTCTTCTCTCCTTCCTTGCTAGGTATTTTCCTACTAACCTACCTTCTCCTCCTCCTTCTCCTCCTCCTTCTCCTCCTCCTCCTCTCTCGCTCTCTCTCTCATCCTCTCTCTCGTCCTCTCTCTCGTCCTCTCTCTCCTCCTTATCCTCTCCCTCCTCTCCCACCTCTTCATCCTCTCCCTCCTCTCCCCTCCACTCTCAACCACCAACATGTCGATGCCTTCACAGCTGAAGCGCCCCGGACAGGCGTCCGCGAATAGCTCCTGGTCAAGTTTCCTCTTCCCGGGTTCAACCTCCAGCTTCTTCGGAAAAGCAAGAACTCACACCCTCAGCAACACTACTGCAGGCCACGATACCTCTACCTCCTACCCTCTTTCGTACTCCCTTCAAGACGCTGATGATATAGAGTCCTTGCCCGGCTGGCCCTATTACCCCCCCAACGATGACTGCACTGAGTTCAGGAACTGCTTCAAGCCGACCTTCTTCGCCTCCGAGGCTGAACGCATGGCGCTTAATCCCGAGGTTCGCAGCCCGTCAGACTATGCAGTAGGACGCAGGAATCAACTTGGGCGCTACCTCTTGCACTTTCTCGCTTTTCTGACCTACACGTCGTTCATATTCTTCTATTACATCGAAATCGAAAAGTTCCTCAGTTCATGCTGCGGCGTTACTGATGTGGCCGTTACTGATGTGGCCGTTACTGATGAGGCAGCGGCCCATTTTCGCAAGAAACAAAACGCGTCGTCATCGGAATCGGTGCCGAAACCGGAGGAGTCGGAGCTGTCTCTGGGCATTACATGGCCCGAGGGCATTTTTTTGACCTGCATCGTCTGTCTTATTGCACAGGCTTTCCCCAGGTAATTGTTGCCGTCTCTGCCCATGCCATAGCCAGCTGCTGATGGAGAGGGGTGGGGGTTTGCTGTATAGCGTGCGTTCCGCGCGAGAGTTGATGGAACGAAGCAACGCCATCTGCTTCGACTTGGCTTATGCCTTTCTCAAATGCTGTGATGGAGGCACCCAGCCCGTCATCTTGTGCGTTGCCACGTCCAGATTCTCCAGAGCAACTTAACCGCTGACAGTGGTATTCAGCGAGTGTCTCGCCCTGCTCGCTGCCTTTCCCGTCGTTCTTCTGGAGGAGCTGAGGATGAACACGTGCGAGCCAAACGTTACGGGTTACTGTAAAGAAGCCGGCAGGAAGATGTGTTTACTCCGTCATGGCATCTATAATGGTTCCAGCGTCGGCTCGACCATGATGACGGGCGGAAGTGTTCGGTCCCGCACCGACAACACAGCGGAGTCGAGTGGCTCGATGCTGAGGCCCCAATTCGAGCAGGTCGATTACTTTTACGAAATCTTCGTTCTGCAGCTTCACATGGATTATGATGCCCATGACATGAGGGTCAACCGGCCGCCGTCCATGGCAAATCATATCATATGCAATCTCAATTCTCACATTGACCAGTTTTGGCAACACGGCGGCGCCAACTCAAGGATTGCCATCATGCGTGAGTCTCGATGACGGGCGAGGCCCTCGTTCTGGCTGACTTGTTTCCCCTCAGGCGAGCAGGCGGAAGTATTGTGCAGCTTGATATACTCTACCAGACCACTCTCCAAGCATGAGGTCAGTCCGGTCATCTTTCAACGGGCCACCAGTGTGATGACCGTCCTGGTGGCTCTGAATATCCCCTATCAGAGGGCATCGTGGTTTTATGTGGGACCGACGACGTATATTTGCACCTTTTTAAAAATAGTCCTCGTGTCCGCCTTGAGCGCCGCCTTGACTTCGTTGGTACACGAACTGCACCTCATGTGGGACCCCTTTGGCAAGGCCATCATTAACAAGTACGGGTGGACTGCGAGAAACGCTATGGCTATCGACAACCTTGTTCACGACTTCTACGAGGATAACGATAACATCGTTCGCCCGCACGGGTTTTAAGCGATGTGAAGATTTGTCTTGCTTCTTCTATTGTCGCCGCAGACAAAGGCGGCGGACGCAGTGTCACAGTCTTTTCATTTTCATCTTGCTCTCTGGTTCCGGCTCGAAAACTTTTCTCTATTCTTGATTTCTATTCCTTGACAGGGGAAAGATGAAGAAAGACGAGATGACGGTGGTAATTACCAAAAGGGAAGAAGAGTAAAGAGGTATTAGAAAAAGGGTAATAAAAGACCAGCTTCATGGCAGTCAACGGCGAGATCAGCGGCGATTAAAAAGAATAGAATATATGTACAAAAGGAAAGGGGAATAGATGGGTCATTATAAGAGAGCCTCCCCGGGGGGCTACAGCAACATGGTCAAGGCGGACATGACAACGAGGGCGGTGGCAGTGGGGGCGAAAGAGTTCAAGGAGGCAGCGGAACTCTTGCCGTTGTTGGAGGAACCGGCGGAGGCGTCGAGGACGGAAGGGTTATAGGGAGCGGGTTGGGAGTTGTTGACGGCGCCGTTCCAGCAGTAGCGGGAGAAGCACTCGCGGCACCTCTGCGGGACGGTGGTGCGGGTGCGGTCGAAGCTGCGGGCGAGGATGGCGCAGCCGACGCAGGTGGACCAGTTGGGGTCCCTCGTGTTGTTGAGCTGTGTCGCGAGGGCGTAGCCGTTTTTGATCAGGTCGTCGCGTTCTCCGTCCGAGATGCTGAGCGAGAAGGTCGATACGTTGGACTCGAAGACGTAGGGGAAGTTGGGGAGGTAGACTACTAGGGGACCCGAGGAGGAGCCGTTGTTGTTGTTGTTGTTGCCTCCGTTTCGGGTGCCGTTTGTGCTGTTGCTGCTGCAGCCGAAAAAGGTCGGGCGGGTGTTTAGGCCGAGGTTGATGAAGGTGTTTGTGTCGGGGATGGAGGGGAAGCCTGCTAGCGGTGCCAGGGACCGTTCTAGGGAGCGGCGGTAGGTCGCTAGCGGGGAGGAGCCGTTGGGCCACTTGTTCTGGGTGTCGGCGGAGGAGTCGACGGAGAAGATGACGTCGACGTTGCGGTCGGCGAGGATGAGGGGCTGGTAGGGGATGTTCTGGAGGTCCTCGCCTCCGTCGACGAGCATGAGGCTGTCGTTGCTGGCGCCCGGGTTCTTGGCCGAGTTCCAGCCCTTGAAGGGGTTGGGGTTCCAGTCGGCGATGTCGTTGTTCTTCTTGCCCAGTTCGTTGAGGATCTTCTTCAGGCCGTCTACGGCGAAGCCGGGGATGTCCTTTGGTTTGGACGAGCTGTTGACCAGCTTGCCGACGGCCTCGTTGAAGACGGAGGCGGAGGTGGCGAGGATGAAGCCGATGTTGTCGTAGCCGCCGATGCAGCTGTCGTTGTCGGAAAGCATGCCGTTCTGGAACCTCGAACCGGTGTACTTGAGCGGGACGTAGCCGTCGAGGCTGAAGTCGGACGATCCCATCTCCCACGGGTTGTACTCGAAGATGGTGCTGTTCTGGGAGATGACCTTTTGACCTGGTTCGCGGCCGTCGGCGACGATGATGGGCACCGGCACCTCGGCTGACTTGAAGGCCTCGTCGCCTTGGATGGAGGAGAAGGTGTAGCCTGGGGCGCCGTTGGGGGCGTTGATGAGTTGGAAGGAGAGGGCGCGGCCGAAGTAGTCTGTTATCGACGTCTCGAAGCCGCCCTTTTTCTTGTCTTCGACGTCACCGAAGATGTCTTTGTAGTACTTGATGGCGCTGAGGTGGGGAGGGCCTTTTTTGGGGGGGGGGGGGGGGGGAATCATGTTAGCATCTGTTGAAGAGAGACTTTGATTGAGAGACTGAGGGAGGGGGAGAGAGAAACTCACCTTTAAGAATGGACCGGTCAAATTGCCAGATCCTATCCGAGTTCACCATGCTCTGAACGGTGGAAAAGTTGTTGGCATACATGCTGCCGACAAGCCAGCTCCCACCAGACAAGGCAGAAAGATAGGTAGCGCTCTGAAGCAAACCGCCCAGATTGCCCTGATCCGTACTACCAGGCGTACGATCATCGAAAGCAGAGAGCACGCCGGCACCAGTAAGCATAGCGCGATAACCACCACCCGAGATGGCGATGGCGATATTCGGCATCGCCGCGTTGGAGCTCCCGTTGCGAAGGTAAGCGTCGCTATCGAAGCCAGGGATGTTGATGCGCTTCAGAAGGTCGCGTATCACCGGCATCTTCGTCTGCTGCCTGCGCGGAAGCCAGGCCATTTCCTGCGGCGAGAGGCGCGATCCATTGCGGACGGAGGGGCGTTGTGAGGGGCAGTCTATGGGGGCGGGTCTGTATCCGTCTGGGGCGTCGGCCGTGGCGCGGCGGCTGATGTCGTCGATGGCTGAATCCGAGCCTTGGACTTCTGATAGAGCGACTGCTGCTGCTTTGAGGTTGAGGCCGGCTAAGTGAATCCCATGAAGTGGTGAGGATGTGAAAGAGCTGACGTCAGCGAATCTCCTTTCCTAGACAGTTCTGTATCATCTCCACATATTGCAAACCCCTGTGGCGCATTTCCGCGTGGCTTGTGCAACCGGGTAAAATAGTAGGGGCAATATGTCCGTAAGGGGGAGGTGATTTAAAAAAAGGTCCGTACCTGCGTCTCGCGGGTCGGGCGATTCAGATATGACGCTTGTCGCTGCTAAAAGCAGGGCGAAAGCGCGAACGACGACGGGCATCGTTAACCAGATGAGAAAGAAAGCGAAGGAGATGAGAAAGAGAAGCGAATGATGATGAGAAGTTGTAAAGAGAAGGAAACGAATAGTTAAGGAAGATCAACGAGAGAAGGAAAAAAAAGGAAGAAAATCAAAGAGGATATGAGGTGAGAAATAAGAAGGATGGGATTTCGGCCAAGGCGCAGGATGGGCAGTGCTTATTAGCTACCGACAACCTTCCAAGGCTCCGTCGAAGCGGCGCAAGGGCCCCCCCCCTTATCCCGCTCGTCAGACTACGTACGTCACTCCAGTCCGTCAGAATAAGAGGAACAGGACGGGCTTAGTCGGAAAGGAAAAATAGAGAAAGAAGAGGCCCACAGCCAAGAGTCCCTAAGAAAATATACAATTTCTATTAAAGGGGGGGGCGCGAGCGAATGGGGGAAGCGAAAGAAGTTGTCAACTTACCAAGATAGAAGAAAGTAGAAACGGGCAACGCGGCAGACCAAAGTGAGCGGGGGGAGAGAGGGGGGGCAAAGGATAGACCGGGGTCCGGGCCCTAGTTCGTCGTGGTCTTTTTTTCTTCCTCTTTCTCTCTCTCCTCTTCTCTCCCCCACCACCCCTCGTCTCGTCTCGTACCCCGGACCGGAGAGTTTGATACCAAATCACCTCTCTGCAGAAGTGTCTCGGAACGTTGCAGTGGTCTCGTCTGGCCTGGTAGTCAGTTTTGTGTACTTCTTCAACAAGAAGTGTCGGACGAAGGAAAAGGGAGGATTTTGCCGCATCGAGTTGCATCGCTTATCCGTAGCTTGACTGACAGACAGGCTTGTCGTCTGAGTCGGTTGTCATCGTCCATCAGCACGGACGGGACGTCGTTCGGACCGGCGGGCCCACTTTTCTGCCCGCTTCGGGCGAAGAGGCCCCGACCCCAACCCCGGACGATCCGGGTCCTGGACGATTCCTTTTTAGGGGAAAAAGGGAAAAGAAAAGGATACCAGGGAAAGCGTTGACATATCCTGTCAACCCCGCCTGTGCCCTGGCCTGACCCGGACCCGGACCTGAACCGCTTGCCCGTCCCTGCCGAACGTGCCGGGTGTGGGGGAGAGAATCTCGTTCTGCACGGGCCTGTGGTGATAATCTGTTATCGTCTGCGCTGAGTGCTTTCGTCTCGTCTATCCTTTACCGCTATGCATCGATAGTACAGGAAAGAAAAAAAAAACACATACATCAAGGCCCTAGAACCCGTATCCGCCGCCCGGTAGGTCCGCTCCAAAGGGACTGTTGAACTTGAGCAGGCCGTTGAGCCCGCCCTCCCAAGGGTTGTCGTCGCCGCGCATGACGCACGGCACCCCGCCGTGCCAGCCTCCATCTTCGGAGCCGTCCTGTCCGACGTACTCGCCCTCCATGTCGAGACGGGAGCCCGGGGACAGACCGGCGGCGCATCGTTTTCCGTCGACGCTGAGCTCCAGCTCTCGTAGCCGGTTCTTGGGGCTGATTCGCAGGCTCAGCTTGCTCTGCAGAGGGAGGACGAGCGATCGGAAGCTGAGGCTGCGCGGGCTGATGGCGGTGATGAGCATCGTCCTGACTAGCGGGTGGACGATGGGCCCGCCCGCGCTCAGGCTGTAGGCTGTCGATCCCGTCGGAGTGCTGACGAGGATGCCGTCGGCCGTCGTCTCGGTCAGGAAGTTGCCGTTGAGGTAGATGTCGATGATGGACATGTGCGGGTGCGAACCCCGATGGAGGGAGAATTCGTTGACGGCACGCAGAGGTCTTCCCCCGGGCTGGTCGCCACCGTTGTCGTCGCTGCTGATGACGGATCCCGAACTATCAAAGAGATCGGCCTTGATGCGGGGCCGGAGAAGAATCTTGGACATGCGGCGAGCGCCCATACATTTGCCCTTGACGGGCAGCCACCTTTGGTCCGACGAGCCGACGACTCCATGGTCGCCTCTGTGAGGGCGGGGCAGGGCAGCCTCACCGACTACAGCGATACTACCGCTCATGTACAGTTGCTGCCATGCCTTTTTGTAGTCGACGAAATCCCACTGGTTGAGGAAGCCGAGAGTCCCCATGTTGAAGGACAAGATGGGCGGCACGGAGGCATGGTGCTTGAAGAGACTTGCGGCGCGGAGGACGGTACCATCTCCGCCAAAGGTGGCTACGACGTCGATGGTGTCGCCGAGAGGCGCCGATTCGTCAGAGACGTAGAGCGGAAACTCAAGGTGCTCCTGGATCTGAGCGGCGACGCGCGGCTCGACGACGACGTTTGTGCCGGCATAATCGTCGTGAACGTAGCGGGCGAACTTGACGACGGCAGCCAGAGCTTCTTGGGAGAAGAGCTTCATGACCACCAGCATGTTTTGCGGCGGGCTGGGCCATCTCAGGGACAGCAGCGGCGCATTATTGTCCTGGACGTATCGCGGAATTGTCCGGGCCGGGAGGGCAGCGAGGCCGGGCCCGGACCCGGACCCGGAGACGGGGGAGGAGAAGCGACGGCGGGTCAAGGCCGGGGGTGGAAGGCGGCCGCAAGAGAGGAGGCGTCGAGTGAGGAGGCTGGGGGAATACATGACGAGGTAATGTGACCATGGCACGGCGCTTTCGGAGGGGAGGAGAAGTGAGAGGGTGTTGTGGTTGAAACGGCCGACGATGAGGGTCAGCCTTGTGGCGCCGACGATCGGAAGACGGGGCACGGAACCAATCAACGGCTGATGATGGGCGTGTTGGTTGATGGCTCACGTGAGGGTGGGAGGGTTTTGAGAGGACGAGGCTGTAGATTTTTCTCATGCGCCACAGTTGTGGAGATGGAGCTCAGCTGGACGGGATAGCGTGTGATGTCAGTGTAGGTGTTTAGATGTTATCCGCACATGCCAAGTGGTATCTAGTATGTCTTTGCATGCATCGTAGCAAGAGTTTCGACTCTGCGAAGGTGAAGTCATCGATTGTGACGATGATATTACGGACATGAACAGTAATGATATCAGTAGCAATGAGTTATAGTATCAGCCTTGTCACCTTCTTCCCAGCCGTGGTAGGTCGCAGGTAATATCGTAGCAGATGCCGGCAAGGTCAGGTGCCGATGGGTACGGTTAAAAGGAGTACCTGCTGCAGGTATCTGTTAGGGCAGAAACTATTTTGGAACAGACGACTCACAGGGGGGTGCAGCACAAGGTGACAGAACAGACAAGTTGTGAGTGAGTCTGTGTGTGTGTGTGTCTCGAAGGGAGCCCCCCCCCTCTAAAAAGAGGCCCATAAGAGGCCTATAGAAGGCCTAAAAGTTGCCTAAAAGAGGCCTAAAATGATGGCCTCGATAGAGTGCTAAACAGGTGCCTAAATCGAGTGCTAACGCGACTCACGCGGCTCGCTCTTCCCTTCCTTCTCTTTAATTTTAGTTAGGCCCGCGGCAGGTGCGCCCGACCACCGGTCCTGCACTCCTCCTGCACTGCTCCCTCGTGGCCCTCAGATGTGAACTCTAACGCACGTCGCATGTCATCGCCTCTCTGCCTTTCTGTCACTTACTCTCTCTCCTCTCTGTCCTCTCCAGAGGGTCTGACCTCTCGTTTCTGTTCATTCGACTTTTTGCATCTCCTTATCGTCCTTTTCCTCCTCCTTGCGACCTCCGAAACTGCTACGGATAGACTTGTCTCGATCGCCCGTCCGCCAGTGTCTCCGCCGTCAACCTCCTCGATCGCCTCGACCTCGTCAACGTCATCCCCCTCTGCACGACAGCAGTAATTCTCTCTCTCTCTATCTCTCTCTCGTGCCTCCTCTCTCTACCCCCCTCTCCCCCCCTCTCCCCCCCCCCTCTTACCCCTCTCTTCTCGCCGATTGCCTCCTCTCTCGCAAAGATGGAGCCCTCCGATCCTTCCGAACCCCCCCTTCCGACGCCGCCGCCGCCGCCGCTCCGCCGACCCGACACCGATGCGAAACGGGCCTTAATTACGGCGCATCCGTCAGGAAAGGAGGCCTACGGCCGGCTCGTTCAGATGCTGCGTGGTATCGGCCTCGCTGCGTACTTTTTGCTATGCTCCGGCGCGTGCGTGTCCCCACCCTCTTTGGTGCCCAGGTAGTCGGTATTCGTGCTCGCTGACGCCATGGCCCAGTATCATCGTCGCGCAGGTCGTGGGCTTGCCCTTGTACTATATCGATCGCGACTGGTTCTACGCATACGTCGCCTATACGAAGCGGGCCTTTGCCCTTCTCGCCGCCTCGGTGACGCGCATTTGGGGCCCTACGACGATGCGCATCAGCGGCGACGCCTCGGTTGCCGGTCAGATCAAGGCCACGGCCGACGGAGGCGTCGAATTCGCCTTTCCCGAACGCCTGGTCCTCATGGCCAACCACCAGGTGATTGTTTCTCCCCATGTACTCGATAAACTGTCGTTGACTTACGGGTATGCGCGCAGATCTACACCGACTGGATCTATCTCTGGTGGATCGCCTACGCAAATCGGCCCGGCATGGCGGGCCACATCTACATCATCCTCAAGGAGTCGCTCAAGTATATTCCGTTTATAGGCACGAGCATGATGTTTTACGGCTTCATCTTCATGTCGCGGAAGATGGCGACGGACCAGCCGCGACTGGCGTACCGCATCAACAAGCTCAAGAAGAAGAAGGTTGGCCCGGACGGGCGGACGTATCTCGACCCGATGTGGCTGCTTCTCTTCCCCGAGGGCACGAACCTGTCAACGAACGGGCGGAACAAGTCGGCGCAGTGGGCGGCGAAGCAGGGCCTCGAGGATCCGGAGCACGTGTTGCTGCCGCGCAGCACGGGCATCTTCTTCTGCCTCAACCAGCTCAAGGGCACGGTCGACTCGGTGTACGACTGCACGGTGGCGTACGAGGGAGTGCCTCGGGGCAAGTTCGGCGAGCAGCTGTTTGGGCTGGCCAGCACCTACTTCCAGGGCCGGCCGCCCAAGTCGGTCAACCTGTACTGGCGACGGTTCCGGCTGGCGGACATGCCGCTGCACGACGCGGCCGAGTTCGACGTCTGGCTGCGCGACCAGTGGTACAAGAAGAACGAGCTGATGGAGGCCTACCTGGGGACGGGGCGGTTTCCGGCCTTGACGGAGGGGCCGGTCAAGCACGTGGAGGCGCCGGTGCGGACGCGGCAACGGCTGGAGATTCTGTCCATCTTTGCGGTGCCGGGGACGGCGCTGTTGTTGTTGGGGATGGTGGCGAGGATGGTGTGGGTGTGGTATGGGCGAGCGAGTAGGTGATGATTGGGGAGGGAGGGCAAGGCTGGCTGGGCCGGTCTTTGTTTTCTTTTGTGTGTGTGTGTGCGTGTGCGTCCCACGGGGCGCCCCATCATGAGCGGCTGGTTACGCCTCGATACCAAGACGAGCGGGTTTGTTGTTCTTCTTTTTGTTCTGTTTTTTTTTTGAGTTTATCGAGTTTGGTTTTTTGACTTTTTATTTTCTCTCTTGTTATACATAGAGAAGGGATCCGTCTTGATTCTTCTATTGCATGGAGAGACGGGTGGAGAAGAGACGGAAAGATGGAGATGGATGGAGAGAGGGATAGACAGAGGCAGAGAGGCAGAGAGAAGGTAAGGGGGTAGAACAAGGGATAAAGGGGGGGGAGGGGAAAGAAAAAGGGGGGGATGCTGAGGGGCGGGGTAGAGAGACTTCTTCATCGTGATATTCGTATTGCAACGAATAGGCATCAACCTTTTTTTCTTTTCTCTCCTTTTCTTTGTCTCTCGTCTCTCTCGTCTCTCTCTATCTCTCTCTTCTCTTTATCCTCGTCTCTCTCTGTTTTAGGCTCTTCCGAAGCGTCATGCCTAATCGAGCTGGCTGACTTCTAACCCTGTTCTCCGCCCGACTTGTCTCGGGTTTGGGGCTGTTGGTCGTGTTCCCTCTTTTTTTTTTGCCTCGTCGTTTGTTGTCGGTCAGATTATCGAGCTGGACCCTTGGTCTTTTTTTTTTTCTGGCTGCTCGGGTGATATAACAAGGCGAGACACACACAGAGAGAGAGAGAGAGAGTGAGGGAGAGAGGGAGAGAGGGAGAGACAAAGGATGAAGATGAAGAAGGAGAAGGTGGCGTGCATGTGTGCATACGGACATGCCTACATACATACATACATACAGAGCGGGCGGATGGATGGAGGGATGGAGGGATGGGCTGGTAATGGATGGATGTAATCTCCACGACGCGAGTGGGAATTGGATTGATCGTATGAGTGATACCGTTGTATTATTTTTCTTTTCTCTTTGCTTTCTCTTTTCTGTGTATCTCTCTCTCCATCTCCATCTCCATCTCCATCTCCGTCTCTCTCTCTCTCTCTCACTGTTTTTCTTACAACACACACTCATATTCTCTTACATACTACCTACATATACCAACGAAGCTATATGTACACACATAATCGTATGTGATACTCTATATATGCATGCATTATTCTCCCTGACAGACTGACTGGCCAGCGCCTACCTATGTACTATACATAATCCGTACATGTGTAAATATATACCCATGAACAGGTGTGGCTAAAAGGGTAAGAATACTGTTTGTTGAATGTAACACCAACTGGGGTGTGGAGGAGGAGGAGGAGGTGGAGGAGGAGGAGGAGCAGCGGGCGCTCGGTGGAGAGACTCGAGAGAGAGAGAGAGACAGAGACAGAGAGAGACAGAGAAAGAATGGAAGAAATCACCATCATCTAAATGAACCCCTACCTCTCTCTTCTCTATCCGTACATCCCATTCATCCACCCATCCATCCCATCCCATCCCATCCCATCCATCCATCCATCCATACGGATACATATAATCCGTACATACAGTCTAGAAATCCAACAGTCCACAGTCTCTATTACAGTACAAGATCAAAGGAAAAGAGAAAGCGAAAACATTAAATAAAAACCTTCTTTACTCTAAATCCTATCTTATCCTCACCCTTCCCTCCTCTTTTTCATCCCCCCCCTCCCCCATATCTCCCATCCCTAACCTAATTCGTCTTTCATCACCCTCTCCTCCTCCTCATCCATCAAATCAGCAAAGAAACTTCCCCAAGATAAAAGACATAAAAAAAAATGGAAGACGAAAAAGATCGGACCCTCGGCGAAAGCGAATCCCACGATGGAAGCACCTACCTCTTTTCCCCGGCGCAACAGAAGAATATCCTCCGTCGCATCGACAGAAGGCTAATCGGCATCATTGGCCTCCTGTACTGCGTCAGCATCGTCGACAGGACAAACATGAGCACCGCTAACATCGCCGGCATGAGCGTTGAGCTACGGCTGGAAGGGTATCGCTATGTGAGTCCTCTCTTTTTTTCCCCCCACCCCTTTGTTATATATGTAAGATATGAATCAAGAAGAATGAAGATTATAGAAATTGACTGGGAAACAAACCAAAAAAAGAACATTGCAAACCTCGTCTTCTTCATCACCTACGTCATCCTACAACCCCCTTCTACCCTGCTCGTTCGCAGGCTCGGTCCGCGTCTTCACCTCTCGGCTCTCGTCCTGCTATGGGGCGCCGTCATGACGGGCATGGGCTTCGTCTCTAGCTTTCAGCAGCTCGTTGGCTTGAGGGTTTTGCTGGGCGCTTTTGAGTCGGGGTTTTTCCCGAGTAGTGTTTACCTTATGAGTACTTGGTATACGCGCTGTAAGTTGACGTCGTTCTTTTTCCCCTCCCCCATCCATATCCATCCATCCATCGCATCTTGCCCTACCTACCTCTATGCTATCTAGTAGTAGGTACGGATGTGTATAAGATTAACAGGAGAGAGAGAGAGAGAGATGTAAAAAAGAAGAGTAGTAGACTGACATCATCGTCATCATCGTCATCATCATCATCATCATCATCATCAACCTACTAGACGAGGTCGGCAAACGTTACTCCACCTTCTACCTCCTCAGCTGCGCCGCCGCCTCCTTCTCCGGCATCCTAGCCTTCGGCGTTCGTGATACTCCCTCCCTCCCTTCCCCCCCCGGAGAGACTCATACTACATACAACAGTTCCAAGGCTGATACCCTAGACCTCATCACATTCGAAAATACAGCTCATGCACATGAACGGTCTCGGTCACCTCCGAGGCTGGCGCTGGATCTTCGTCGTCGAAGGCATCGTAACCTGCCTCCTCGCCCTCGTCAGCTACTGGCTACTAGTCGACTTCCCCGACTCGAGCCGTCCGTCATGGCGCTTCCTCGACGCGCGCGAGAGGCAGTGGGTGGTTGACAGGATCGAGGCCGACAGGGCGGACTCGCGTGTCACCGCCTTTCAGCCCGCGCTCTTCGCCCGCGCCGCCCGCGACTGGCGCATCTGGGTCTACGGCCTCGTCTTCTTCAACACCACCACCATCAGCTACGCCCTCGCCTACACCTTGCCGCTCATCCTCGTCGGCAGCATGGGTTTCAGCGTCGGGGCGGCCCAATGTCTCGTCGCGCCGCCCTACGTCTTCGCCGGCGTCGTCACCTACTTCACCGGTTGGCTTAGCGATCGCTACCGGCTGCGCGGTCCCGTCATCGTCTTCAACATGCTTCTCTGTCTCGTCGGCCTGCCCATGATGGGCTGGTTGGCTACGGCGGCCGGTCGTTACGCCGGCGTCTTTCTCGTCACCGCCGGCTCCAACGCAAACGTCCCCATCACCCTGGCTCTGCAGGCGAATAACGTGCGCGGCCAGTGGAAGCGTGCGCTTTGCAGTGCTACCCTCATCGGCTTTGGCGGGCTGGGAGGCATCGCTGGCAGTCTTGTCTTTCGGGACCGGGATCGCTTGACCGGGTACCGGCCGGGCATGTGGGCTTGTATCGCCTGCTCCTTGCTCAATATTCTCCTCATTGGCGTGTGTACGTTGCACTCTAAGCGGCAGAATAGCCTTGCGGACCAGGGGCGCAAGGTCTTGGAGTCGGACGAGGCGGAGGCGTCGGAGGGATTTCGATATACGTATTGAGAAGTTGTGTGTGTGTGTGTGTGTTACACGTCTTGCTTCTCTCTCTCTCTCTCTGTGCGTGCATGTGTATGTATGTGTGTGTTCTGTCGTTATTCTGTGTAAACTTGTTACACCAGGTAGGTGGTGATGATGATACTGCTTCTCCTTTTCTCGTCACACGACGATGATGACACGACGATGATGACGTCTTGAGTGGGAGAGATACAGACACCGAGAGAGAGAGGGAAACGGACATGGAGATAGGGCGAGAGAGGAAGAGGATGGGTTGAACAACGGGCCACCAGTAACTTGCTTCTCTTCCTCCTCCTCCTCTTCTCTTCTTCTCGGTGTTTCTTTCTTTCTCTCTACCCTCTATATAGGGGTGTCCATCACCTTGATATCTCCTTCTCCCCCCCCCCCCCCCCTCCCTTTCCCTCCCTCCATCTCTTCCACACACACATACACTCTTCTTCTTCCTCCTCTTCCATCTCTCCTCTAAAGAGAAAAACCCCTCCCTCCTGTTTATCTCACCCACACAACCTCCCTCTACTCTACTGTACTCTACAACCATGGCCGACCCTAGATTCTCGTACGAGCCCGGCAAGCCCAGAAACCCTACCATCATCGGCCCCGTCTCGACCGCAAACAGAAATGGTATCTACAGACTTCCTCTGAAAGGGAAGCCATAGAGACGGAGATTGCTAAACAAAAAGGCCCAGGCGTCGCGCAAAGCCTCCTCGACAAGCAGCAGAAGCTTGCATCCGCGCCATCGCCCGAGGATAACTGCTACATGCTGGAGAGAGAGACTACGCCGGTTCGATTTTCTTCTTCTTCTCATCCCGTCTTGATGAGCAGATCAGGTTAAGAATCATCATGACGATAGAAGCGAAACCGCATCTGCAGCGACGGCGCTCGAACCCCTGGCTCCCTCGCCGCCGAGATCGAAGCCCGCGTCAAGGCAAAGGAGGCGGAGATGATGAGCGATCGAGCCAAGAGCATCAACGGCTACGTCGGGCAGGGGGCAAAGACATCGTGAGGGAGGAAGGGAGAAGAAGAAGGCAGCAGCAATCCTTGCCTCGCAAAATGCATTCGTCGTTATTCTCATGAACAGTTCAGCTATATACATTTACCTCGACTGCTCTCGTCTTTCCTCGTTTCCTTGACTTGGTCGTGGCTTCACCTCCTCCTTTTTTTACTTCCCAGGCATCAGCATCGTGGCGTGCATTTGAGGAAGATGTCGTGAGAGGGTCGCTTCTCGCCTATGCTGTTGCGGACGAGGCCGGGGAGGGGCGTGGAGATGTCGTCGCCTAGCTTGTCGCAGCGTCTGAAGTCGTAGTTCGCGAACATGGTGACTGTCGTGATTGTAATTTCGAGCTTGGCGAACTAGAGAGGAAGTGAGTTGTGTTAGCTGTGATGATTTGCCCTTACAATGATCTTGTGATGATGGTGGTGATGACGATACCCTCATTCCCACTGTAACCAGTCAGCTTCTCAGTATCAGCGCAGGAAGAACACCATCAACTCACAGCATGGGTGCAACCCGCTCCCCCATCCCAAAAACGCATGCTGGCCCTGCTTATCCTCCTCACGGCCAGGCAAATACCGATCAGGATCCCACCGATCAGGATCCTCGTAAAGCGAACCATCGAAATGAGCATCCTCGAGTCCGCAGACGGCAAAGGCGTTCTTGGGAATGACCAGACCCGACTCCCCAATCTCGATGTCCTTGCCGCTGACGTTCTTACGCATGCAGACGCCTCGACCGATGAGGCGGATCGTCTCCCGCATCGCCAGCTCCACCATGGGGAACTCGGACTCCCAGTCTGCGAGGGTCAGTCGCGTCAGCGTCTTGGGAGCCGTCTCGTCGGGGGAGATGCTTCTCTTGGCTATGGCCGCGTCGACTTCGCTTCTGATCCGGGAATACCATTCCGGTGTTTCGGCTAGGTAGACGAGGATCCAGGCGGCGTTGAAGGTGCTGTTGATGAGGCCTGCGAAGAGGGCGCTGATGATGAACTGAAGTCTTTGTTAAGGGGGGATCTGATAAGAGGGATCGTGGATGATGCTGTAAATAAAAGATGTACGCACTGCTGATACCTGGACGTTGTTATCGCTCACGTCCATCAACACCTGCATAGCATCGTCATCCTTCCGGCCCAATCTCCGTCTCTCATCAGCAACGCGAGAAAAGGCACGATGAAGCTTGAGACCGGCGATGAGTTTCCTCAGCTTATTCGGCGTAAAGAGTTTAGGAAACATAATCTCCAAAGCAGAGCTGCTATCGAGACGACCGAAGACGGCGAGCGTCTCGTCCAACAGGCTCGCGTCGTCGGCGACGTCATTGCTTCCAAGCGTCCGGTGGGTGAGCTGATAGACGAGTCGGAGCATCAGGGCGAAGGGCTCGGTGACGGTGTCGGTCGTTGCGATGGCCAGGTCCGCGTCTGCTACCATGCGCGGGAGGGTGGCTTCGAGTCGTTCGCGTTGGAGGAGGCGCTTGGCGTGCAGCGTAAAGTTGACGCTGAGATCGCTCTCGCGAAGGTGGTCGATGCTAGGCGTTGCGGCATATAGGGCGGCGAATCTATGAGGGATGAAGAAGGAGGAGTATGATGATGTTACTCAAGTCAGAGACCATTTTGGACTTGTTTGGTGTATATCATCTCCTTTTACACACACACACACACACTCTCTCCCTCGTACATCTCTCTCTCTCTCACACACACACATGAACATCATCATCTCCTTACCCGGCCCCCAGGTCCAATCCCCGGGAGGTGAAGAACGAAGCCCTGGCAGCAGGCCCGGATACGGCAACGATGGGATGCGGGCCGTAGAAGAAGCTAAACTGCCGACTCGGCGATAGGTCCCTCCCGCGGAGCAAAAAGTCCCTCCGTCCACGGAAGAAGTCGACGCATCCGAAGACGGGCCACCCGCGGAACAGGCCGGGAGCGTCGGGCGGAAGACTCGGACGCGAAGCCCGCATCTGAAAGACGACGACGCCGACGCAGGTCAGCAAGACGAGCAAGGTCAGGATGATGAGCTGCGTCATGGTCATTGCTGAGATGAGGCTTAGGGGGAACATGGCTATTGTCGTCGTGTCATGAAGGGGGAGTGATACAGAGAGGAGGAGGAGGAGGATGAGGAGGAGGAGGAGGAGGAGGATGAGGAGGAGGAGAAGGAAAGAGACAGGGGTTTAAGGGAGGGGTGGAGGCAGTAGATGGAGAGAGCGAGAGAAGGAGGGAGAGAGAGAAAGAGAGATAAAAGACGGGCAATATAGTAAAGGAAATCCCTTATACGGATAGAAGGGCCAAGGAAAAGAAAGCAAAAGAAAAAGCCCATCCCGTACAGTGATGAAGAGACAAGTGAAGAGACACGGAAGAGACTAATCTGATGCACGGATCATGTTCGTTCGACACACACACACACACACAGAATCCAAGCCGCCACGTCAGACGGGGCCAGGCTGCATGACGTGCCTCTCGGGGATTGATGATGCAACCTGAGACCAGGGTGTCGGAGCTGATGATGTTTGGGCTTTTGGTTTTTTTTTGTTTGTTTCTCCAATATTTGCTTTGCTTTGCTTTTCATCTCGTCTTTACAACGGAGGGGGAGAGAGAGGGCGTCGTTGATTCATCTTACCTTGCTAGCTATTCACCGCTACGGGGATGAAACTGAGCAACTCCCAACCAACTAATCAACTAACCAACACCCTAAACCAACATCATCATCATCTTCCTCATCCTCTTCCTCCTCCTCATCCTCATCCTCATCCCCCTCATCATCATCATCACCATCCTCATCATCATCTTATCACCATAACCATCATCATCATCATCTACTTCTCCTCCCCCTCATACTCCCCTCATACTTCTACTTCTTCATCCGTCCCCCAATCACAATCTCAGCCGCCCTATCCGCCACAGCATACAGCGTAGACGTAGGATGACCGCTAAACTGAAGCGGGAGGACAGACCCGTCTACAACCCTCAGCCTCGAAGCCCCGTATACGGCTAGTTCGGAATCGACGACCCCCCCCAGCTGGCGAGACATCATGGCAGCCGTGCCGATGGGATGCAGACCCGAGCCCACCATCCTGCCCGCCCACTTCCTCCACTCGTCGTACGGTGCTTCAACCCGCGGCGGGTCGGAGATGGAGACTGGCGTTATGTGCTTGCTTAGAGAAGGCTTTGTCCACGCTCGCATCGCCATCTTGCCTGTCGCGATTAGAATCTCGGCGTCTATCTCGGCGGAGATGAAGCGCGGTCGGAGGACGGGCCTGTCCGGGTCCGGTCCGCCTATGTGGGCGCTTCCTCGGCTGAAAGGGATGAGACCCCAGAAGCCGGAGCCGAGAAAAGTCCTGTAATCGGACGTCATGAGCTCCGCAGCCGTAACCTCCTTCTCGAACAGGAGCCGGAACTGAAGCTCTAAAACACGCTTCGTAGCAGCAGCAAAAGCTTCCATCTCCGCCTCCGATCCGCCATGGCTCGCATCCCTCGCCGCTCTCTTCGCCCAGGCGTCGAGGCTCGCCCGCGTCTTCTCTTTCATCTTCTCGAACTCCCCTCCGAAGAGATCGCGGACGGTGACGAACATGGCGTGCTCTAGCCTTTGGCCTTCGAGGTTGTCTTTGGCGTGGTACATGATTCCCGCGGCGGATTGGTCCATCAGGTTCTCTCCCACGCCCGGGAGGTGAATCACCGTCTTGATCCCTTGCTTGGCTAGGAGGTGTCTGTTTCCCACGCCCGAGCGCTCGAGGATAAGTGGTGATCTCAAGGCACCGGCCGAGAGGATGACTTCTCTACGAGCCCTGATCGTCTTCTTCTCTTCTTTGCCACCAGGACCGAAAACGACGTACTCGACTCCCGAAGCCTCCGGTCGCATCTTCTTCCGAGAACCGGTCTCCTTCCACAGCACTCTCCGGACGGTGCCCCGGATGATACGCAGGTTAGGCCGGTGCGAAACCGGCCAGTAAAACGCCCTAGACGCATCCCATCGCAGGTTCTTCCGCACGTCGATGGTCTGCGGACAGACGTCGACGCCTCTCGTGTAGCCGGAGTTGACGTCCGTGTTGAAGCCCAAGCCGAGCGATTTCCAAGCCTGGACCGTATCGCGGAATAGAGTCCCGTTGGCTAGCCTGGGAGAGAAGCCGACGAGGAGCTCGCCCGAGGTGCCGTGGTTTTCCTCCGCGGCTGAGGCGCCGAGATCCTTCTGCCACTGATCTGGCCATTGCATCTTCTCTACCTTTTTATAGTGCGGGAGAAGCTGGTCCCAGTTCCATCCTGGGTTTCCCAATTCTTCCCACGCGTCGAACTGGGCCTTGTCGCCTCGGATATACACCATGCCTTGAAAGCGTCAACATTTCGAGATCAGAAACCACAGCCTTAAAAAGAGAACGGATTCTCATCTCTTACCATTGACCAAGCTAGATCCTCCGATTCCCCTCCCGGCGTTAATGTAAACCACCCTACCGTCGGCATCCACCTCCGGTTCAGAAGAGTAGTTATAGTTGAGATCCGGCTGGGCAATGTTCGCAAAGTACGCCAGCGGATTCTGAACAAGCCGGTTGTTCCGCTGATCCGTCCCGGGCTCGATGACGGCCACGGAAAACTTGCTATCCTGCGATAGTCGGTTGGCGAGAACGAGACCGCATACTCCGGCCCCGGCGATGATGTAGTCGTACTCCTCCGCCTTGGAAGAGCACGATACGAGCTGGGCCGCCCAGACGAGGGAGCAAAGAGAAGTGAATCTCATCTTCGTGTGTTGAATAATGACACACTGTAAGCATATAGCAGAGATAAGGATGAACGAATCTCAAGATGTGTATGTATGTATGTCTGTAAGTCTGAATCACGGCTCCGGCTTCAACTACGGGCTGATATCCTCAACCCATATAAGCACCTCCGATAAGGCAGCGAAGAACAACAACAACAAGAAGCGAACAACCCAACAAGCCCAGTCTCGCAGCTCATGTTGCACACAACTCGAGCTTACATGCGGGCGTCTTCGTATAAGCATGGGATCGTCTCTATCCGACCGCCTCTTCGGACGGATGCTTATCCCGTGTCTTTCTTCACCCTTCACTGCCTCTCTCCTCGTCCAGTCTCGTCTTCCATCATCCCGTCCTGTTTCCCCTCTCGGGATCCTATACGCCGTCTTCCCCTCTCGGAATCCCATATAAATCTTGCATATAGTATGCATGTTAGTGTATCTATGTAGGCAACAGACATCCATCCGCATACAAACATGTATGTGAGTATGTAAATGCCGCTTACAGATGATGAGGACGAGAAAGAGGGGTTCGATTCGGCTCACTTCCGACATGAAGCATCGTGCCGCACCGTGCATCTGGATCATGATGCGACACTGTAGCATTCAACGGCACGGCACGTGGATCTCGCGTGTTTTACTCTTTCCTTCTCTTTCCTTTTTCCTTCCTTCTTTCTTTCCATTCTTTTCTTTTTTTTTCTATTACATTTTATGTCATTTTAATTTAATTTTAATTAACTTGTTTCTTTCCTTTTCCCTTCGCTCCTGCCCTTTTCTCCTTCCGCCAATCCCGATCCCCCTCCCTTCCCGTCCGCGTTGAAGAAGAAAGAAACCTAAAAGCACGGACCGACATTAACCCGCTCCATCGCCAATTTTTTTTTTCACCTGACGTCACCACTGGTCTCTCCCATCGTCAATCGTCGAGATCATCATCAATGATCGTGATGACAGGAGACCATTGGCACAAAAGAGCCATTGAGATCGAAGAGACCAATGGCCTTCTTCTCTCGCCCCCCTTTACTTTACTCCCGCCTCTCCCTACCCCCCTCCCTCCCCCTCTCCCAATTGTGCTTCATTCTACGCCGGTGGAGCTCAATGAACACCTCAACTCCTCCAAGGCGGAGCAGCCGCATCGCGAACAAGGTCGATGGAGCGGCAGACAAGCAGTTTGATCAAGTGTCCACACGACTGGCCGGTGCAAGGTTCGCGAGTCCGGACAATAAAGGGGCCTCGACCAAGAAAAGGAGGTTCAGCGAAACAGAATCGTCGATGAAAACTCCCGAGAAAATCTTCAAGAACTCCTCCAAGAACACCTTCGACAACACCCTCAAAAGCAGCTCCAGGGACGACTTCAAGTACACCTCCAATAACACCTCCAAGTACGGGACCAAGAACACTTCCAATCACACCTCCCAAAACACCTCCCAAAACACCTCCAAGAAAACCTCCAAGAAAACCTCCAAGAAAACCTCCAAGAAAACCAACAAACGCAAATCCCCACGTCCACGAAAGCGCGCCAAGATAAAGGATTTCCCCGAGGCAGACCAGGCCTTCTTAACCTCACTCGGGGATAAACCCCAACCCGTACCCTCGGTCGACAAAGGACATCAACTCCAAGACGACATCATTCAATCACTAGAAGAATTTCCCGAACCCGCATCATGTTCAAGTGACAAAGACATCGAACTCAGAGAGCGAAAACTCAGAATATATGAAGCACACTCCAAAGAATCCCCCTTCCCGGAATGGCCACGTCCCACGCCCAAGGACTGCGCCCTCATCCACCAAACGCTTGCCAGGATTCACGGAGATCGTATCCGTCCTGAAGGGGACGTCCCCCCCATGGCGCCGGTTGACAGCGCAGGATGCGGAGAATCGCCTACCGTGCTGGACGCCCTCATCCGCACAATCCTCTCGCAGAACACGACGAACCTCAACAGCTCGCGCGCAAAGATGAGCATGGATGACATCTACGGAGGAAGCGATAAGTGGGAGGCCATCGTGGCAGGAGGTCATACCATGCTGCAGAATGCCATCTCATGCGGCGGTCTAAGCTCTGTAAAGTCGCGAGCCATCATCGAGATCCTGCAACGGGTGAAGAAACGATACGGCAGATACTCGCTCGACCATCTCTTCGATCTCCCTGACGAGGATGTCATGAAGGAGTTGCTCTGCTACAAAGGCGTCGGTCCCAAGACGGCCAGCTGCGTCATGCTCTTCTGCCTCGGCCGCTCCAGCTTCGCCGTGGACACTCACGTCTTTCGTATCACCGGCTGGCTGGGGTGGCGACCTCCGCGCGTGACTCCCGAGGAGGCACAGGCCCACCTCGACGCTGTCATCCCCGCGCAGGAGAAGTATGCGCTACACCTTTTGCTGGTCATGCACGGGCGGCGGTGCCGCGAGTGTCGCGCCTCGGGGAAGAAAGTCGGTGCATGTGAGTTGACGAAGTACTATGTCAACGACGATCGACCAGAAGTACCGAATCCGGCGGAATGGGAGCGAAAGGAAGGAGAGATGGCAGAAGAAGAGGAGAAGGAGTCCACGGAGGAGGAGAAGAAGTCCACGGAGGAGGAGGAGAAGCCCACGGTGGAGAAGAAGTCCACGGTGGAGGAGGAGAAGTCCACGGTGGAGGAGGAGAAGTCCACGAAGGAGAGGGGAGTGATCAACAACAGACGCATGGAAGAAAAACCGTCTTTCCGCTTCAAGACGAGCAAGGAGTTGACCGAGGCCGAGCGTCTCGAAAGGATAAGGGATGAATTGTTCTCACGACCGCTCGCGAGGCACAGGTTCGAATTCAGGGGACCGGCACGCCCTCTTCCATTCAGGTGGAGAGGAAACACGGCTAATAGACGTATCCGACTGCCTGATGCGACTCTTGGAGAAGATGATACGTCTGTCGGGACTGATGTGCCTGAATCGGCTTCTGGAGAAGGGGTCTCTGTCACGACGGATGTATCTGAGCCGACTTCTGGAGGGGAGATTACGTCGGATGTGCCTGAATCGGCTTGTGCAGAAGAGACTTCTGTCGGGACGGATGCACCTGAATCGACTCCTGGAGAAGAGATGTCTGTCGAGACGAACTTTAAACCTGAGCCGACTTCTGGAGACGAGATGTCTGTCGAGACGAACGTTAAATCTGGATCGACTTCCGGAGAAGGAGTGTCTGTCACGACGGATGGACCTGAATCGACTCGTACAGAAGAGATGCCTGTCGGGACGGATGTTCATGGACCTGAGCCGCCTTCTGGAGAGGAGATGTCTGTCAGAACGGATGTTAAACCTGAATCGACTTCTGGAGAGGAGATGTCTGTCGAGAAGAATGCTATACCAGAATCGACTTCCGGAGAAGGGGCCTCTGTCGGGACGGATGTCCGTAAGGATGAGTCTCAAGGGGGTTGAGTGTATGTATATACAGTTGCTGAGGGTTGGGATGCTTCGGCAACGATGGGATAGCTATCTAGGCATATAAACGACTTCCCCCGTACAAAGCAGACGAAGCATATCTCTCACTCACGAGGTGTAACTCGAGGTGTAACTCTTGTTTATACTCGTCATCCACCACCAAACAACGCCCATGAAAGCTAATGCCGTATATACCGATGAACAATATTTATACAGAATAACAACAACAACAACAACAACAACAACAGGGTATCAGTAAACAAAACCATATACAACAACGACAACGACAACAACAACGACAACAACAACCCGCCTCCCCTCAAGCCTGCCAATCCATCGGCTCAACCATCCACTCCCACTCCTCAACCCTCACCCCCCGACTCCAAGCCTCAAACTCACCCTCATTCCCACCAAGCTCCTCCCTCAAGCTCTTAAGCGCAACCTCATACGCAGCCTCCAAGCCCCTCATCGTCTGCGTCACGATCCAATTGAGGTCATACATACGAAGCGGAGGCGTCTCGTCCGTTCCCTCCGCCGCATCCTTCCATTTATTACGCAGCTCCTTCGCTTTCCAGAGTGCGTGTCTGACGTCTCCGGTGCCGAGGATGGCGTGTAGTGGATGGGTTGGCTCGTCGAGGGCTTTGAGGACGTTGTGGTGGTATGCGTGTCGACCGCGTACGAGACCTGCCGTGACGCAAGAAGGCGAGACGCCCGTTCCGAAAACGCTGAGAATCAAGACGACGGCCTGTTCGATCCAGGCGTAAAACTCGTAAAAGTCAACCTTGAAGTTCCTCTCTGCCTCTTCGACGGAAAAGTCCCACTCGAGCGGCGCGTTCGCCCTCCGATACGCGTTCTCCAAGTCGACGAATTTCCACCGCAGTCTTGCGCACGACTGCTCGAACCGCTGGAGGGACTGCGCGCGCGTCGTCGCCGCGTCCTGTTGTGTCGAGGTTGAAACCGTGTTCGGCTTAGGCGTTGGGATAGGCAGCGTCGTCGTCGACGGAGGCGCTGCGAAGCATGCCCTTGTAGGTGGTAAAGATCGCGTCCTATGAACCGATGCCGGTGCCCACATAGAACTTTCGAGGCCTCTGTTCCTCGCCGCCGATGACATCTTGGTTCCGCTGCGACGATTTTCCCCCCCTCCCTCCCCCAAGTCGCGATTCACGACACAGGCCGATGACGGCGAAGGGTGAATATTTGCTGGTTAGTCTTTTCTTTTTGCTTCTTTCCGCGGGGAAGAGAAAGGGAAAGGTGGGAAGGGAAAGTCAGGCGTGAATCGTGTTCGCGCAGAGAGTGGCTTCTTCTTTCAAAGTAAGGCTGCGATTTGAATGGAATGCATCGTAGTTTTAACAAAGAGTCACTCGAGAAGATGCTTCGTACCGCTAGCTGTGAAGGATTCAACCTCGGCAGAGGAGGTCAGTGGAGAGAGGCCGGCAGTGAGGTAGAGAGAGAGGGGGGGAGAGGAAGCTACTGCGTCGTTACCAGGCGACAGGCAGCTTTACAGAGCTGCTGAAGGGCACGTGACCACCCCCTTTCTTCTTCTCATCTCTCTTCTCTGACACTCATCATCTCGCAACTCCTTTCCTTCATTCAAAGCCTCTCAGACGTCCACTGCGAAAAACTCTCGACACCTACTATTCACAACCCTGCTCCCTCATACTCTCTCCTTCATCCTCAGACCAAGAGAGTCGCTGCCTCGCACCACAGTTCCGGCAAGGCAACTACCTCCTAAACCCTGACGCTACACTTACAGAGCCAGAGATCAAACATGGGAGTCGCACAATATCACACAGGTATCTCTCCTCATCCGCTTCTTCGTCCGTGAAAGAAGCACTTCTCCCGACGTCAATCGGGAATATACAGTTGCATTCTCCAGCCAGAGAAACCCCTTCGCTCACGGCTCGACCATCTTCACTCTCCTCGTCGCCTTTGCCGTACCGATGTGCGTGTTGTGAACCTTTTGAAGCAGAAGAAATCAGCCTTGAACTGTGACAGGAAAGCCATAATAGTGAAAAGAAGAGCTTACCTTTGTGGCGAATCGTAAACTCGTCAACGTCTCCTTCAGATGCACCTCGAGCGGCGACACCATGACAAACATGAGCGTTTTGCTGTTCCCGCCCAGACTAAACTGCAGCAGGTGAGTGAGCTTCGAGTTCCGATACGGCACGTGCGATGACCCCCGACCGAGAGCCTCGATGACGTCGCCGAGGCAGCTGAGGCTCTTGTTGATGCTCTGCGTCTCCCTCATCCGCTCCCCCTCGGCCAGCGAGTGCTTCAGACGCTCCGACCCGGCCAGGTCGACCAGGTTGAGCGTCCCCTCGCACCGCTCTCCCGTCGCCACGTTGTCGCCTACGAGCCGGAGGATGAAGACGCTGTGCGATCGCGACGACCGCTCGTTGGCCCGCGTCGCCGCCACCGACCTGTTGCGCTGCGCCTCCGCCAGCATCGTCTCCACGCTCGCGACCGAGTCGAGCCGGACCGTCTTGCAGTTGGAGATGTGCGTCTGCCGCCGCGCCTCGTCGTGGTGAATCTCCAGCCGACGCTGCTGGCCCGGTGACAGTAGGTCGTGGAGCTCTTCGTTGTAGACCTCGACGAAGCTCCCCTCCATGCTGTACTCCCACGACTTGGCCCGAAGCCGCGTCATCGTGTCGTAAATCATGTGCGTCGCCCGCGGGATCATGCCGTCCTCGGCCGACATGGTGTACGTCTTGCCCGATCCCGTCTGACCGTAGCAGAATATGCACACGTTGTAGCCGTCGAGCGCGCTCTGCACCAGCTGTGAGATCTCGTCGAAGATGTCCGAGTTGCTCGTCCCGGGCGTAAAGACCCGGTCAAACTCGAACGGATGACTCTTGCGCGTCACCACCCCCAGACTGCTCCGTTCCTCCGGTCCGGCCACGACGATTTCCGCCGACGTCTTGTCGTCCGGGAAGCTCATGCCCGCTTGAGGGCCCTCGCCGCTGCCGCCGTCGTTGCCTTCGAGCGTCGGCCGTACCCGACACATGACGCGGATGTTGCCCTTGAGCTCCTGATACTTGTTGAAGAGGATCCTCCGTTCCGTCTCCTCCTTGATCAGCCGCTGCCGCGACTCTTCGGCCACCCGTAGCGCCTCCTGCAGTCGCGCCTCCATGCTGGCAAACGAGTCCGATTGCGCCTTGCTGTCCGACTCGAGGAATTCGACCTGCGACTTGAGCGAGCTGATCCTGGCCTCGAGCGTCAGGTTGCAAGCCGAAAGCTCCGTGATGCTGTTCTGCAGCCCGCCGCGGAGCGACTTCTCTTGCTCCAGCTCCGCCTTTGCGCCCTCGGCCTGCCGTCGCAGCTCCTGAACCTCGAGCTCGAGTGTCAGCCGGTCATTGCCCATCCGCGTCTGTACGTCGAGCACGTCGCCTTCCCTCTTGCGCCGTTCGTCCTCGAGCTCCTGTCGGTGTCGTCGCGTCAGCGAATCAATCTGCCGTTGTGACTCGGCCGCCGCCTCGGACCATTCCCTTCTCAGCTCGTCAACGGTGCTCTGTTGTCGCCGCTGCAAGTCCGCCACCGTCTCGCGATGCTCTCTCTCCAGCTCGGCCAAGGCCTCCCGATGCTGTCGCTCGGCGTCGTTCATCATCCGCTCGTGGTCCCATTTCTGCTTATCGAGCTCGTGTCGAAGCTGTCGGCCGTCATCTCTGGCCAAGTCCAGCTCATCTTTGAGTTTCTCTTGGCGCTCCTCGAGTTTCCGTCGTTGATCCTCGAGCTCGGACACTGCAGAGCGATTCACGTTAGCCTTTCTGTTCCTCAGTTGAAAAGAAGCAAAAGAATATACCTCGAGTCTTGGCCAGTTCAAAGGCATTCTCATCACCCTTTCTCCGCTCAATTGTGTCCGTCACCATGTCCTTGAGCTCCTGAAACTGTGACTCGATAGTGTCGACGCGGCCGTCGACGTCCCAAGCTGTGAAGCCAGTCAAGTCAGAATCCTTGGTCAGAAACTTGCGGGGTGTGAGGGTCTTTGACGGGAATCGACGATTCTTGATGGCAGATATGCTGCTCTCGACCACATGAAGCTGATGCTTCACCCGCTCGACACTCGGCGTCATGGGAGGCACAACCTAAGTGTCCCCCGCGGCAGCCGAGCATGACGAAGAAGACGGCTTTGGAAAGGGTAGATTTTTTTTCTTGCCCGGCCGATACAGGCTGACGCTGCTGGCCAGTGGCGGCTGAGACGCAGGCAGGTGCAGGTTACTTCGCAGAGTCGCTTGACTCGACGAGGTGTTCCCCAGGCTCAGGCTTTGCAGCTTGACCGTGAGAGAGCTTTCTCTGCTTATCGACGTGGTGTTGGAGGGTAAAAGGGGAGGCGGGATTGAAATGCTTCGCTGCCGCTCGGTAAGGGGTGGGTTCGTACCGCTCTCATCAGCTACCTGATGGTCGCTGCGATGGCCGTGGACGGTGCGTGGACGCGATACCGGGCCCTTTCTCCCGTTTGCCGCGCCGACGGCTTTGGAAGGCGGGTTTCGATCGATCCGGCCGGGGCCGCAGCTCTTCGCGAAGCTCGTAGTCGATGCCGAGTCGGTGGACGCCTGTACTCGCGAAGGTGGCTTGAGCTACCAAAAGGTCAGTCGGTGAAGACAAAATATCGCGATAGAGAGGAGCTCATACCCCGGACGTGGTCGACATGGATCTTGGCTTCAGGCCCGTCGGCCGTGGGGGATTCGCCGTCGGTTTTGGGTATTCGAGAGCACGCTCGTGAAGGGGCTTTCGCTTGGCCTCGGGTTGAGGAGCTGATGATGCATTCTCGTCAGCCAAGCGCGAAGCGAAAAGACAGAGAACAAAGAAAGTGAAGCTTAAACCAACCCGGCGGAGAAATCTCCCTCTTACTACTCCCCTTGAATCTGGATATATCCGGCATGAGTGACTGAACACGCGCATTTTGCTGTGATTCGCTACACTCGGTAAGCCCCCCCTTCTGGATGCCGGCAAGCTGCGGTAATCGACTGCCCTTGGAGCCCCCCCTCACCCGCTGCAGGTATCAAGTCAGTGGACGGATACGAAAGACGAGATGAAGAACATGAATGGAAAGGAAAATCACCTGAACCTCGGTACCGTCCATGGCGACGAGATCTCGCACGCGTCGCAAACAAACGGGCGCGACGATGGGCAGCACGAGGAGCAGGGCTCCGGGCGTCGGACGAAGCGACGCGCGTGGCGAGCCGATGATTGCGAAGAAGAGAAAAGGGGGGAAAGAGCCAAAAGGGAAGGAAAAAAAAAAGAAAGGAGGAAGCTTATAACAGGTCACGTTAGAAAGACGAAAGAGACGCGTCAACGGCTGATGCTTCTGCTAGAACCTCAGCCTGACACGTGCCCCCATCTCCCCCGTTTATTATGCGTTGGTTGGTTGCGTGGAGCAACGGGACAGAAAAGAAACCCCCCCCCCCAAGCCACTCCCGCACCGCCACACAGATCTTCACCACGACTGAGCCACAACCCACGACATTCTTACTCATTCTCCTTCGTCGTCCTTCCATCTACCACCTATCCTTCGTCCTCTTCTTCACATGCCAGTTCCACCAAACCCGCTCTTCAGACGGGCCACCAAGTCCTCGATGCGCTGCTGTTCGAGATGGAGAAATACAGTCAATTCCGCGATAAATGTTAGGCAAAATGACCAATATAATCGTGTATTTTCCTGTGCCTTGTCGCTGATAGCTTTCTCTCTCTCTTCGCCTCCAGCAACGGGCATCGCGCCCTTTCTCCCCATCTCGACACCGCACTCTGTCGCATCGACGCTGACGCACGGCCTCATCTTTCTCATTCGCTTGCCATTCTTCCTTACGTTCGCCTTCAGCTACTTCTTCATCTTTCAATACCTGCCTCTGCCCGTCGTCGCCCGCAAGATGGCGCTCTGGTGCTTGATGGCCATCCCGGGCATCTGGTGGGTTGACTTACAGCTAGACGGCGTCCGTCGCGGAACCTTGTCAGAACAACCTCGCGATCGCGTGCCTCATCCCGGTTCCGTCATCGCCGCTTCCTTTACCAGTCCCATCGATGCCGTTTACCTCGCCGCCGTCTTCGATCCCGTCTTCACCATCTCCTATCACGGTGAGCGAAGGGTCCGTCGCGTCGGCCTGTTGCGTGCCGTCGCCGCCGCCCTGGCCCCCGTCCATATCGCGCCTCCTCCTGAAGTCACCCTCGTCGACATCAACGACCTGCTGGATCAGTTCCCGGATCGCGTCATCGCCGTCTTTCCCGAGTGCGGCACCACAAACGGCAAGGCCATCTTGCCCTTCAGCCCGGCCCTGGCTCAGTGCCGTCCCGACGTCCACATATTCCCTGTCAGTATCCGCTACGCCCTCCCGGACGTCACAACGCCCGTGCCCGGCCGCTGGCTCAACTTTCTCTGGAACCTGCTCTCCCGCCCCACCACTTGTATTCGCGTCCGCATCGCCGAGGGCCGCCGCCAGAATATGACCAATGGCTCTCCAGAGCTGAGAAGGCGTCTCGACGTCGACGACGAGAGGAGGTTCCTTGATCGCCTTGCTGAGGCATTGGCCCGCTTGAGCAGGGTGAGACGTGTCGGCTTGACCATGAACGACAAGGCCGCCTTTTGTCGCCGCTACGCAGGGGAGGGCAGCCTGAAATGATGATGCTGGCGGGCTGTGTCCTTGTCTCCTTGTCGCATTCATTGGTGGATTCCCCTTTCTATCTTCGGTGTTTCATCGTGAACCGAACTTGCCGTCGTGTTGGAAATGCCCTCCTACATATAAATTGCTCAGAGCTTGAAATTGTAAATCAGAACAAATTGGGGGATATCTACATGCAGCCTGATCGCGTCAATGAAAGCAAATACTGTCACTCATATCGGGCCGTCGGTAACGCAGCCCGAGCTCGCATCGCTGACCAGGCTTGCGTACTTTTTCAGCGTGCCCTTGTTGTATCGCAGAGGCGGCGCCCTCCAGGCCCTTCGTCGCTTCTCGACCACCTCGTCAGGCACTATCAGGTCAATGGCGCGCTTCTCCGCATCGATGACGATCTCGTCGCCGTTCTCGACGAGAGCAATGGGCCCGCCGTCCATGGCCTCCGGCACGATATGGCCAATGATGAAGCCGTGCGAGCCGCCGGAGAAACGGCCGTCGGTGAGCAATGCCACGTCCTTGCCCAGCCCGGCGCCCATGATGGCCGACGAGGGCTTCAACATCTCCGGCATGCCAGGCCCGCCCTTGGGCCCGTCGTAGCGGATGATGACGACTGTCTTTTCCCCTTTCTTGATCTCACCGCGCTCCAGGCTGTCGATGAAGTCAGATTCGCAATTAAAGACGCGCGCCTTTCCGGCGAACCGTAAGCCTTCCTTGCCGGTAATCTTGCCGACGCAACCTCCGGGCGCGAGAGAACCTCGCAGAATCTGAATATGGCCCGTGGGCTTGATCGGGCTGCTCAGCGGTCGGATGATGGTCTGATCAGCGGGGAAGTCGGGTGCTGTTTCGACGTTTTGCCGCATCGTCTTGCCGGTCACAGTCATTCCAGAGCCGTCTAGAAGGCCCTCGCGAAGTAGGAACTTGAGGAGGCTCGGAGTGCCGCCAATCTTATGCATATCCTCCATAACATACTTGCCAGATGGCTTCAGATCGGCGAGCAGGGGCACGCGATCTGACACGGTCTGAAAGTCGTCAATGGTGAGCTTAATGCCCACGGCGTCGGCGATGGCAATAAGGTGGAGGACGGCGTTGGTGCTGCCGCCGAGGATCGATACGACCGTCATGGCGTTCTCAAACGCCTGACGCGTCAGGATATCGCGGGGCCGGATATCTTCCCGCAGGAGAGTCCTTATAGCGCCGCCGACGGCCTCACACTCGGCGCGCTTACTGCCGTCCTCTGCGGGATTACTGCTGCTGCCGGGAAGGGTCAGACCCATGGTCTCTATGGCGGTGGCCATGGTGTTGGCCGTGTACATGCCGCCGCAAGCGCCGCTGCCGGGACAGGCATTGCGGATAATGTCGTAGCGCTGCTCCTCGGAGATGTCGCCGGCGATGTACTGGCCGTAGGCCTGAAAGGCGGACACGATGTCGATGGGCTCACCATTCCTGGTGCAGCCGGGCTTGATGGAGCCGCCGTAGACCATGATGCTGGGGCGGTTGAAGCGGCCCATGGCCATGGCGACGCCCGGCATGTTCTTGTCGCAACCCGGCAGACTGATGTTGCCGTCGTACCACTGCCCGTTCATGACGGTCTCGATGCTGTCGGCGATGATCTCGCGGCTCTGGAGCGAGTATCGCATGCCATTGGTGCCCATTGAGATGCCATCACTGACGCCGATGGTGTTGAAGCGAAAGGGAACGAGGCCGGCCTTGGCCACCGAATCGCGCACCAACTGAGAGAGACCCAAGAGGTGCATGTTGCAGGGGTTTCCTTCGTACCAGACGGACGAGATGCCGATCTGAGCTTTGTTCAAGTCTTGGTCCGAGAGACCAGTGGCGTATAGCATGGCCTGAGAGGCGCCTTGCGACTTGGGCTGTGTGATGGCTGCCGAGACCTTGTTAAGCTTGTCGTCGGTTGATACGAGGCGACGACCGGAAGGGCTTAGGATGCCGGCTCGTGCAAGCGGCCGCCGGAAAAGCGGCCGCCTTAGAGCCTTGGAGAATAGCATGGTGACGCTTTGCCTTGCTCAGCTTGTCATGACACTGGTGGGCAACTGGATGAGTTGACGAAAATCCCATGTGGTTTGGAGGTAGTAGGTGGGTATTATGTCATCTCGTCAATCCATCTAACGTGATTGGTCAATTGATGAAGAAACGCTGCACACATGTACATACGAATACGAGGCGGGCATCTCAGCACAGCATGTACATACGAACGACTTGTGCGTCGTCAAAGCGACCCTCACTTCGCTGTATGTACAGAGAAGATCACAAGCATGCTTAACACCGACAGTCACGTTATTCTTTTCGACTCTATTCACATGCCGTATTCAATCTTCCTCCTCGCTTTAACCATATATCCTTCGACTGCGATGATCACGATCGGCCGAGTATTTACGGACGTATGTATAGAAAGTGATGAAGATGGAAGCATGCCAAAACACGGCATCCCGCGTCGATCATCAGCTCCGGAGGTAACACCAAGTAGTAGGCCGACTAAGACCGAGCCGAATGGCTGTGAATGTCCAAAGCGAATCGGGAATCGATAAGAGCCAAACGACAGGCCATGTCGTGTTTGGATGAACGACTGCGTATAGAACTTTGACTGTCTTTCAGGTCTTCGCGATCATCACGAAAAATCCTACACCCTTCTCCTGCTCCAAGTAAACATGAGTGTGGGAAAGGTCAGAAACGAGACTCTAAGAGAATCATCACGAGAATCCTACATGCTGTCGCTGTTCCAAGCACACACATACGGCCAAGATGACGAATGCAAAGATAATCTCTCGTCGAAAACGAGATTCTATCAGAATACGCACAGATGCCTCTTGAGCTCTCATCTGTATATAAGGCGTCTTTCTCACCGCTCCTAGATTATAGCTACAGCAAACACTCAACAACTTTTACACCCAAATTCACAATGAAGTCCCTCATTCTTTCCAACGTCCTCCTCGGCCTTGTTGCCGCCGTGCCTCAGTCCGGGGATCTATCTGGCCCCCCTCGAAGGTTCACCATCAAGAACGTCAGCCTTATCGGATCAGGCTGCCCTGCCGGTACAGCTCACGTCCAGGTGGACAACAGCGGCACTATTTTCGAGGCCAGCTTCTCGCAATACCAGGTTCAGTCTGGACCGAATGTGCAAGCTTCGGATTGGCGAAAGAATTGCAAGCTCAGCCTTAACCTAGATTACGATCCCGGTTTCCAGTAAGTCATTGCTCTAGATCTCTTGTTTCTTGTTGGTGAAGATGTGAAGAAGAACCCAAGTATTAATCATGTCGGTCTAGATTCCGCCTGATTGGCACGGACATGTCCGGCTATGCATCGATTCCAAACGGCATTGAGGGGCGATGCACCAACTCTTTCTCCTTCGCGGGCAACAGTGGCGACAGGATCGAGTACATTACCACTTTCCGCGGCCCCAACAGCGGTAGATTCGACCTGCAGTCCAGCCCTGGCCTCTCTACTTGGTCTTCGTGCGGGGCGAACGGCTCAATTTTGAATCTTAATACGGAGTGTGAACTTGAGCCGACAAACCACAGAGCCTTGATTGCTGTAAGCCGCCTATATGCCTACCCAGTTGACTGAGTGGACGGCGTCTCGGGAGCGTACTTGCTAACAGAGGCATATAGGTCGATGAGGTTAGTGGCAAGCTGACGATCAAGTGCGCGATTCAGTGGCAACGCTGTTTCAAGTAGATGGCCAATGAGTGTACTAAGAAGGGGGCGCGATTATGAGGGATTCTGTTGGGATGAGCTTGCTGTCTCACCTTGATATATCGCCGGGGGGAAATTGGCATTGAGTGTGACTATATCATCATGTATGTGTATTACATGCATGTGTATGTATTCGTACAAGTCTCTATCTTTTGAAACTTACGATCTACGTTCCTTTTTTAAAATTCGCCGTCGTTGATGAAGTCAAAGATGATCATCAAAGTATATACATACATGAACCCATGTAAGTAGGTAGGTAAGTGGTGATGTCGGCGAGAGCGTCAAGATGATTAACTGCAACAAGTCATGCGAGAAGATGATGATAATCATGTTTACGAATTACATGACTAATTAATAATCCCAGATGACACAGACAGTGAGAATGAAGGCCAAGGGTAGGTCGCCGTCTATCTACCTATCCATGGAGAGAGAAGAGAGAGAAGAGATATAGATGTAAGACAGTCAAGACAGCCTTGTTTCTAGCGACTCGCCTTTGCAGCACAATCACGCCCCAACACGAGGTATCTGCCTAACTGCCACAAACGGCAAGTGATGCGCGGTCGGTCCGCCCCCAACAAATTCCCTCAATCTCAGCTCCGCCCGGTCATGGAAGCTTTCTTTCTCCGTCGCCGGATCATGCCGATGACTCCTACTATGAGACTGACCTCGCCCGTCTCTCGCTCCCTTGCCTTTCTTCCACGTCATTGCTTTGTTAGTCGTCGCTGTCAGGTTCGGGTAGCGGCTCGCTTCGTCAGTAGTAGCAGCAGATCATCGTCATCACCATCAACATCATCATCACCATCACCATCACCTCGGCTTCAGCTTCACCCTTCAGCCGTCATGACCAACACCGACGACCTCGCCAAAAGCCACAACCGGCTTCTTGAAAACAATCGCGCCTGGGCCGCTGAACAGCAGCAGCGCGACCCTGGCTTCTTCGCCCGACTCTCGGCTGGTCAATCCCCCGAATTCCTCTGGATCGGCTGCAGCGACTCTCGGATCCCGGCCGAGCTCATCACCGGCCTCGAGCCGGGCGAGGCCTTCATCCATCGCAACATCGCCAATCTGGTCTGCAACACCGATCTCAATGTCATGAGTGTCATCAACTATGCCGTCCGTCATCTGGCCGTCAAGCAAATAATCGTCTGTGGTCACTACGGCTGCGGCGGCGTTCAGGCGGCCATGACGCCAAAGGACCTGGGGCTGCTTAATCCGTGGCTACGTAATATCCGCGACGTCTACCGCATTCACGAAGCTGAGCTCGACGCCATAGCCGACGATGATGACCGTTACAAGCGGTTGGTTGAGCTCAATGTTGAGGAGCAGGTCCGCAATGTCGTTAAGACCGCCGCTGTGCAACAATCCTACGCCCGGAACCGGTATCCTGTTGTTCGCGGCTATGTATTTGGCTTCAACGATGGCTTGCTCAAGGATCTCGAGATTGACTTTGAGGCTATGCTGGCCAACGTGCAGAAGATTTATAACCTGACTACCTAGTTTAACCTCGGTTCGCTAGGAGGCATTGGAGCACAGATAGACACACCCTGACACATGCACACACACCCTCATAGACAATGCTGCCCAATTATACCCTCTGAAAGCATGGGGCGCATGTGCTTCACGAACCAATAGGTAGCTTGAGGCTCTAGAACGAATGACATCAAGGGTGAAAGAGTGAAAACCAGGCAATACATGTTGAACGACATCAGCCATCTTTTCTACATGTTGCCTAGAACATGTTCATGCCTCAATCGCCGGGGCAAAGTACGCTCCCAGTCTGTCATCATGTCGCGTTAGCAGGTCTGAGACAAGGAAGCTGAAGCATCAAACGGTCGAATCGGTATACTGACCCTATCATAAAGTAGCAGGCACACATCAGTATACCCTTGAGGCTACCCGTTCGAAGACGGCTTCCCGTCTCGTTGAGAATAAGAAGATTGACGAGAAGGACGGCGCCTACGAGGGTGGCGACCTCAAACGTGTTAAAGGTCAAGGCCAAGTCCTTGTGCAGCATCCAGCCGGCGAGGACGGTCAAGGGCGTGACACAAAGGGCGATCTGTATAGACGAGCCGACGGCGACGGCAATGGCCAGATCGAGCTTCTTTCGCGCTGCTACCGCCACCACCGTCACGTACTCGGCCACGTTGCCGACGATGGGAAGCAGGATGAGACCGATGACGGGCTCCGAAAGGTTCGTCTGACGCGTCACCTCGTCGATGGTACCGACGAGCAGCTCGGCGTTGATGGACATGAGACCAGAGGTGAGGACGAGCATGCTGATGGCCACGCCTACTTCGCTTCTGCCGCTGCCGCTGCTGCCGCCGCCGCCGCCGTCTTCCATAGCTTGATCCCTTTCTATGTGGTGGACGTCTCTCAACATCTGCAACGTCAAACTAGAACGCGAGAAGCCTCTTCTGACGTCGTCGTCGCCGCCAACAGCAGAGGAGGAGTGACGGCTTAGAAAGGACGGCGACGGCGAAAGCTTCCGCGATGGCTGCCACGAGTCCGCCCTCGGTCTAAGACCAAGACGGCTTTCGGCGAGATGACGACCTCGATGAGCATGAGGATGGTGATGGTGACCCTCGCCGTTTGTATCCATGGTCTCGTCGTCGACGAAACGGATCGTCCGAGGCTGCTGAATGCTCATGGGGAGGAGAGGTGGTGGCAGCCGATCCTGCTCGGCTGCCGATATGTTGCTTTCGAGGTCGACGATGACGACGACGCGGCGACAACGCGAGCGAATCTCGTGCGTGAGGTAGAGGACGTAGATGGCGAGGATAAGGAGAGACGATATCCTGCTAAGCTTCAAGCTGACGAGGCCGGAGGAGCGCGCCTCTGGGCTGAAAGTGTAGTTGAAGGCGGTCTATAGAGTCAACACCAGCTGTATCTTCTTTCTACAGGGAGAAAAAACTCACAGGCATTAAGAAGGTGAAGACGGAGACGGACAGCAGACAGGCGAGCAGCTGGGCGTCGGCCGCGTTGTATGAGGGTTCCCCATCGGCTGCGCTGCCTACTACCAGGGCCGAACCGAGGATCAGGAGAAGGTTGACGAGGACGGAGCCGAGGATGGAGCCCTGGACTATGCCGACGTGGTTGTGGGCGAGAGCGGCGCTGAGGATTTGGGTCTTGTGAGCGACCGGGGGGGGGATAACTGTTGACGAACCGGGGGGGGAAGCACTTACATGCTACGATGCTCAGCATGTCAGCGGAGAAGGAGAAGAAGGGGAGAAAGAGGAGAAGAAGGGAAGAAAGAGGAGAAGAAGGAGGAAGAGGAGAAGGAGAAGGACAAGTAGAGAGAAGAAGAGAAGACAGGCAAGAAAGGAAAACCCACAACAGAATCAACTCTACCAAGTTCCCAAGGCTGATGTTGAGCAGCGCGCCGACGGTATCCCCAGCATGGGCAGCAACCCTCTCAGTCGCATCCGTCAAAAGCGCCGACAGAGGCACGATGGCAGCCGCGTTAAAGGCAAAGACGTAAACCGGTCCGAGCCCAACCAAATGGCTGGCCAGGCCCACGGGCACGAAGACGAGCAGAGCGTTAAGCCAAGACGAAGACATCATGTCCAACAGCGGACCTGTGACGGACGAGTGGCGAGCCCAGTCAAGGCGGCTGACGAATTTGCGGGCGAAGACATGTCTGGCGTCGTCGTTGGCTGCTGACGATGTTGTGAGTTCCTTGTTTTCAGCGTCTAAGTGAGGAGGGAGGGAGGGAGGGAGAGAGGGAGAGAGAAGAAGAAGAAGAAGAAGAGAGAGAGAGAGAGATAGACAGTCTCACCTTTCAAGGCACTGGGAGTGGAATCGGGCTCATCTTCGTCAGAGTCTCGAGCTGTCGCGGAGTCGTCGTTGCGGACATGGCGACGGGCGTTGTTGGAGGAAGCTTCTTCCATCAATGTAGGGAGGGTTTCGCTGTAAAAGGGGTAGGGAGAAGAAGAGGAATGGGCTAGACAGGAGAACCGACAAGCCTACGGGAGAGCCCTCTGCCTTGGTAGGGAGGTAACTGGACTGAGGAAACGTCCTTTAGTATCTCGTCTGAGGGATTTTGGTTGGTCGTAAGCGCCCTGGGCGTGTGTATATATAGGCATATACATGTATGTAGGGCATATATACAGTAGGAGAGCGAGCTATGGCTGTATGCAGATGAGATGACGCACATAAGACCCCCCCGGCGGTTGACCCGGGTATTAAAAGCGCGGACGAGAGCGGGCAGGCTTTCTTCACCGTAGCATCCCATCCATCCCGCCTTTTCTCCCTGTCCATCTCGTCTATTCCCTCCATGAAGAAGAACGAGAGCAACAACACCATAAGGCCGGCGACGATGGCAGATCTGTCGACCATGACAAGCCTCATCTGCACCTCACTAGCAGAAGAGCCAGCATGGAGACGACTCTGTCCACCAGCGTCAGAGGTAGAATCCCTCTTGGCAGAAGCCATAAGCAACAAGCGCAAAGAAGTCATGGTTCTAGAAGACGAGACAAACACAATCGTCTCAGCATCCGTCTGGGAAGAAGAGCAGCAGCAGAGCAGCATTGCCGTCGTCCCTTCGCATGCCGCCGCCACCACCACCGGCAAGGGTTCCCATTCGCGGTGCGCCTCCGACGTCGTCGACGACGAAGACGAAGATAAGACCTGCCTAGCTCTCCGCCTGCTGGCCACCCGTCCTGACTGTCAGCGCCGGGGGTATGGCAGGGCCCTGGCTTCGTGGGGGGTTCGTCGTGCCGGGAAGAGGTCCGTGCCCGTGTGCGTCTTGGCAGCTGAGCGCGGTTACATTTTGTTTTCTGGCATGGGATTCGTCGACTGCGGGTTAGTGTCTTTGGGAGGAGGAGGAGGAGGAGGTGGTGGTGGTCAAGGAGGAAGAGGTAGTGTTGATGACGATGACGATGGTGAAGATCATGTCTGTGTCAAGACAATGGTTCTACAGCCATTGCCAAGCCGTAGGTTACGCGTGGCGAAACTGCTATCTCGCCGGTGAGCGAGCTGCTCCTAAGATGATAGGATGATAGGATGATGAGAGGCGATGGGAAGACTACGGAGACATCCATACCTACCTACTCCCTACATGTTATGGCTATATGTAAGGCGTATATATGTAGCTATGGTATACCGTGTATGGGTGGCGTATGTATGGGCGTATGTACATGTATGTAGGTCGATGAATATTGGCATCTCGTTCTGGGCTCTACGTGCAGCTTGCAGATGGCGGCAGATAGCTTGAACAGGTGACCCCCCCCCCCCCCCCCTGTATCCGTATAAACATACGGACGTATAAACAGTCACGTCTGATTCGTAGGAGAAGCTGACTATGACTGGGTATACTCTGAATGCATCCATGCAAACAACTATATACAGACAGACAGAATCATGTCGATGATAGCTGCTTGCAGTCTATTGCATGCGTAGGACCAAGCCAAGACTATAAATCCAAGCCATCACCATCAACCCGCTTTAATTTAAGCTTAAGCCCCTATAGCAGAGCAACAACAACAAATCCCGATAAGACCTTGTGAAACGGAGACGCGAGAAAAAAAACAAGGTGGCATGTCACCCGCAGACGAGCCGGCAATCAGTCTGCTTCCGAACCCGGCCAATCACAAGATGCATGGTAAACGCCGTCTGTCTGACCACCAACTCAAAAGGGGTAAGTCGGGCTTTCTCAAAACTACAGGTTGTATCCGTAGGTAGGTAGTTTGGCGTCAGGGTACGGGTAGAAAGAGAGGAGAAAATTTCCCGTCTCTTGGCGTCAAGGGAGGAGACGGGGCGAGACTCGACTATCGTCTGTTCTGCCGACATGGGTCCGGGTGAAGTCGGTTATGGCCTTGTGGGATAGGATGATGGGGTAATCGGTAAGCTGGTCTTGTGTATCTATGCCGTCTGCCAAGGAGAAGATGAACGAACACATACTATATGAGAACTCGGCGATGGCTACCTACCCGTTCACTGTGCATGGATACCGACATGAATGAACGCCCAGATGGCATTTACACCTACACACCTATACACAGACATAGAGACGTACAGCACAAATCATACCGGCTCGTGATGGTGGCACTACTCAATGAAGCAGGGTTCATTCTATGTCGTCATCACTTACCGAGTCACGTTTACCGTCAATGCCGAGGGAAGAAGAAAAGAAAAGCACGTCAAAGCTAATGCCTAGGTATGCATCCGTACTCACGATATAATAAACTTGCACGTGCTCGCGTCAGAGACAAATCTTCCACCCTGACCTTGTAACCCGCCAGAGAGACTGAGAGCGACGTTTCGTTTGTGGCAGAGGAAGAAGAAGGAGAAGAAGAAGAAAAAGGGCATTGACTTTGACTCGACATGATCCCCCCCCTCTCTCACCCCCGCAGTGGCATAATGGGGCATTGCTACATGGACTCAGGCCCGGCCGAGTGGCTGTTTCAGTCAATGCTACGTGCCCATCAACGAGCTGTCCATAACAAACACGGACACAGACAGCAGCTTTCACTCTCGTATAATTGAATAAGAATCGAACTCCTTTTAGCCGTCAGGTGAGGAGTCATTTTGAGTTTCTCAGGAGTTGAATGCAGCCGAGTCGGAGGCTGACAACCAACTCTGTTCCCTCCTTTCAATGGCAGAATCAAAGACAGCGTCTCTCTTCTCTAGAGAACTAGGTCTAGATCATCACGGCAGATAGCCAATATAGTGAGTGGCTGGAAAGACATGGCAAAGAAAGCGCAGCACGCGCCACGAGGTTAAAGGAGATCCGGGATTCACGTGATGCATAATAGAGTGGCTTCCAAGGGACCCACGTGACTCGGCCAATCGGGACAGGACAGCAGTTCGGCGAGGGACTCCTACCTCAAGTAGCTTCCCATGTGAAAAAGGCTGAAAAGTACTTTGGGATCTGTACCTGCCTAGCCCGGCAGGTGGGTCTCTCGACGGCCCAATCACGGGCATCGACCTCAAACGACGATGATGCCTGTTTGACTTGTAAGTGGCGCTTTAACGTCTGAACCAAATTTACCCTCGTCTCGCCTGAAGGAGATGAATCTCTTCCAAAGGTCCATCTGGCTTGAGAGGGTCCGTCTCTGAAGAGCATCCATCGCTCGGAAGAAGCCGTCTAAATTTGGTGGCTGGGCCCGTCATCGAAAGCAAGCATGGCCCCGGTCGACGATGATCGCTTGCTGGCCTCATCTCTGCCTGCTGCCTGAGACCGAAAGACGCCGTCGATATCTGTGCTAAAAGGGAGAGGCTGAAGCTCAGGCTTTCTCTGGTGGCTTTACGCCGGGTTGAAATTGTTTGATAACCATGGTACTGTAGGCCTTTTTGGAATCATGCTTGGTTATGAAGTGGTGGAAGCTGGATGCTTCTCCCAGCCATTTACTTTGTTCCGAGGCTTCTCCTGAGGGAATTCATCCTTATTTAAACAGCTTAAACTCTCGTGATGATGATCGTGCACAGACTATTCATCGCAGATGTCTGTGTTGCCTCTCATCTTCCATCATTGATACCCATCACATCACACATATATAAACCACACCTACACATACATACATCCACTCACACGCAAAGGCTCAACTACCTGCTTCTGAGACGACACCTCTTCTCTTACCTGGGACATCAGGCCCCCTAGTCGCCGCCATGCGTCAACTCAAGCTGGTCTTGTTCACTTCTTTACTTACCTTGGCGACGGCGACATGGGATCGGCACGCCGACTTGAAGCCATGGCATCCACACGCGAGCAGGGACTCGAGCCATTATACACACAAAGGAGTCGTTGCGGCCCGGCCGCCGCCGCAGATAGAAGAGCAGGGGGGGTCATGCGACTCGGACAACGATGACTACCCATCTCGGCCTCTGGACCAGACGATAGGGCACCCGCATCAAGACGAGAACACCCTGAAGCCGGAACAGCACGGCGCTTGTGCCGGAAACACGCCGTCTACACGCTCTCAGTGGTGTGACTTGTCCATCGATACCGACTACACCACTGTAGCACCCAGAACGGGCGTCGTCCGAGAATACTGGCTGGAGCTTACCGAGGTGATGATCGCCCTCGACGGCGTTCCCCGTACAGCCATGGGTAAGCCTCTTCTCTTACCGAGTTCCACCGTCTTGATCCTCGTCTGACATCCTCCACAGCCGTCAACGGATCCATCCCTGGCCCGACCATCTTCGCAGACTGGGGCGACGAGGTATACGTTCACGTCACCAACAAGCTCTTCAACTCCCTCAACGGCACAAGCATTCACTTCCACGGAATACGGCAGAACTTCACCAAACAAAGCGACGGCGTGCCCTCCATCACCGAATGTCCCGCCATCCCGGGCGAGACCAGGACCTATCACTGGCGGGCGGTCCAGTACGGCTCGTCGTGGTATCACTCTCACTTCGGCCTACAGCTGTGGCAGGGCGTTTTCGGCAGCATCGTCATTAACGGACCGGCTACGGCGAACTATGATGAGGATCTGGGAGCCGTCTTCCTCAACGATTGGGATCATCGGACAGTTGATGAGCTTCATCCTGCTGCTGAAGTCGAGGGTCCGCCGTTTCTCGCTACGGGACTCATCAACGGGACCAACACCTTTGGCGATGTAGGTCAACGGCTTAACATCTCGTTTGAAGCCGGCAAGTCATACCGTATGCGCTTCGTCAACGCCGCCATCGACACGCATTGGAAATTCATGCTCGACAACCACAAGATGACGGTCATCGCCGCCGACCTCGTCCCGATTCAGCCCTACACGACGGACGTGGTGGCCATCGGTATAGGCCAACGATACGACGTCATCATCAAAGCAGACCAGCAACACGTCGACGAAAACTTCTGGCTAAGGGCTATTCCGCAGACGAGCTGCTCGCGGAACAACAACACCGATAACATCCGCGCCGTCGTTCACTACGGCAAAGAGCCGTCGACGCCTTGTACGCAAGGATACAACTTTACAGACGCTTGTGAAGACGAAGTCATCGTTCCGCACGTTCCCAAGGATCTGACGGCAAGCCCGCTCACGACGTCCATGTTTGCGAACCTCACCACCATCGACGGCCGCTTCAGATGGACTCTCAACAGCACGACCATGGTAGTCGACTGGGGGAACCCGACGGCGCTGCAGATCCTCGACGGGGTGACGTCGTTCGCGGAATCCAACGCAGTGATTCAACTGCCGGAGCCAGAACGGCTATTCTCCATGGTAATCGACTCGGACCTCCCGATCCCACACCCAATTCACCTCCACGGACACGACTTCTTCGTCCTAGGCCAAGGAAACGGCCGCTACTCGTCCGAGAACGTGACTCTAAACTGGAAGAACCCTCCGCGCAGAGACACGGCCATGCTTCCCGGGTCGGGGTATCTGGTCATCGCTTTCGAGACGGATAACCCCGGTGCTTGGCTGATGCACTGCCACATCGGCTGGCATACGAGCGAGGGGTTCGCTCTTCAGTTTTTAGAGCGCGTTGAGGAGATTCGGCATCTGATTAACGAGACGGCTTTGAGGGAGGAGTGCAGGTCGTGGAATGAGTTTCAGGATCGCTTTGCTATTAACCAGACTGATTCGGGGGTGTGAGGGAGAGAGACGGTCTTGTTTTCTTTTGTTGATGATGATGCTTGTGCTGGGACATGAGTTTGATGCCTATTCATGCTGGGTCATGAGTCTGTATAAAAGGCTTGATGCCTTTAACGGTTTTGGCTATGAGTTGATGACTTCCCTCTTTGTACTCTACGAACAAAACAGCAGATAACTTCCTCCCTACTTTAGATATCCACGACTTTACGTCTCTTGTAATTCGATATCCGAATAATGCGAGTTTGCTTTGCCTTTCCTCTACCTAAAGAACTACCTGCTCGATCGAAAGTCTCGTTCTCTCCCGTCACAGACAAGAGGAGAAAACAGCTAAACTTGACAAGACCAGATGGAAAACAACCACCAACAACTACCTTTCCAACCAATTACCTGATTTCTCGGAGAAGACCAATCCAGCCCCGAGGCCTGTACCCGTCCTTACGACCGCCGTAGTCACGGCCGTTGTTGTTGTCTTCCTTGACGCACTATCAAGTTGTCAGTTCTCTGTGATTGATGTATGGCATCAGGAGTAGATGGCTTACCTTTCCCCTGCCCGGACCCTGACCATCGGACTTGCAGACGAGTCCGGAGCAGCATCCTGAGTCAAGAAGTCCGACTTGGCAGCCCTCGCCCTCTTTCCGGCACTATAGAGGGGGTTATATTAGCAGGTCGCTCGTAGTATTGCAGAAAGCTTCACATACCTCCTTATCCTTGTCGTCCTTTTCCTTGTCGCCGTTATACTTGTTGCGGTTGTTGTCTTCCCTCACACACTATAGGGCTGTTAGTTGACTGTGTTGAATCTCCCGCTGGGTTGAAGAGCTATAGCTGACCTTTCCACGGCCCGGACCAAGGCCATCAGACTTGCAGACGTGTCCACGGCAGCATCCCGAGTCAAGAAGTCCGACTTGGCAGCCCTCGCCCTCTTTCCGGCACTATAGAGGGGGTTATATTAGCAGATAGCTCGTAGTCTTGTAGAGAGCTTCACATACCTCCTTATCCTTTTCATCCTTTTCCTTGTCGCCGTCGTACTTGTTGCGGTTGTTGGAGTTGTCGCGGTCTCTGTCGCCGCCGTTGCGGTCCCTGTCGCCGCCATTGCGGTCCCTTTCACCACCGTTGCGGTCCCCATAGCCATCGCGATCCTTCTCACGATCATCAATCCTTTCACACTGCACGTAAAAGAAAGAGTCAGCTTCTCCATCTCCGTCGAAACCACGATATATCAACTCTCCGAGACTTACCCTTCCTCCGCCCTTTACGCCAGGGATAGACTTGCAGTGGTGGCCCGAGCAGCATCCCGAGAGGAAGCCCGGTCCAAGAGCAAGGGAGCAGCGTTCACCTTCGCGTTTGCACGTCGGCTGTAGATGAGATTCATCAGCAACCTGGTAATGACGATACACGGATGTGAGGACTGAAGCTTACCTCTTTCTTATCCTCGTCTCCGCCGTTGTCGTCTTCCTTTGCACACTGCGAGCGAGAAGAGTCAGCTTCTCTGTGCGTCGAGACTGTCACGTATCAGCTTCCCGGAACCTACCCTTCCTCCGCCGACTATGCCGGGAATAGGCTTGCAACGCAGATTGGCGCAGCATCCTGAGGTGAAGCCAGGTCCGAGGCCGGTAGGGCAAGTTTCACCCTCACGTTTGCACATCTGCCATCGAGGTACCTATGTCAGAAGCTGAGTTGTGACATAGAGAGGCTAGATCTGCATCTTACGCGGTTGTTGTCGTCCTCTCCGCCATCCTCGTCCTCCCTTACACACTGCGTGAACAGTCAGCTTCCCTGTATCGAGAACCGTCATGCATCGAACTTCAGGACTTACCCTGCCGCCGCCGAACAGGCCTGGAGTTGGCTTGCAGCGCAGCTTGGCGCAACATCCGGAGGAGAAACCAGGTCCGAGACCGGTAGCGCACGAGTCGCCCTCGCGTTTGCACATCTATCGTAGACGAGTCAAGTCAGCTGCCTGGTCATGACGAAGAAGGGACATGAAGTCTGAAGCTTACATCTTTTCCATCTCCGTTATCGCCGTTGCCGTTGTTGTCGTAGCGAGGTCTGCCGGCCAGAGCCACGGTGGCGAAGGTGAGAGCAACGAGGACCTTCATGATGCTATCGTTTACAGCTGAAACGCGAAAGAGATGCGCAGAAGAAAGAATCCAATCTCGGGGCTGCTTCTGAAAGGTGATGAGAGGCATCTGAAGCAGCGGCTGTCATCTGTTCTTATATATCTGTCCTTCGCTTCCAAGGGTGACGGTTGAAATGACGCTAAAATCCGGTCTCCAGCACGATGCATACCGGCGGAGAGACTACAGCCGTTGATGGGAGCCTCGACTGGCTATTCTCCACGACACATGGACGTGAGACATCAAGCCATGCACCTACAAGTGACGGGTTTCAGATCGTAGCAGCAAGTAAGTAGCTGAACAGCGAGATCTGCTTCAACTCCGTTCGAGAGGAGGAGAAGAAGGAGTGGGAAATGGTCAGCATGGCCGTGAGACATGCAAGTGTCGCTATGAAAATGCCAGCTAAGAGAGAGAAAACAGGGGTCGAGCAGCTTAGCCAGCCATCAGCATTCATTCGACGAGTGCATTCCGAGCCGAGACATGCTGGATTGGACAACAGATGGATTCCCTCACGTGTAGTTGCAGTTGTAGTTGTGAGAGGGGAGGGGAAGAGAGGCTGGGACTTGATAACCTGAGGACAAGGTAAAGGAGAAAAGACCCCATTACTCCTCTGTCAACGCGAGGATAAGACAGATGAAACGTGTTCAACGAGTTGAAGTGGCACCATGCTTGTCAACGTGACGAGCTACAGTCGCCTTCCTACAGACATTGCCATGCCCCTTGCCATATTCTCTTCTCAAGTCCGTCTTGTCTTTCTTCTACATACTACCAGCAGCAGCAATCAACTACACAACTGTGCTTCCCCCATCACTCCTCGCAGAGTTCACTCGGAACCCCTTAGCGCCGTAGTTGCCATGGTCAAGGGAGGCCCTACATCCCAACCGGCCTTAAACCAAGCGGAATTCAGGTTCAAATGCTGGTCTTCAACATGGCAAAATTCATGAGACAGCCGACTATAAAGCTGAATCAATCAGGCCCGTCCAGCTCGTCGATGCTCCTCTAGCCTCTCGAGGGTAGACTCTTTCCCCTGCCGAGCTCTGAGACAAGTCCAGAGAAGATCCTGCTCAGACTCTGGCGCCATGCTCTCCCCTCCAGGCGTGTTACGATCCAAGTTGGTAGGAAACGGGTAGCCATCAGCAACGGCAGCGATCAAAGCCCTGATCTCTTCACTCTCCCCCTGATCGTCAAATCGACGCAACAGCATATCCCAACAGGCATCGACCAGAGGAACAGCATCGACCGCCTCCATGGCTTTCCCAAACGGACTGCTTATCTGCAGCAAGTTCGCCAGCCGATCCGCTCCTCCTCCTTCGCTCTGGTTCTCGCCCGCTGCGTGGAACAGGGCAGGGTTGAAGAATAGGCCGTCGCCCTTTTCGAGGGGGAGAGAGACGTAATGCTTCTGGAAGAAGTCGACGAATTCCGGTCGTCGGTAGGCGAGGTATCCGGCCGCGAGCGTCTGGCTGTAGGGCAATAGACGCGTCGGTCCGCTGGATAGCGGCATGTCGACGTGCGCCACCGCCCCCTGCAGAGTGAGGAACTGGCTTGCGACGTGGACGGCTCGCGGGAACTCGGCGCAGCGGTCGGCAGATAGAAAGCCTAGATGATAGTCTCGGTGACAGACCTGCGCCTTAGATCCCGGCTTGACGTTGTTGACTTGGGCCGTGATGCGATAACCCGGACCGAGCCAGGAACTGGCTACGAGGCTCAGAAACGGGTTGGAGTAGTAGTCGATGAACGAAGCCGGGTCCGCGACACCGTGTTTACCCAGCGCGTTCCAGATGCGGTCGTTCTTCGTCCCGAAGTGATCGCCATTCTGCCGCTTCTTGTCCTTCGCTTCGTCTGCGATGATGGAGTGAAAGGCGCGGCTGACTCTATCGATGAGATGGTCGTCTTTGAACAGCGCCTTGGTTACGAAGACGCCGGGGCCGTTGAGAAGGACGCGATACCACTCGTCTTGGAGCCGGGCTCTCTGTTCGGGACTTGTGGTTTCGTATTGGCTTAGTCGGTAGACGGGGATTTTGTCTTGAATGCTTTCTGCCAGTGGGTAGTTGTCTCTGGTTGTTTCTCGGGAGCAGATGGAGCGGAGGGCGTCTATCGGGGTTGTCTGTTGGAAGAGACGGGCTTCGCTGACTTGTTCTGTAAGAGAGTTGGATGCCATTGTATCTTCTGCTACGATGAAGTTGAGTAGGTGAGTAGAGATGAGAGTCGAGTATGAGGAGAGGAGTTTAGCGGGGTAGTGATGGATGAATACGGCGTCTTGGCCGGACGGGTTGTGACATGACACGGCCGAGGGGGAAAGGTTTCATCAGGCTTGTCTATTTGATAATTGGTGCAGCCGGATCATGACTCGCCTGATATATGTATGTATGTGTAGACAGCCGGTTGACTCGTCCGGGTTATATCCCTGGGTGTATAGATGAAAGGATATGTGATTGACGCCTAGGATCGTCTCTCCACGTCCATCACAAGACACAGCTTCATAAGGCACAACTCGTAGATAACTTCATCCTTTGATTCATGCATATCGAACCTTTTTAAACCCTGCCATCTTACCATCTCAACCTCCTAAAGAAGCATTACTATACTCCCAAGCTCCTCTAAAGACCACTATCTATCTGATCGACAACGGTCCTTCTCGTAAACATACTCCAATCGCTACACACCTTCTCGACCTTTCTCGGTATGCCGCGGCCGTTATTAAGACGCATGATGCCTTCATGACCAGCAACGAACTGCATCAGCAACCCTGACGAAGCGTGCCAGGCGATGTGACAGTGAAACATCCACATTCCCGGATTATCAGCCGCGTCGAACTGCATCACCATGTGTCCGCCGCCGGTGAGCAACTGGACGTCTCTTCTTTGCGGGTTATTCGCCCGGACAATCGTCCCGTCCCATGGGCCGGCTCCGGAGCTGAGGATGTACATGTTGAAGCCGTGAAGATGCATCGGATGCCTTGAATTGCAACTCGTTAGCTGACAAGACATCATATAGAAGTTTCTTTTCACTTACGCGGCTGGCGACTTGTTGTTGACCACCACCCTCACGCTTCGGTTGTTTCCCATGTCGCGGACGTTCCAGATAGGATCGTATGAAAAGTTCCCTTGCATGCTCTGCAGCAGAGAAGGATGATTATAGTTTGTTCTCTGCGAGATACCGCCGAGTTCCCAGAGCGTGATGTTGCTGCCGTTGACCTTGACGCTGATGTCATACTCGACCTGAACATCCGGCTTCGGCACGGCAAGCTTCATGATGGGTTCCGTCAGGGAGAGATCGTCGTTGAGACAGGTCGTAGAGTTTGGAAAGATCCAAGGCGTAGACTTGGGCTCTACCCCTGGAGCACCAGCCCTGTCGTAGAAGATGATGGCCTTTGCCTCGTTCAAGGTAACGAGCGAGCAAGTCTTGCTCATCTCCGTCCTCATGAAATACGAGTCTTTGTTTCCATCGGCGTGAACAATGACGTCCGTACGTTGTCCAACACCGAGCGTGACGAACTTGGTCTGATACGGCTTGACGGGGACGAAGTCGTTGGCGATGATGGTCATGGTATGCTCGTCGATGGAGTAGTGATGAATGGCTTCGGCTCCGGTGTTGACGAGCCTCAGACGATATCTTTTGCCTCGCTGGAAGAGAAACTTGGCCAGTCCAGCGTTGCTCCTGCACGGCGTCGTGTCGTTGGCTTGCAGACGAGAGCAGTCAAAGTTGTTCTTCCCGTTGATGAGAGCGTTGTCTGAGATCACGAGTCCTCTCGACGTCGTTGATAGGGCTTCCTCCACCACAGTGAAGTAGTCTGCTCAAGTTAGCTGGCGAGCTTGAGGGTGTTGGGATGAATAGAGAGGCACTTACCGTGATGATACCAGTCAGACAACAGGATGGGACCGAGATCTTCATCATATTCAGGCGTTTCTTTACCAAAGGTAGTGGCCATCTCTCCGTGGCCCGTGTTCCCTCGTCTAGATCCGAATCCACCAGAGCCGATTCCTCGACCGCCTCGACCCTCTGTATCCGGACCATAGACGATGATACCCCCGTGAACTGATTTCCATCTGGTCAGCTTTCCCCCCGTCTTGCTCGGCTCGTTCCGGAATCACTCACTCCCGGCTGCCCACTGCGCAGAGTAATGCGAGTGATACCACGTCGTTCCGGGCAGATCAGCCTGGAATCTATAGGTGTAAGACGTGCCCGGGGCGATGGGGCACTTGGTCACTCCCGGAACTCCGTCGTCCCAGTTGGTCCCCTTCTGAAGGAAGCCGTGCCAGTGCAGGGCGACTCCCTCGGCGGTCAGGCCTTCGCCCTCGGCTGTGATGTTGTTGTGCACCTGGACCTCGATGGTATCGCCCCAGTTGGCCTCGATGACGGGACCGGGGAACTGGCCGTTGATGATGATGCATTCTCTCTGGTAACCGTCTGGCGCCAAGACGGCTCGGCTGATGGTGAAGTCGTATCTCCGTACGACGCCGGTGCGAGGAGAGTCTTTGTAGTAGTTTGTATGGCTATCTTTACCAACCCAGGGGTTTTTACCTCCGTTTAATAGATGATGGCCGTAATGCTGCTGCTGCAGAGTGCCATACTTGGACTTGCTACAGGCAGAGACGCGAGTTAGCAAACGGCTCAGACGAAGAGAGAGGCAGCAGTCGAGACGCACCCATTGGTGATATCCTGGCCCAGTTCAGTCCCCGGCTGATACCTGTCACGGGGCCGCGGATGGAGATCCTTCCAGTAGTTGTTGATCTGCTCGGAATCAGGACCAAGGAAGACCTTGTAGAACTCGGACGAGAGCTTGTTCGCTCCGCAGCTCCCGCCACTCTGTCCATTCTGCCGGCCGTAATCCTGACCCTGCTGTGGTTGGTAATAGTTGGGACTTGACGAGTAGCCCTGCTGGTTTGCAGAGTAGCCGGGAGAGTTAGACGACGAGCCGTAACCTCTATTTCCCCCATAGCCTGAGAAGGGGGAGCCAAGCATCAAGGAGGCGATCCCTGTGAACTTCATTGTGGGAAAAGAAAAGAAGCTGCTTTTGCTACTTGGATGTGGAAGAGAAAGGAAGAAGCTAGCTTTGGATTCTATGAGAGAGAAAGAGGGCTTTTTCTACATCGTGCTCCTCATGAGAAGATGTCTAGTCGTGGCAAACGAGGCTACTCGTTTCCTCTATGCCTTCACGGGTTTCTCCTGTTTGAGAGAAAATCATGGCGGCTGTCTTGGATCTAAACTGAGACCGGAGTCCTAGACGAGGCACCGCAAGGCATGGTTGACACGGCTGGTCTTTACGCTAGGGGAGGGACTATAGTGGCACCTTGGACGACTTGCTGGGCAATGAGAGACAAGCGTGAGGGGGAACTGGAATTGAAACCTCTTCTGGATAGTTGATGGAAGCTTTCTGAGATCTGTACTGGGTTGTCAACCTCTGGCTGCTTCATGTTACAAGTGAGGGCAAGTATCTGAGCTTCATGCTACAACTTAAATGCCTACCTAGGTATGTGTGTATGTATGCATACAGTTCAACTGACCAGTTAAAGGGCAACTCACAAACTACACCCCGTTCAAGTAAAGAGACGAGTTGAACAAGTCTCCAGTTAAGACCATCCTCAGAAGAAATGTCTCACTACTAGTGCCGTCCAGGGAATCAGCCGCTTGAAACGAGATATCACGGTTCACGGTGGCTGAGAATCTTGCATGCCGGTTTCGCCGCATGGCTTTCCTCACGCCATGATTCAACGTGGCTCAGGTTCACGCCATACCGATCCCGCCGCGTGCTTTCACCCACGTTCTACGATGAAATATTCTACGATGGAGTTTGTGGTTCGACGTGGCTAAGAACATACCTGTTTCCCCTCCCCCCCTTTATGTTCTAGCCACGTGTGCATTCGTGGCCGGAGCCTCTCTCATCTCCAAGACATCTCCAAGGCCAGACATCGTGCACGTGAAACTCACAGCGTCGGAGTGAAGAATGGCCGGGTCAATCACGTACTTACATATGAATGCTTGTGTCCTCTTCAGTGGCAAAGTCTCCAAGGCAAGGAGATTGATATATCTTGAGCCTTTCTAGTAATCTCTTGTTACTCTATACCTTTCACTTGCTCGTTATACCATTCGAAACGACGTCAAGCATCAAGTACACGATGAAGACGGCCAGTGTAATCGTCGCCGCGTTCTGCGCCTCAGCAGCAAACGGTCTACTGTTGAACACCGTCGATACCTTCAGTGAGTCGACTGCAAGCTCTTTAAGTAAAGAGTATGATACTGACACAGTGACAATCATAAAGGGGGTCTCATGGAAGGGGAACAGAGCATCAAGGCAAACGTAAGTACAGCCTTCTCTCTTACACAGGCTACGACTAACACGACTCCAAGTGTCCCTTCATGCCTGAGAAGTGCCTCGGCTCAATGAAGACGTTGATCACGGAAATGCACGACGGAGCTCAGCGTCAAGGCTCCTACTATCTGCAGCAAGCCCTAGGCAAGTTCGAGAAGACGACCTATGGGGTATGATCTCCACACCTGATACTTCCTCTTCAGCAGCGAGACTAACACGATGGCAGAGCAAGGACGGTTGTGACTGCATCAACGAGTATAACAAGTGCTCCGCGATATACGTCAGGAAGAGCCCAGACTACTACAAGTTTCCATACGGCCGTCACCAAAGAGGCCCACGCCCAGCACCTGCGCCGGAGCCACAGCCAGCAGATGACGACGGCTATTGAGAGAAACAGGGGGGAAGACAGGGGTGGCAATGTTCAAGATAACTATCTTTGTAAGGGGTAGAAGGAAGGCGATGATACTGTCGTCTTCGGACTGAGAAGGGAAAGATGGAAAAAAAGTGGTGTAGTATAAACAAGACTGAACAGAGCGTATGGGATTCATGGAGAAGCCAGAGGCTATCATGGGAATAACCTCACTCTACCCAACGCCATCTCGTAGCGTTCAGACCGTCACCGGTGAAAACCACCTGTTCTAAAAGACCGCTTGGACGTTGAAGCCACTTCCCTTCGTCGAAATAGTCATCGACTCGAGCCTTCATATCAGAGCCGGCACAAGTAGCCTCGAAGACGATATCTGTTCAAGACCCCAAGCTTAGTATCTTCGCCCGACGATGTAAGAATGACGAGAGACAAGGAAGGACAGCCATACTGTTGAGTTTAAACATGTCTTTCGACGAATCCATTCCTAAGCCGGTAGCCGCAAGTATACGAACCGTCGGAAACAGCTCGCCAACAGGGACGGACTGGGTGCGGAAGAACTTCGCCATGGTGACGTTGATAGTCTTGCTAAACCCCCTCTCTGGCTTATCAGCGAGGAGAAGTCGTCCCTGGGCTGGAAGAAGCTCATCCCCAAGCAAAAGATACACTCTATCATTGGTTCCAGCCCAAAGCGCGTTGGAGAAAGAGGGAGTAACAGTCAGGCTCGTGAAATGAGTGCAAGCATCCGGCCTCCCCGGCGGTTGCACGGCGAGAGATCGAGACTCGGAATCCAGAGTTTCCCAATGCCAGTCCTCGACGGCGATGTCGTTGGAATATACCCTCGGCCAGCGCTGACGGTTAAGGACCATGTTCACGGCTTTCTCCTTGTCTACCGTTGCCACCCTCGAAGAGAGAGCGCATCGGGCCGTGAAGACCAAGCCTTCAAACCACCACGCATCGGCATTCTGTCTCTGTCCTTGAACGGAGTAAAGACGAAAGTGATTCACGTCCTCGACGGGAACGGACAACTGCCCGTATGCTTTCTTGAGGTTCACCTTGCTGTTCCATGTGGTTCCCTTGGAAGGACTGCTGGCGAGGAGAAGGGTATAGGATCCGATGTCGATGACGACGTTGTCGTTTGTTCCCGATCCTTCGAGCCCGTATACGAAGCCTCCCCCTATTTTCAACTGGACGGAGAGACGGTCGAAGTGAGTGCAAGTTTCGAAGTCTTCACCGTCTGTGGGCCTTGGAACCTGCAGCTGCGTTTCCATTGTTGTACGGTTGCTCAATCTCTTGTGGAGAGAGGCGACGATAGTGTCGATGACCTGGTCACAGATGACGTCGGTATCTGATCTTTCTGAGAAGCAATTTTCCTCATCAGCATCGTCAAAGGAAAAGGTTATGAAAGGGTCTTCATCGTACTGTGCAATGCTGAAGGTCCCCCCGGGATGATATTCAGACAAGCCCCGTCCGCCATAGCCTGAACGACGGCATCGGCCAAGCCCGGGAACTGAACGCGAAGCTCTGCCATCGGCATCTCAATGTACTCACGAAGGACTTCCATCAAACCTCGTTCAGTCTCCGTCTCAGCCTGTGGCAATTCGCAAGCGAGATCTTGAACCTGTCGTTCCACTTGGGGAAGAATCTGTTGCCGCTGTTCTGGAGTCGCTTGCAGCAGCGGACGAACCGCCCGGGATAACGTCGTCTCGCAGCTTGGTTGAGAGGGTTCGGCTTTTGGGGGTTTCGGCGTTAGCACAAGGTTGAAGATATAGAAACAGGTCTTCTTCACAACCTACCCTCTGCCGAAGCGCCTTCGCAGACGACATCCTCCAAATTCTGTACCAAGTTGGAAACACTAGCGACCAGCTGGCCACGGGCATCTCTCAACGACTGGAAATATGGCCTGATAGCTTGGGCAGCCTGTTCTCCGCACCTTTCCCGTAGCTGGCGGTAGTCTTCTGTTGCGAGTACTGGGTAAGTGGATAAAGGGCCGAGTGAAGCAGGTTTTCATACCATCTTCATCCCATCTGTGTGGGTTGTACGTCCATTGCAGTCCTCCAATGACATGCGGTATGTCAAGAACTCTGAACGAGAATCTCTCCACTAACGGCAACGGAGCGTATCGGACCAGTCGGCCGGGGTACCATCTTATGCCGGAAGAAAAGACCAGTTCGTCCCCGTCGTAGGTCACAAAGCTAACGTCGCTCCGTACGACGCGGTAGGCATAGACGTAAGCATCCTGTCTCGCTCTGTGGTCTCTCCGCCTCCTTCGCCTCTCCCTCACCCATCCCTCGACGGCGCGTTCCAGGTTTCTGTGAGCGGTGATGTAAACGCGGCCGGGGACCCTGTTGTAAAGCTCGTACGAGGTAGAGCGTGAGCTTCGGTGCGTGGTCTCGAAGTAGGCGGGAATGCCTCGAGTCAGCACCGTGAAGATTGACTGTGCCGAGACGAGGTAGATGACGTCTTCTCCGTCGTTTCGAACGGTCGTGCCTCCTTCCAAGCTTTCTGTTGATGATGTTGATGATGATGATAATGATGTCTGGCTATTTTTTGCTGGCCTTGATGTCTGGCCATGACAGCACCATAGCAGGAGATGCAAGAAGAAGAGGAGAGCGGTCCAATGGCGAAGCATCGTCGTCGATCGGTAAAGTTGGCCGATGGAATCTTTGGTTCTCTCTTTCAGTCGGCCTTTTGTTGGCTGACCGTCTCACAAGCCTGGTTTTGTACTCGTCTGTCAACTACATACATACATCAGGATTCAGCGGAATCAGGAACAAAGCGGCCACCGTGTTCAGAGATGGGCTACTGTACGTACGTATGGATGGATGGATGTATGTCGTCCAGATCATTCCTCCAAGGCCTTTATGTATGTATGTATGCATATGCCTTCAGACAGATATATGTACTTACATATGTACATGCATATGCCGACCTGGGAGAGCAACGAACGATAAAGGCGGCGTAGATATGTACATATGGCTATATATCCATGTTATATTGTCAGTTGACGGTCCATTTCGTCGTGTGAATTCCTGCCTCAGTTGACCAGACAGAGGTAACGAAGCGGAGGGAATTTTTGAAAACTCAATCTGTCTGTCCCCGTGAAACTGGCAAATGAAAACGCTTCTCTGTATCAACTTCACGTCGAACCATTTCCGGGCTCCGCGAGATAAACGGACGAGAGGGCGTCGTCGGTTGATGAGAAGTGAGGTACATTATCGTATCCTGCGCGCCGTCGGTTACCGAGAGCCAGCCTCTTAAGCTTGAAAGTTTCTCGAGCAAGTCTCCCTTCGGCCGACAATCGTGCTCTTAAACAGACAGGCCACGATAGGGGCCCACGGGAACGGAGGAATTCCTGGCCGCGTGAGGCGTCTTATGCGATGTAGTTCATTTTACTACCAATATCGTCGACGCTTCTGATGGATACACACAAGCAAAGAAGAAGAAGGGAACACGGGAGGGTGGATATATGAAAGATATAAGGAGGAAAAAAAAGGGGAGGCAGTGTCCGGACACCATGATGAAAACGAAGAAAACAAAATCCTCTCCCGGGAGGCATCATCTCGCTTTTCTTTTCGCACAGAGAATCCCTATTGGTCGTCGTCGACGAGGCCATCTCACCAAGCGTTGCGGTCCCAGTTCGGATCTTGAAGAGCTGATATTAGCACCGCACATGTATGTATGTCCATACACACAAGAACGGGAGCATGTGCATAAACGCACCTTGAACAAAGGCCGCCAAGACTTTACTCCCCGTCTGCAGCAGCGGATGACCGACAACAATCTTCAGAAACTTCTCCAACCCAGCACGTCTCCCCTCGATGACATCGTCACTGAACCGATTGGTGAAGACTTTCCCCGGCAAGGGGGGGATGGTGACGCGCGCGCTCTCCCTCTCGAGGATGTCGCGGAAGTATTCAAAGTCGGAGTATCGTCGTCGCACGCAGCTCTGTCGGAGCTTGAAGGCGGGGATGTTGGTCCGGCATAGGATCTCGTAGTCGGTGTACATGGAGCGGCCGACGCCGTGCGTTCGTGGGTTGCGCACCTCGATCTCGAGGAAGTTTTCGGGGGGCCCGTAGATTTCGTCGAAGCTTTGCTGGCGCGTGTCTGGCATGGCCTGCATGATGGGCCGGTGCAGGGTCGGGCTCTTGGGCGGGTCGCTCATGATGACGCCTGTCTTCCTCACTCGCTCTCTCACTCGCTCTCTCACTAGCTCTCCCGGTCTCTCTCTCACTCGCTCTCGCTCCCGCTCTCTCGCTCTCTCTTTCTCTCTCCCTCTCTCTTCCCGGGGCGGGGAACCCGTTAAGACGAGTCGATCCCCCGGCTGGCTAGCAGAGACGACACTGTCAAGCCGGACTTGGCGGCAAATCTGACGCCCAAGGATGCGTACCAGGCGGGCAAGCAGAGGTAGGTAGGTAGTAGGTTGGTATGTAGAGACAGGCAGGCAGACAGAAGGATACAGACACAAGAGAGGGTTGGTTCGGGCGGGGCGTGACGCCATCCAGCCGGTCGGTCCTCCGTTTATCCGCGTCCGACCTCAGCACTGGCACTTGGCACTACTATGGTGCCTCGGCCGTTACGAGGCTACGGAACGACGGAAAGAAAATAAACCATATACCGCAGCCTGCTGTCAATCTACAGTTCTAGCACTGCAGAACCGTACATATATACAATGTATGTATGTATGTACTTGCTAGGCAGGAGTCGGTAGGAGAGAGACTTCATTCAGTACCTAGGTAGGGAGTCTGTGGCCTGACTCCCTGTGGCAACACTCTACGGGTACAGCAGCATCTCTTCGCAGCTCAACAGCGTTTGTCTACCTATACAGCCAAGATCAGCCTCAACGCTGTCGCTTGCTACATCAAGAGCCTCCCTCAAAATTTCCCTCCGTTCCTTTCTACAACACAGTCTCCTAACCAAGGAGTCTTCCACACGCAGCCCTCCCTTCCGGACAGCGTGCATCATCAAATCGACTGGACAACCAAAATCATGAGCGTCCGTCCCCAAACCAGCCGACTCGAGCCGAGACGAGGCCTCTCACCTTTGATACGTTCAAAGTCATCTTGATCGTCGTCGTCGTCGTCTCCGTTTCTCGCGAACAGAAACTTGTTTCCTCTCTCAATGCGTCTCAGTTGTGTCGCCTCACTTCTTCTCCGCAAATTTCTGGTGAATCGCTTTGATCTGCTCCTCCACGTTAAGGCTCTGCTGCACTTGAGTCCTACCCTCGGGGTTGCCGTCGAAGCTGTTCATCGCAGCCTTCTTTCTCCGCGCAAGTTCATCCTCGCTGATGGTCTGGCCCGTGACCGGATCGAAGACGTCGCTCCGTTGGCTGGCCAACCTCTTTAGGTTGTTCGCCACATCCGCGTGAGAGACGTTTGAGTGTGCATATCGCGAGTCTGCTTTGGCCTTTTGTTCCTTCCAGCTGGGATCCAGAAGCTCGACTGTCAACTTGTTAGCTACCAAGCTCGGACACGACCCAAGGGTGTGAGCGCTACTTCTCATATGCGCCTCCAGTTCATCCATAGGTATCTGCTGCTTGCAGTTGGGGCACAGTGCCATCTGAACTCTGTTGTTCATCGTCCGCTGTGCAGCCCGGGGCACGTAATTCTCCTTGATCTTCATCGGCGCAGCGCCGCCTCTGGCTTCGGCCTGGGCTTGCTGCATCCGAGCCTGCGCCTCGGCCCTCTCCTGGAAGCGCCGCGCCTCCTCCGCCTGCAGAGCTGCCCTCTCCGCCGGTTGTGCAGGGAACTGCTGGCCTGGCTGGTAAAAGGCCGGTGCCGTCGGCTCCGGCCGCGCCTCGTGCATCTCGATGTCTTCGCCCGGCATGGCCTCTTCGATACGAAGGTTGGCGCTGATGGAGGCTTTATTTCTGTCCTCGAGGGACGCGTACTCGAGCTCGGAGAGGCTTGTCGGCGGTGGCAGGTGGGCTGTCTCGTCGGCTTCGGTAAAGGTGACTGTCTCGACAACGACGAAATCGCTCCAATCGACGCGGGCAAAGTCTTGTTTCTTCTTCTCCTCTTCTTCTTCTTTCTTCTGCTTTTCCGTCTCCTGGTATTTGGCGTAGGCGGCCCGTTGCCTGGCCCTTTCGAGTATCCGTGAAGGGTTTTCGCAGTTCTCTCTTGCCTCGGAAAGCATCTCCTCTCGGAGTTGCGAGTTCTCGTGGAACTTGAGCACCTTGGAGTACTGTTCCACCATGTGCTGGAAGAAGTTGTGAAAGGTGTGGTTGGGGATCAGAAACTGGAACTGCGGGTTGCCAGCTTCGCGCTGGGCCAGCTGCGTCATCCACTGACGCCCAAACTTGGCCGTGTACTGAGCCGTGAGCTTGAGCACGTCCAGGTCCTTTTGGTTGATGCGAGGCATCTTGGCCGAGAAGTGCAGCTCGGGAGGTGGAGGCGGTCCCTTTGGCTTCTCAAGCTTGGGCGCTTCTCCGGCTCGGCCAGCGGCGATGTCGGTGCCGCGACCGGCTTTGATCTCGCTCAGGCGCCACTGATAGAAGTCATAGTAGGCGTCGGAAGGGTTCAGAAAGCTGAATTTCGGGTTGCGGCTCTCCTTGTCGCGGATGCGATCCTCGAAAACGGCGCCGTTACGGGCGACGTATCCCGCCGTCTTCTCGAGGATGGTGCGAATGTCGCGCGGCGGCAGGACCACGTTGGCCGGAGGCTGCAGGCTGTCGAGCGCGCTGCCGTTGGCCGTGGGGGCCGCCATGCTGGGAGCCGTGAGCGAGGGAGGGAGATGATGTGACGGATTTGGGTGCAGAGCTTGGGATATAGAGGCAGAGGGGATGTCAGGCCCTTTCGCGGTCCCGGGCGAGGTGCGTTTTTTGTTTTCCCGGACTTGGGGTTGATGCGGTCCGAGCAGCTGTCAGCGCCGCAGCGCCGCAGCGGGCTATGGCTGATTGGGTTAGTAGGGTTAGGGTTACGAATGATTGACTGCCCGGGCAAGGAAAATAGTAATTTGACCTGAGAGGCCAAGGATGATGATCTGACCACGGAGTAAAAGAGGTGGGAGATGGTCCCAAGCAGGACTCATATAGTAGTGGTGTATGTACATATATTTCTCGTGACAATTTGTTAGGTCTTGGCTCGATTTGATGGGAATCGCCCCCTTTTCACCTCCTTTAGACATGATTTGAGCACGACCGTTTTTCCTCTATCAGGCCTATTTTCCTCTCTGCTCGACTTTGTAAATCTCAACAACCGTACTAGAATCGCCAGATATTGAGGTGAATATAACACGTAAATCCGACCTGATGACGATGAGGGTTTCCTTGTTTGCGTCCACTCTTCTCAACGTGTGCATCTTGAAACCAACCGTAGATTCGGTATTGAAGAAAGCGTTCGTGAGGTAGTACCCAATCGTACCTCCGGTGGTTGCGCCAGCTATAGTGCCGCCCGGATTGCCTGTAAGAAAAGTTCCGGCGATCCCCCCGCCGGCGGTGGAAGCAATTTTTAGAGAAACCGAGAAAAAGCTTTCCAACGCGTCAACGAAGGGCCGGAGATTTGCAGGTTCTGTTATGTACACTCTGTCGCCTTGGGCGTTGACCCAGGAGACTTTCCACCAGTCCGTTCCAGTGGTAAACCAACCGGTGTTGTACCTGACTTCGAGCCCCGTCTTGGTACTTGCACCGTCCTCCACAGTTTCGTTCCATAGTTTCTCATGCTTGAGCGTCTCTTTACCGTTGTACTTGTGAACGACGGAAACCTCTTTCATGGTTTGGCCCCATTCGTTTATCACTTTGACCGTCGCACTTCTCCTTTGATTGTAAAAAATGTCAGAAAATAATTCAGAAAACCAGCCTGCTGAAACGATTTGCGCTGCTGATAGCAAGACGAAAATGATTGTTTTAAGGTGCATCTTGATGGCTCCTTGTTCTTCAAGAATGAGTGATCTGGAATGGTTAAAGATGGTTGAAGGCAAAGATGCGTGGTGAGGCGAGTAGGAAGCTGTCTGGCACTTGGTTTTTATGCACGCCTACGGCTGACGACGAGTCGGTCGTTTTGCTACTGACGAGCTCATCAACTACATGGCATCCGTGTTGTGGACACCTCAAATCTCTCCATGAGCGCCGCTGACTTCCACAAATCGTAAGAACATTTGCCTCGCGCTAGGCCGATCCTTGAGTGCCTTGCGGATCAATGACAGGAAGATCGCCTTGTGATGAATGACTGGGACTTTGAAACGACGATGATTAGAGAGCAAAGGGAGAAAACGAATCTTGTAGCTACCTCCCTAGACAGGCGGATCAGTGATTTTGGCAACGAAGCTGCCTACTTGACAAGGCCGTTATGGCCGGCATCAATACCGCTTCTTCGTGTACATATACTATAGCCAGCCCGCTAAACTTGGCTGATCGTTCACCTCTGAGAATCATCCGCCCGGGCGCTCTTAGGGTAGGTTCCTCGGCACAACGAGTCAACTAAGAACAGTTATGCCATCACCCGCAGACTGCTTTCTGGGCCAGGACACGTTACATGCACGACGCTCGAGGTGACTCGAGCTGAGGGAGTTCAGGCAAGGCATTGTGTGTCCGGTAGGCGCCTTCGTGAGGCGTCTTCGTAAGGTGTCTTCGCAAGGCGTATTACGTCTAGAGCTGCCATAAAATTGCATAGCCACATTCTGGGGCATGACTCGCCCTCCTTTCCGTGTATACATATATGCATGGGTGTATAATTTCATGACGTCAGGAGATATGTACATATCTCTCTTGACTGGTAATCCTGAATGAATTACCTTGGTAGCCCAGGAACTAGAAATCCCATTGACTGCAGGGCATCCATGACTAAATACCTAAGTAGTCAATAAAGCGTTTATAATGAAGACTTGCCATAGCATTTCTTGACCGTAAACTGTTTAACATAGTCGGGCTGCCAAGTCAGAAGGCATTCACCTCCTGTTCGTGTCGAGATGAAGCGGACCCTGATCCTTTCACTGTTGACGTCCTTGCCTGTGGATGTATGTATGTATGGATGTAAACTCACTCGCAGTTCCCTAAGATTATCAGAGGACAGGTCCAAGGGAAATCAGGCTTCTTCCGAGAGAAAATCGTCTTGTCCCGAAGGGTCACGTTGGAGAGAGTGCCGCTATATCACGCCAACGTGGCACTGAAATGAAGCCAGCGAGCAATACCACGTTTTCTGGTGATGTTTTGTTGCTTGGGCCTTTCCCTCTGGCAAGCAGTGTCTGCCCTTCTAATATTTATGCCGACCTAGGCAGGTAGGCGAGTAACTCAACTGGAGCCTATCACCTACCCCTACGAGGCGGGGGCGACTCGTAGTTTCACGACATGTCCCATAACTATACGAACAAATAGTGCCGTACACATCAGGCGAGATGTTCGGCCACCGTGTAGAGGCCATCTCGGATGTCATGTTCCTAGGAGACATCGACGGAGGTTCGTGATTATCTCGAATGGAACACGTGATGTCAGAGGTGTCTCCTGGGACCTGATCCTGTAACTCTGTTACAGTAAGTATGCGGAGCAGTTCGAATATGAGACACTCAAAGCTAGGGAGCAAGCTACAAGGGTATAAGAGGCACCTGGCCAGCATTGTAAAGGATCACTATACCAGTTGCATTTCCGTCAAGTAATCAAGTCCTGCAACTACGGATGCAGACAGCCGCGTCTTTCTATGCCCGTCTTTAAGCATGCGAACCAGAGTATCGTTGTAGACTGACCCTTGTCACAAGAATGCCTCCCTGCAAACTTCGCCACCTCCCAGTCCTTCTTCCATGTACATATAATGCCGTATGGTGGATAAAGCAAGAGAAGAGAGACTGGCAGGCAGAATCCTCATCACGTCGAACCCCTGGTCTTTATTACAGGAGACATCGTGGGCTGGCTTATAATGTTCTGGCGATGCCATTGTCGCCGAGGTTGCTGTCCTCAATTAACCCTCTGCTTCTGTTCCTCTCGCTTGAAGTTATTTATATTTGCTCTGTCTACTTTACCAGCATGCCCAGTCACCTCATTCTCTTCAAGACCCTTGCATGTCTCACGCTGTTCACGATAGTATTGGGAGCAACTAAACGTACGGCATACGTGACAGTCCGCAACAACACTCCTAACCCGATCACCGATGTTTCAGTTCTTCACAAGTACAGCAGCGACTACAATCATCGTGGTGACTGGACAGTAATTCCCCCTGGGCAAGTACCCAATGATACGCTCACTGTAGAATACAACACTGGTCTCCTCACGACCGGTAAGGACTGGTGGATGGTGACTTGGTATAACCAGGACAAGACGAGATTCTTCTTCTCAAACCCTCAAAATTCCCGTTGGCTCATTGACCTTGCCGAAGGCCTCTTCAACCCCAGCGCGGATGGACTACTGAGCTCGGAGAGCACCACCGGATTCAAACAACACATTTTGAGGGACGAAGACGCCGACGAGGTTACGGAAATTGTCATTGAGGCAGATGACCAGATCGAGTTCCGATCCAAATCTGGCGTTTCCCGCACCATCACCTCCAGTACACCCGTTGCGAACGATACTGTAGCCGGGCCTCGTCCATTCTGGGCTATTGCACATCGTGTATTGGACAAGAATGGTGTCGAGGCCGCTCTTGAGCACGGCGCAAATGCTATCGAGACGGACATCACAGCGCAGAAAGGCGAGGGCTGGTGGGCTGACCACGACGGGAACTCGAGAAGCAAAGGCGACAAGATGAATGACCTGCTCGCCGCTGTTGCAGACTCCCGGCGAGCAGGCAAGCCCATCAGTTGGGTCTGGTTCGACCTGAAGAACCCAGACGAGTGCGGCGCCGAAGATGCGTCATGCAACATCGAGGCTTTGAGGAAACTGGCTCGCGAAACCTTGGAGCCCGTGGGCGTCAAGGTTCTCTGGGACTTTATAGGTCCTGACGCCAAGGGTCGGGCATTCGGCGTCATCCGCGACGACCTCAACGAGAACGAAGCCCTCGGAATCGACGGCCTGGGAAGTGACCTATTAGGCCTCAACGGCATCACCGCCGATGACGCGAAGTCGATAATGGAAGGCGGAAAGCCCATTAACCTGTCCCAGCGTGTGTGGACAAAAGGCTGGGCTCTACCAAACCTCAAGATCGGCAGTTGCGAGGACGAGGCGGCGATGAGCTCGAGCAATGATATCTGCCCGCAGGTTCGCCAAGCAATCAAGTCAAAAGCTTTCGGCAAAGTGTTTGGGTGGACTGTAACGAAGAGCAATACTCAAGAAGCGAATAGCCTGATGGAAGTGGGCGTCGATGGCCTCATCTACGGGTTTATGGCGACGAATTATGCTGATGATGACGAGTCTCGGGCTGCGTTGAAGATTGTTACGGATTGGCTTGGGGCTCATAAAGACCGGCGTTACCTTGCGACTTTGGAGGATAAGCCGTGGTGATGGTTAACGGTCTATAAAGGCTTGGTAAATACTGTTGCGATTCATGTACATATCCTTTTTTTATCCTGGCTAGGATGGACATTAAGATTATGGACATCTCACGAGGCAGTCCTCAAGCAAAACTCTGAAGCGGCTTCGCAACTCGTGCAGTCGCTGAGTGGTTCTAGAGAACAGCTTCGTAGAAACTCTCTAACCGGCGTCCGTTCCGGCCTTATAGCCGGGCCCCAAAAGCTATGTATGTTCTGCGTCCGTTACGTCAACACCTAATATTGCGGAAGGATAATTGAGGGAGGTAAATTGCTCTGGGAAGACAGACCTGTTTGCGTATTCTGTATACGGACGCTCTCGACGAGGATTGTCCGTTTTGTCTGCAAGGTGACTACGACGGTAACGGTTTCAAGGTTCATTTACCTTGAGGAAAAGGGAGACTATGAGGAGAACAATAGCAATTAATAAAGAAGACGGCCCTGAGGAACTGGGCTCTAGTTATCGCGCGTACATATATACGTTCTCGCGTGGAGAGTTGCTATCCCGGAAGACATGGCCATTCTGGGTAGGACAAGTCCAACTTCATCTTGTTTGTTCTTCTCCTTCCCAAGAATGCAAGCCACTCTTACAACTTGATGTACCTATATATCATCATGCTTGTCTTATGGTGTTGAGCAAAGCCGCGATCTGCTTACATATATCAGTAGCCAGCCATACAGGCTATGGCAAGCAGGATATCCGTAGGCGCAGGTTATCCGCGAATACCTCCTATTTTAGCTTGCTCCCACCCATATTATACTATTTGCACGTCTCCGTCTCTTAGTAAGCCGAATCCGAGCTCTGAATTACCCACCCGGCGGACCAGCATTCGTACGATGCTCCGTACTAGATAGCTGAACCTCGTACTCGCTTCGCCCCGATAACTGTAGAGATGCTATAGGTACCTACCATCATTTGCCCGTCCCCCGCATCCACCGCGCCCCTTTATCCTCAGCTAGGTATACCGTAGCCGTGTTGCTTCCTCGTACGGATCGTCATAATCTCGTCCAACGCGCGTATCTGAATTGAGGCCACTCTAGCTTCACCATCGCGAGTTCATCCCACTCTCCGGGTAAAAAACCGTCTTTCGACCCACCGTTCGTCTCTTGGCTGATTGGGTTTTTTTCCTTTGTGTTTCTTCTCCATCGTCTCTATCCATGATTACTATTACTATCCGTTAATATCCGCGCCCCTCTCTTCCTTCCCCCCCCCCCCCCCCCCCCCCCCCCCCCCCCCCCCCCCCCCCCCCCCCCCCCCCCCCCCCCCCCCCCCCCCCCCCCCCCCCCCC
>PDHQ01000009.1:94105-134071 GCA_003339415.1 Ophiocordyceps camponoti-saundersi (nom. inval.)
TTTTTCTCTCTTTCTTTTTTTTTTCTTTTGTTTTCTTTTTTTTTTTTTTTTTTTTTTTTTTTTTTGTTGGTATATCCCCCCCCCCCCCCCCCCCCCCCCCCCCCCCCCCCCCCCCCCCGTCTTCCACCGTCAACCGACCTCAGCCGGTAAACCACCTCACAACACATCCGACCTCATCCTCATGCAACCGTCCAGCCTGAAGAACAAGTAATTCAGGAGGGAAAAAAAAAAGGAAAAAGACGCTTTCCATCCGTGCGCAGACCAAGCGCGAGCCCAAACTCCAAGAACGTAGGAAAAGAAAAAAGGAAGAAAGAAACCTCCACCGAAACAAGTCGGTAAAAAGGTGAGGAAGAAAAAAAAAACACAAGGGGAAAAAAAGGGGGGGGAAACTTGAGATGCCGAAACGTCGACTTTCCTTTCATCACCTCTCTTCTCCTCTCAACCACTGCCACTCCCCCTATCCACCACCCCCTTTCCAGGAGATATGTTCCAGGAGAAAAGAGGATGAAAAAAAAGTATGGAATCGACCGATAAATATACACGGTATTGTTTTTTTTTTCGTCTTTGCTTTGGGCACGGGGAGATGGGGGGAAGAAGAGAGAAGAGATTTAGGAGAGAGAGGGGGGGGAAGATGAAGAGGAAGAGGGAATGGGAAAGGAGAAGAAAAAGAATTGACATGACCGCTGTTCTTTGTTCCGTTGATAGACCGGATGTACTTGCTGTTGTTTTTTTCCCCTTCTGTGGGACTCTTTTTAAAGACGTGGCTTGCTTCGATATAACATGCCTCGAACTGGCTTCAAGGCTCCTCTGGCCCGCGGCGAATCTGCTCCGGTGGCGTACAGGGCGAACGGAGCTCCCCATCCTGCTGCGATGTCGCATCCACGTAATCGTCTTCCTGGACGGCCCCGTCTCCTTCGGCCAAGGGCGCTTCCTTGACGGCGGCGGTGGCGGCGACCGATGGTGTCACGTCCTGGCTCGATCGTCGGCTCTTGTCGGAGTGAACGAGACCGACCGGCACGACGCCGCCGCCGATGCGGGCCCAAAACATCTGCTCTCGCAGCTTGACACTCTCCTCCCACGCCGCCCTCTCCTGGTCCTCGCCGTCGGCTCGCCAGTGACCGTCCCTGAGGAGGCGAAGGAAGCCGAGGAAGTCGCACGTCGAGCGGACGCGACCGAGGCAGTAGCCGCAGAGGGGGTATCGCTGCGCCGAGTTGGCCTCGCTGGTCCGGAACCGGTGGTTGCGCAGGTGCGGCGGCTCCTCTCGGGATTCGCCGCACAGCGAGCAGGGGTTGAGGTGGGGCTTCACGATGGCCATGTAGGTGGCGCTGTCGGGAACGGGCTCGACGATAAGGGAGCCGTCAGTGACGGAGGACAGGACGGAGCGGCGCGCGAGCCACGAGAGGCCCGGAGCGGCGTCTAGTCGTAGCGTCGGCTCGATGTCGTCAGCCAGCACGCGCTTGTAGAAGCGCGTGTCCTTGAGGTTTGTGGAGGCGCTGGTGCCCGAGTGGGCCGACGAGGCGCCGCTAGCGGCCGACGCCGGCGTGTTGGGCGACTGCGGTGAGCTGTTGGGTGAGGTGGCCGAAGCGCTAAGAGATGTCGTGGAGCCGTTGGAGGCATGGGCGCTCGAGGTGGAGCCGCCGAGGCCGAGGGCCAGGGCGGTGAGACCACCAAGCGAACCGGAGGAGACGCGGCTCCCGCGGCGGTGGTCCGAAAGCCGGGCCAGGGCGATGAAGTCGTCGTATGAGGCTAGGTCGGTGCGGAGTATGGGCTGCAGCAGGTGATGTAGGCTGGTCGGGTTGCAAGGCGACAGGCCGTTGTCCGCACCCGACCCTTGGGCAGCACCGGCGTCGGAGGTGACGGCGGCGTTGTCATCGGCGGCGGCGGCGGCGTCGACTTCGAGCCGGCAGACGCCGGGCGAGGACGGGGCAGTGCCGTTGGTCAGGTCGTCGCGCTCGGATGCCATGCTCTCCATGACGTCTTTGAGCTGCGAGAGCTGCTCCTGCTGAGACTTGAGCAGACTTTCCGAGTCGGCGAGCTGGGCCCTCAGTTGCTCGTTCTTGCGTGCAAGGACCTCGTTCCGAGCCTGAGCCTCAGCCTTGGCCCCGATGACCATGTTGTTGGCCTCTTCGAACAGGGCCGTCGTCAGGTTCTCGAGCTCCTGCTCCATCTTTCTCTTGTCGTGGTCCGTTTCCAGACGCCTCGCTTTTTCGTCGGCCAGCTTGGCCTGCCACGCCTTCTTCTCGGCCAGCATGGCTTTGCGCTCGGCATCCAAGGACGAGCGACGGACCCAGACGTCGCCGGCCATCATGTCGCGCTGAGACTGTAGCTGGTCTTCGAGTTCTCGGATGTGTTGGCGGGACGACTGCAGCTCTTGGCGGGTGGCGGTCAGGGTATCGTCGAGGAGGGTTTGATAATTGATGGAGTTGACGAGCTTGGCGCTGAGCTTGGCTATCTCGTCGTCGAGATCGGGATGGACGTCGGCGGCATCGTGGCGCATGACAGGACGACTTCTTGGGTCGGGCAGCGTGCTCATCTCATCGTTGAGGACGGGGACGGAGTTTGAGGTGCGGAGCGGGATCGGGGTCGAGCTGACGGACGGCTGTAGCTGTGTCTTGGGCGACGGCTCAGAAGCTGGAGCGGCGACGGAGGAGAGGGACCGCAGATGGCCACCGAAGGGGCGGGCCGAGCGCGGGCGAGGGGACTGCTGCTGATGCTGGGACCAGCCTGCGACATGGATGAAGCTAGAGAGGTAGAGATGTCAGATGGAGTGTCGCGGAGAGAGGGGTCATTGCGGGAAGTGTGGAGAGCTAGCTGTCCGAGACAAGAGAAAGGGCGAAACACTCAATGGAGGGCGCGCCCCGAAAAAAAAAAGAAGTATGTAAGGATGAAGGTAGGTAGCAAAGTGGTGGTGACGTACGATTCCATGGCGGGAAGAAGATGAGGGCGGGAAGAAAAGGGAGAGTTTCTGAGACTCTAAGGGGCCGCTCGAGGCGAAGGCCGAGGCCGAGTCGCTATCGGCAGCGAACGAGGCGTCGATGTATGATGGCGATGGAAGGGAGAAGAGCCGGGGCGCATTGTAGGCGCCTCTTCAGACGCGACGCGGGGAGGGGGGTGAGAGAGAGAGAGAGGAGTAGGAAGAGGCAGGGATGGGGCGGAGGAGTGATGGTGGTGGATGGTATTAGGTATGTGTGTGTGAGAGGGAGAGAGAGGGAGTGAGAGAGGAGGAAGGGGGGGGGGAAGAGTAAGAGAAGAGGAGAGTGCAAGAGAAAGAAGATCAGGATGGAGGAGACGGGCCTGACGTCGTACAAAAGACTGTGCCAATACGCGGCTAGCTGCAGGGGAACAAGGCAGCATGTAAGGTACAGGGACAGTGCCGAAGTCTATCTAGTGCACTAGCGAAGAGAAGCTCTGCCCAGGCCTTGGGCCATGGAGTGGTTCCGGGGCTGAGTTCTTGGCGCTGAAGAGGGCAAGAGAATAAGCCGATGGATGGAATCAGCTTTTTCTCCTCTCTGAGAGAAAAAAAGGGGGGAGGAGAAGGGGAGTGCGAGAGGCTGTAATGAAGAAAAAAAAGGAAGCGTTTGAAGTGAACACATCCCACATCCACAGCAGCCCCCGGGGGGGGGGATGGTGTAAACGTGCCGGAGAGAGAGTGTGTGTGTGAGTGAGTCAGTGAGCAAGAGAGAGAGAGAGAGAGAGAGAGAAACTCAAGGTACCGGCCTATCCCGCACGAGGTGGCGGCGCGGGCTGAAGCTTAGAACCTAAGCAATGCGGCAAGCCCATGCTAGTGCCGCGATAGTGAGAGACCCGACTAACCTACGGATCTATGTATGTGTAAGTGGCCCCCTTTGCCAGCAGCTGCCACACTATTCATGTACGGATATGCCTTGTTCTACCTAAGAAAGGATAAGGGAAAGCTCCGGGTGGCGGGGAGAGCCGTGGCGTGTGTAAGATGCATGAGAAAGAAGGGAGGCTGCATACACAGATTTGACGATACGAAGACAAATAAGGGAGGATAAGAGAGGAGGAAGCAAGGAAGGGGAAGCAACGCAGCAAGGACAATAGGAATAGAAGAGGGAATCTCCCACCTCCTCCTTTTTACTTACAACTTATCGTCTTTCTCATTCCCGCGGCGGCTGAGCCGGAGAGCATGAACAGCGGAGCGCACGTGCCCACTCCACTATACAGACTTTAGCGCTCCTCCTGGTCTCCTCCTTCTCCTCCTCATGCTCCTCCTCTCCCGCCATATCCCCACGGAGTACGACGGCCTACGCGCATTACAGATGTACACTGTACAGTCTTCAGGTGGAAATCGCGTGTTGGGACGGTAACGGAATCGTGTCCTTCAGCGCTGTCCGCACTGTATGCGCGTCGTGCTGCTGACGCGGCAAAAGTGCTTGCTGCAGGGATCGTCAAGGTTGGCGCCCGGCAAGGGAAGAGGCAACAACATACCTAAGAAAGAGTGAAAAGAAGGGAAGAAAAGAAGGAGGCGCTCATAGAGGTAGGCGCTCGCAAAGGTAAGGTAGGTAGGTAGGGATGTGAGGTTTATGCCATGATGCGTGCGGTCTTTAACCTGCTGAAGCTGTCTTCTTTGCATTGTGAAGCTTACTATGTACTGTATAAATTACTATTATTAACACTGGCTGGCAGTGGAGCACGGCTTCCCGTTTCCACAGTGGCACCCTGAGTTCGCCCAGTTTTTTTATATCTTTTTTCTCCTGACGGGGCTTACCTAATCGTCTACCACGGGCTGCAGGCCACAGGCCACGGGCTACGGGCTAAACAGGCTACGGGCTAAAAGTACCCGCTACGGCACGGTCACTGCCGTGGCGCCCTTTTTTCATCGGGTTGGCTGGTTGGTTGGTTGGTCGATTAGACTGGTTGGTCGATTAGTGGATCGCGGCGGGGTCTCACCTTTCCCCGGTGCCAAGGTCGTCCAACAGTCGATGACTGCTGACTTGGCGGCTAGGTGCCAGGTGGTAGGCCGATACGAATACGAAGCACTTCATCCCTTTTCACGGATACTCCTTACCAATCCAGAGCCAGTGCCAGATTCGAGGAGTATTCATATTTGCCACGGCACCTATTCCTATTAGACACGACATTCCCAGATTTAGGGATACGTACCTAATTACTAAGGCATTTTTCGGGCCGCCCCACTACGCGATATAATGCTAGTACAAGATAGAACGTCACTCGTAGTCCGTAAGTACTTATCTTCTTACTCACCTACGCGCGCGCGCTTTGCGTTTTTTACCTAGTAAAAACGGCAGAAATAGGTAGAGGTAGCCTAGGAAGGTATAGGAAGCTAAGGCAGGTAAAAAAGAATAAAGGCGGGCAGAGGTAGGTAGAAAAGATAGATACCTATAGATTACCAGTAACTTTAGATTTCCTACGACTTTATACCGGGTAAGAAAAAGATCTTACTAATCAGGTACGTACCGCTTATTTTAGTGATGTCGTGTCTAATAGGAATAGGTGCCGTGGCAAATATGAATACTCGATTCGAGTTGAGACGAGATGGAATCGAGACGGGCTTACTCCGTACGGCTGGATGGTAATGCCTTACATCATCTCAGCGTCATCTTGCTATCATCAGCATGATGAACTGCTCACTTCCCGCAATGGCCTGCTCGACATCTGCAATGCCAATTGCAACCAGGCAGTCTGGTAACCAAAGTTGCCTCATTCACGTGTCAACAACCATCGACATCGAAAACTGCCTGCTAGCAATTCACTCGCCATGCCGTCATCGTTCACGTCACCACCGCCAAGGGCGCGCGTCTGGCCCGTCATGATATAGTAGTCCACTACATACATCCGCCACTCGTTGCCGCTTCCCTTCTACAACGACCACAGTCATCACCATAATGTCGGCAAAGGATGGACAGTTTCAACCCGTGCCCGATGCTCAGGCCCAGAACCTGCCCGGGCTGGAAAGGGACATGAAGCCGTCGAGCGAGCCGACCAAGCTCCAGGGAAAGAACGATTTTCACGAGTACCGCGCCGCCGGGAAGCTCAGTGGCGCCAAGGCTCTTATCACCGGTGGCGAGTTCGTCTCTCCACGTGCGCTCTCTCGTTACTATTCTGCGCCGTCGCTGACAAGAAACTCTCAACTCACAGCTCGGGCATTGGCCGCGCCGTCGCTGTTCTCTTCGCTCGTGAAGGCGCAGATGTGAGCATCGTCTATCTCCCAGATGAGGAGACTGACGCCCAAGATACGAGAGACATGGTCTCCAAGGAGGGACGGCAGTGTCTGCTCATCCCCGGGGATTTGATGGACAACGCTACGTGCGAGAAGGCCGTCAACAAGCACGTCGAGAAGTTTGGCATCATCAACGTGCTGGTTAACAACTCGGGGAAGCAATTCATGTGCGAGCATATCGAGGACATGGATCTCGAAAAGGTGGAGAGTACATTCCGCAGCAACATTTTGCAGATGTTTGCAATGACAAAGTATTCTCTTCCGCACATGGAAAAGGGAGGCTCGTGAGTAAACCTTGTCTACTCATCCTATCCAATGCAGTGCGCTGACCAGAGTGATTGGGATAGCATCATTAACTCTACGTCGACTGTCGCCTTCCGCGGAACACCTGCCATGGTCGACTACGCCGCCACAAAGGGCGCCATCACCTCTTTCACCCTGTCTCTGGCGAAGCAACTTATACCCAAGGGCATCCGGGTCAATGCGGTGGCCCCCGGGCCGGTACACACGCCCCTTCAGGTTGCGTCGCGGCCGGCTGAGCAGATGGAGGGCTTTGGCGAAAAGTCGCAGCTGGGTCGTCCTGGGCAGCCGAGCGAGGTTGCGCCAAGTTATGTGTTCTTGGCGTCCAAGGATTCTGAGTTGTTTTACGGCCAGGTCTTGCACTGTTATCCGTTAGGGGATTGATGTACATGTGTATATCGTACGAACATACGCATACATGGGTACTACATATGTATGTACGGACAAGACATGGTGAATGCGAGATTCTCTTGGCAGGACGATGTCGTAGCAACGTACGTTGATAATGTCACGACTCTCCCAGCAAGGTGGGCAACTTGACAAGCCTGCACGATATCTCACAGTCTTGGGTTCCCCTCTCCGCAAAGTCAAAGGTCAAATGACAAAGACTATCTTTTATCCTCAGGAATCGAACGGTTAAGATCGGGAGACTCGCCCGCCCTTTCAGGACTTGCCAGCAAGTAAAAGAAGCATACTCCGAGACCGAGACCGGCAGCGCTGATGGCGAGCATCGATTGTCTTTTTTTTTTTCAACGAGAGAAACACGTCAGGATATCTTCTCTCTTCATAAGAGGAGGGACATTTTTTCCATACTTGCTATCTGCTGATGTTGCTCGGGCTGGCGGCTGTTGCGTTCGTGGTGGTTCGGATGAGAGGAGTCTTCTCGTGTGTGAGAGGTAGGGACGCGGTTGTAGGGTAGGCATCGTTCGGGAGAGAAGACGGAGAGGGCGGAGCATTGTTTCGTAGAGATGGGGTTGGGATTGGCGTGTGAAGAGAGTGAATGAGTGACGAGAAGCTGATGGTGATGACGAAGATGTGACTGTTGGGGGGGGGAGAGAAGAGAGAGAAGGAGATGTTGAGAGATATGGCGGAGATTGTTTGGTTAGACTTGCATCCGCTAAGGTAGAGCTGAGTCGTACGTGACACATAATGACGGCATGGTAGTGATGGCGAGTTAACAAGCTGCTTGGGTGGGGGATTAAAACAGAGTGTATCTACGTCATTGAAGATGTCGTCGTCATTCATTAGGATTCATCTACGTAGGTAGGTAGGTACGTTCACATTCACACCCATATCCGCAAACATATATACACATGTATGTATGTATGTCAGTCACTAGAAAAAAGTTCCGACCAAGTCCGTTTTTCGGAAAATCCGTACCATCAACCCCTTACCTTCAAATGCCGATTTCACAGCCAAATTAGGTCCGATTAAGTAGCTAAGATATATATCTGATTTCTAAGAAGAAGAGGCATTTTTGAAGCTATTTTAGTATTTTATATACCACCCCCCGGCAGCCACGATAGCCTTAACCCGGCGAGGCATCGAATCTATTAAGTTTTTAAGGACGCTATCTTCAATCGACTCCCACGTATTAACCGCTGCCTTATAAAGCTTCTACTTACTATAGGCATTAGAGGGGAAGTTAGAGAGGTTAGGATACCTCTTAATTATCCTATCCTTCACGATCTTCTATAGGTTCTCGATAGGGTTAAGGTCGGGTAAATAAGGCGGCTAATCTATTATCTATACGCTATAATTAGAGGCAAATTCCTCGAGCCACGTTAATACTAGCCGCGATATATATATAGGGGCGTTATCCTATATAAAGATATCCCCGGGCGTGATAATTATCGGCAGTTATTCCTCTAAATATTCTAAGATAATTCGACCTATAATGCCTCCCCTCCGGGCATTAGGGTCTCCGATTAATAGTATAAGAGATATCCGCCGCGAATAGGCGAATACCCCCCAGAATATCTATAAATACTTTATAGGCTTAATTCTAGCCTATACGCAATTTTTAGCTAATCTCTCGGCCTATAGCGGTCAGGAGGGCCGTTTAAAGTAAGGGCATCGTAATATACCCGCGTATAGAAAACCTACTTAGTTTTCTTATTATCCCCACGCATAATTAACGTCTCGTTAGAGAAGATCTAATTATACTAAAATAAAGCTAGCTTTCCGACGTATCGTCTCGACCACTCTAGGTATCGAGAGGCCGCTTCCTCGCTAAGCTTTAGGCGTCGTAGGGCTTTATAATATTCGATCCCTTATCGTTAAAGGTACGATTTTAAAGTTCGTAGTACGTAAGGTAAGGTAGCCTTATCGATAAGATCGCGGTACGAGATAAAAGGGTTCCTCTTAACGTATCTAAGGATATATCTTTTATCCGTATTAGTAATCTTTAAGGGTCTTCCAGAGCGAGGAGAAGATTTAGCCGATTATTAGTAACGATATCGCTTTACGATACCGTAGACGGCATATAGGGATATGCCCTCTTTAATAGCGATAGCCGGGGCCGTGATGCCTAATTCGTATACCGTTATAACCCTCGTTCTCTTATAAGGCGACTAGTGTTTTTTTGGGGTAATTGGAGGCATATTGGGGCCTCAATGGCATGAAGAAGAAGGGGGGGATCACGGAGCGCGTCGAGGGGCGCGTCGCGCTATGTGGGGTTGGTCGGAACTTTTTACGCCCCACTGTATGTTCACTTTCACACGCCAATATCAAGCAAGACTCACGACCCTGCCGTCCTCTCCTCCGCCGCAGCAATCCACCTCCTAAGCACCTCCTCATTCCGAGGCCGCAGCCCAATCTTAAAAGGTTTAGGATCCGTAGTGAGCGAGGTAGGTATGGCGTTACAGTCGATTGCGTCCAGCGAAGGGGGAAAGTCAGCCGGATCGCGAGCGGGGAGGATCTCGAAGGCGGTGATGATGCGGAGGAGGGCCGTGTACAGCTCCCGGTTGGCCAGGTGGACGCCGGCGCACATGCGGGAGCCGGCGCCGTAGCCGTAGTGGGCCGGGCCGGTTGGTTCCTTGTCTGTGCCTTGGTCTGTTTGGAGGAAGCGCTCTGGGAGGAAGCGGTTTGGCATCTTGTACCGGCTTTTGTCGTAATTTGCTGCGTAGGCGTTCTATGTATGTTTTGTCGGGTTGAGGATTAGGATATGTGGATGGGTAGGATGGGGGAAGGGCACGATAGAGAGAGGGAGAGAGGGGGAGAGAGAGGGAGAGAGAACCTACCATGAAAAAGGCCGTGCCGGCGGGAATGACTGACCCTTCCCACTCGATATCACGGATGCTCTCCCGAGGGAGGCTGATGGGAATCACAGTCCAATAGCGAAGCGTCTCTTTCACCAAAGCCACCAGATACGGCACCTTTTCCTCAGCCAGGCCAGCCAACCAAGGGTCACCGTCCGGATAGACCTGTAGTATAGCCTCCAGGGCCTTGGCCTGAACAGCCTGGCCGTCGGCGGTGGCGAGAAAGGCCAGACACATGATGATGTTGGACGGCACGGTGTCGACGCCGCCCGATACCATGGACAAGCACAGCGACTTGAGCTCAGCCTGGGTCAGGTCCGCCTCGGGATCGCAGAGGACGTTGCCGACCATGCAGGGCCTATCCGAGCCCTGAGCAATCCGTGTCTTGAGGTCACGGAGGAGATGATCGAGGTAGACGTCTCGACGGGCGCGATACTCCGTCGCCGCCGGGTTCTGAGCCCCCCATAGGCGTAGAAGCGGGACGTAATCCTGCCAGTTGTTACTGGTGGATCTAAAGTTGAGAATCTCCCTCTCGACCCTAGCCATCTCCCTAAGCCTGGTGCCTTGAACGCCCTCATCCAGACGAAAGCCATAACAAAGCGTCAAGGAAGTATTGAGAGCAAAGCGCTGAAAGTAAGGACCCGGATCGACGTCACGGCTTCCGGCGCCACCATCTCGAAGCAGCTCCTTGATGCTAGCCGTGGCCTCTAAGTCGAGGATGGGCATGTAAGACGCGAGGGAGGGACGGTTTAGGGCGGTGGCGGCTGCTTTCCGTCGTCGCTTGCAGGATTCGTCCCATGGCGAGGTGCCGATTGTGAAGCCTTGGGAGGAGGAGACGAGCTTGTGGAAGGTGTGGAAGGTTGGACGGGAGATGAGTGATGATTGGTGAGTGATCCAGAAGTGACGGACTGATTCGTACGAGTTGACGAAGATGACTCGCTGTTGGTGATACTCAGCAATGCGTGTGCGTTGCATATATCCGTGATATATGTATTGGACAGGGAGAAAAGACGACAGATGACGGAGACGATGGAGATCGAAAGAGAGAAAGGGAAGAAAACGAACGAACCCGAGACCCCAGACGGGCCTGGACAACGGGGCCATAGCGTCGTGCCCATCGCTGCGCCACCCGGGCGTGGTCGGCCCCCAGATGGACGAGGCTGCCCAAGAGCGGAATGCCCGGCGCTTCGGGGATGCCCTTGATCTTGGGCACGTCTGTGGCGTATAGGAGGCGTCTTAGGAGATGGAGGAGTGCGGCGATGGTGGCGGCGAGAACGAGCATCGGAGGGAGCATATTGTCTGTGGTTTCTGGAGGGGAAAAGATTTTGTTAAGTGAGGAGGAGGAGGAGAAGGAGGAGGAGGAGGAGGAGGAGGAGGAAGAGGAGAAGAGGCAAAACCTGAGTGTAAGTTGTCTTCGTCCTTCTTTGCCGTCTCTCTGGCTTCCTCTTGGAGTCTCACTCACTCACTCTCTCGCCCTCGCTCTCCCCGCGCGCTCTCTCTCCTCCCCCTCCCCTCCCCTCCCCTCTTCTTCGTTACCCCGTATCGCCACACAGATCCGTACAGAGACAGATGCATACTACATACATACATCAAGAGGTATGTATGTATGTATGCATACACACACATACACATACACATGCATACCTGCATACAAGGCAGGGCGAATCACCAATAGATACCAAGTAACTACTACAAAATGGCCAGCTGCCTTTTCTTAGGTACTCTCACTCTCCTCTCCTAATTCGTCCTCCCCCCGCACTCTGGGACCTTTTATTTCAAAAGGGACCCTTTGCTTTCCCTTCCCAGCTGGTTTCTACTGTAGTTGACTTGGACGAGCTCAATCAACGGGCGTAGAGTTGAGCGCCGTCTTAAACGGGCTGGCTTGCTTATAGACTCGGCCTCGTCATCGCGCCCAGTTGTCTCTAAGAGGAGAGAAAGTCACATACACATAGAGAGAGAGAGAGAGAGAGAGAACAAGTGAACGCTGTCGACTCTCTTTGTCTTGCTTTTCCCTCTCGGTTTCTCCCTTGTCCGACACGGGCAGCGTGGCCGCGGCCCGCTGACGGGGTTTAAGACAGGGCGTTGGAACCCATGTCTCTCTCTGACTTGGAGAGAGAGAGAAAGGACGATAACAAGGCAAAAAGAAAGCAAAAAGACAAGAAGAGAAGAGAGAGAGAGAGAGAGAGAGAGAGGCTTTTTATTGTTGCTTACCTATGTCTTTCAACCCCTTACGGATGGAGAGGAATATTGGGAAGAGAGAAGAACAAGAAGAAACAACAGGCGGGTAAATACCTGGGTTTGAGGGTAGAAAAGAGATTCGTCACCTGCAGATAGCCGAACCCGGCTTTCATAAACCATGGGATCTGGTCCGATGGCCGGCGATGATGCGTGTAAGCAGTGAGAGAGAGAGGGAGGGATGAAGAGGAGAGTGGTGCCATCGAGAGACGTGTGCAATATCGCATGATGCCTGTACATATAGAATAGGTAGGTAGGTGTGTAGTTGTGTACGGATACGGGCAGAGTTGTGTGGTATTTGTGCATATGTACAGATCTATCCCGGGTTATGTGTGTAAGTTGTGATGGGAAGAGTGATGATGATGTATTGTTCTCATAGACTTATCCATACCATACTCAGCTGGATGCATAGATATACCGACTGAGATGCAGACATATCATACGGATACATGTAATATAACTCGGTAGGCATGTAATCCGTACAAGTAGGTAGGCAGGTCGGCTCACAGCCTCCTCTGGACAAGATTAACCCACACAACTCATCTTCCTCAGGTTACATCGATTATTGCACCGCCATGAACGGATGGATACGGAGTATATCCGTACACTCCCAAGTTCTATACATGCATAAAGGCGTTCATATCCCTCCGTACATACCTGCGGTTATACCGGCAAGCCTCGACAGAAACAGCGTAGAGGCTCAACCGCAGCGCCCCAGCCACGGGTCATAGCCATGAAACCTCCCCCCCGGCGACCTCCAACGCCACAGTAAGACACAGAACGAAAAGATGATGATAATGACAATGATAATGACCAAGCAATATTTCTCCTCCGCCAAAAGGAAAGAACCAAAAAAAACACACACAAGAAGCCATGTTTCACGTCTAAAATTGACTTGTCTCGGGGAGGCTTACCAGAACCGTTGGGCGGCAAAGAAGGAAGAGATATCAACCGAAGCCTTGTATGTATGTATGTACATTTTACTTGTACGACTCGTTGAGATAACTTTCCGGCCTGGGGGTCGCGTGCGGGCGGGCGGGAGCGGCTCGAGCCGCCGCCAACGACGTCGGTACCGAGGACGAGACAAGACGACGACGACGACGACGACGAAGGAGTAGGAGACGGTGATGTTGCAACGATCTTTTTCTTGACTGTGAGATTTACGGATATAGACATTGGAATAGGAGGAGGAGGAGGGGCGGGATGAAGGAGATGGATGGGGGACCGGACAGGGGGTGGGTGGAATAAAAGGCGAACCGTGCATTTTATGTTTAGTATATTATATGTTTACTGGATAGGTACGGGGATAGTCTGTAGCTGATTCAATAATAGTCATGCATATGATGGCTACTATGGAATCCTCCGTATATCACAGAGAGAGAAAGAGAGGGAAAAGGGGGTAAAGAGAGAGAGAGAGAGACAAAGATGAACCAATCATCACTCTGCGCGTGACGGACACGAAGCACAGCATCAGAAAGCAGGAGGGAAAAAAACAATCAAAATAGATTAAAGAGTCATAACTCGACAATCTACAACTCAGTACGGATAACTCTACCGAGGGGAGAGATGAAAAAAGGGGGGGGGGTGACATCCAATCCCCAAGGTTCAGACACACCCAGCCCGGGGATAGAAACCAGCCTGGATGAATCAGACAGCCGTTGAATCATCTTTTCCCACTCTTCAGAGAAAGGCTTTGTATGGCATGGGTTGGGAGTGGGAGGGGAAGAAGCAAAGGCCGATGTTCACCGGCTGCTGAGGAAGATGACAATACGGGAATACAGGATGTATGTATGTATGTATGTGTAAGAGATCGAGATGTTTCTCTTCCGTGGTGATTTGTACTTGTTATGCTGTTGTGTGGCTTGTCTGTCTTGCTGCCTCCCTTCGTATTCGAGGGGGACTGCATGCGAGTTGACGAAGCAGCCGCAAGTCTATGAGGTCAAAACACGTACTCGGTATATCCGTACATGTACATACGTTTTGCATGTGTGTGTATACATATCTATGCGTGTCTGACTGTCTGTATATATCTCTACGCCTGTATGTATGTGTATATCCATGTGTTGTCTGTATATACGGACGGATAGTCAGTCTACGGAATACAACCTCATCCATCCATCCATCCCATCTCCTTCACCGTCACCCTCCCCAGGGGAAAAAAAAAAACAGAACCTGAAAACCCCCCCCCGGAAACCATCTACCATGTTTCTCTCTCCTCACCACCACCCACCACCCCGGAAAGCGGCATGAATGAGCTGAGATTCCCACCCCAGCGGAGAGATATTAGCCGGTAACCGTGTAAGGAGAGTTGGCTCCGAGCACGGATACATCATTACTCTTCTATGATGTCAACGGCTTTCCCAAGTGGCGTCTTTTCCCACTCACTATCCCATTCTATTCTATTCCATTCATCTCTCTCTGTGTGAATCTGTTGGGCAGAGAAAAAAAAAGTTCTATCCTCACCCCTTTCCCTCCCCCCTCTCCCCTCTATCAAGTAAAAATCGAAGCGAATATCAAGAGAAACGGGGGTATCGGAAAGAAAAAATGGCTTGCATGTGAATTAAAAAGTAAACAAGGAAAGCAAAATTCCCAATCACATCCAGCACATACATATTCATACATACAGTAAGGAAGAGAGGCAAAGGCTATCACTCGATCCAAAGCAACGACAAAGGAAGAATAATCCAATGTCTCTGACCGAGAGAAGAAATTACGGAATCCGGGTAAAAGAAAAAACCAATAAACGGAACCAAAGAAAGCCTCAAGTAAATCTATTCCGTATAATCCTGAACCCCCCAGACGAGTATGGTGGTGAGCTACCGGGGAAGAAAAGGGGGGTGGGTGGGAAAGGGTTCCAGCAGTACGACTGTGACTGACTGTTTCCATGTCTGTCTGTCTGTCTGTCTGTCTGTCTGTCTGTCTGTCTATGGAATGTCTAGGGAGTTGCCAGCAGATACAGTACGAGTATCTCCCTCCTCCTCCTCCTCCTCCTCCTCCTCCTCCTCCTCGAGCATCATACATACACCTACATACGGATACACACTCATCTAACCCATCCATCCACGTACAGTACGCAATGCAAGTATGTAATGTAGGCAGACAAAGACTGCATCAAACGCCTCAGCTCTCGACTCAGCAGCCCAAGGTTGTATATGTCTCGGAGACCAGGGGGCGTGGTCGAATAACGGGGCACTCACTTCCTCGCCGAGCTCTACTCCGTATATAGTACATTACATGCAAGCCAGCAATGAACAGCCAGAGCCGTCTATAAAGAGCCTCGTCCTCCTCCTGCAAAGACATCTCTCCTCCTCCTTTCCCAGCAGCAGCAGCAACAACAACAAATCAACAGTTCAACACAGCTCATCCATTCACTCACTTGATTCACTTTGTCCCTCCTCATAAACCAAAACCTCTCCATCTTTCAAAACCCCCCTACACAACCCCAAAAATGCAGTTCTTCGCCACCGTCCTCGCCCTGGCCGCCGTCGCCATCGCAGCCCCCACCGAAGTCGTCGAGCCTCGTGCCATGCCCGCCGGCAGCTGCAACGCCCCCAACCAGAAGCCCGTCTGCTGCAACAACCAGGCCGGCGGCACTTCCGGCATCCTCGCTGGCATCCTCAGCGGCGCCTGTTCCGTCCAGGTCCTCGGCTCCAACTGCCAGGCCAAGGCCTACTGCTGCGAGAACGGTGCCTCTAATGTGACTTTCCCCCCCTCTGAGCGTCATGAGAGATATAATCCTTGCTGACCCCATCTCACTCTACAGGGCGGCCTCATAAACGTCAACGCCCTCAACTGCGTCTCTGTCATCAGCTAGATGGCTCTTCACATGTCCTCGTGAAGCTACATCAGGGGTGGAACAAATAACGGCTTGGGGTCTTTCGTTTCTCTGTATGTCGATGGAGATGAAGGGAAGGGGGTTTGTCACTGTCTTTTGAGGTTGCAGTCATTCTATGTAATGTTGATCTTTTTTTGGAGAGAATTTACACCAACACTCGCCTTGATAACTCGATCTCTCGCTCTCTCCGTCTCCGTCTGTGAGTGTGTGTGAGACTACAATGAGACAACAACCAACTCGCCTTGATAACTCGGCTCCCCTCTCTCTATCTGTGAGTGTGTGTGTGTTTGTGTGTAAGACTACAATGAGACAAACCCCCATAACCCTGTCTGTCCAACCCTTCACCACCACGAGTGTCTACAACTCCCCCGAGATCATAGAATCCCCAGAGACACCCAGAATGAGCACATCAATAGAGACCATGTCTTTCTTCTTCACGCCTATGCGCTTTCCACTCACATACATCAGATTAACTTCGTACATGAGGCAAAAGGGGGCCAAGGCCAACCTCTCAACACTCCCGAGACACATATCAAACCCCATCCTACAAAAGGGAATCATCGCCTCACATACAAGAACTCTACGCAATCCATCAACTCACCGATCACAAGAGTAAGAATAGACATTAGGCACAGGGATCCCCCCCCGTTTTCCCACCTCTACCCCCCTAATCCTCCCTCCAGTCTTCGTACCCCAGGGCCCCGTACGGACTCCATTCTTGACCGGGGTAACTCGTAGCGCTCATCTGCGGCACAAAGTCATCCCCGTCCTCAATCCTGTACGCAATCTTCTCCTCCTGCGACTCGAGCCTGCGACTGCGAATGTACCTCTCCGCCGTATCGTCCAACTCCGCCGCCCTCCCGTCTTTGACCTGCTCCCGCTCCGTCTCCGTCTCCGGCTCAGCCTCAGCCTCGGACCGCGTCACGAGCGAGCTCATACTGATCTGATGGTCCACCGCCCTCAAGCTCGACGGCCCCGTCGACGGACTCAGCAGTCCCTCCATGGCCTTGGACAAAGGGGGCGACGGCAGGTAGAGCATGGGCGATACCGCATCCGCCTTTGCCGGGCTGCGTTGCGACTCGGGCGACGATACTCCTGCTGTTGACGGCGACATGCCCTCATCTCTCGCCGCTTGCTGTGGACTCTGCCTTGGCCATGGTGATCCTGAAGCGCCGTACTCTTGTTGGTCGTGTCTTCGTCCGCTGCGCGCCTCCGTAGCCACCCGTTCTTCGTCATGTCTTCGTCCGCCATGAATCACTGGCGAGCCTCGTCCGTCTGGCGCCGAGACGGTCCGGTTCTCGCTCTGCGCCGCGACGACGCCTTGAACCGCATCATAACTCCTGGGCAGCGGAACCCGCTCATACAGCGGTTCCGAGACCACGCGCGGCGAAGGAGAAGCGTCCTTGAAAGGGGCCGTCGCCCGCGTCTCCCTCTGCTCCGACACCTTCCTCATCCCCAGCACCTTTAGCCCAGAAGTGTTGTCGCCGCCAGCTCTATTCTGATTCGGAGCCAAGGCCTGTGCCGAGATGCGGCTCTTCAGCATTTTCCACCTGGAATCCGTCTGCTGTTGCTGCTGCGACGACGACGACGACGACGACAAGGCCGACTCGGACCGGTGAGAGACATGGTAACGCTGCTGTAAGACCTGGGGCTGACACGGCGGCGCACGGGAAAGACGCCACTGCGGCTCATTACCCCCGTCTATCGCCGACGGCCCGCCCAGTGGTGGAGAGACGTCGTGACGAGTCTGCTGCAGCACCGCTCTGACCTTGCCATGGTCGCTCGTCTCGTCGCTAGACACGCTCCGCAGTGGACGCCTCTTCATAACTGGCAGCCCGTCGCCGTGCGCATCTGATATGACCGACACGTCAGGCGACACGTCAGCCTGAACGGCGCCTTCATGGGCCGCTCCGAAGGCGGCCAACGCCAGCCCTCCGTCCCTGCGTTTTGGCGGCTTCTCTTCGACACACGCCCGCTGTCGTCGACGGCCAGCTTCGGCCCCCAAATGTAGATTCGTCACGGGAGCATCGATGCCCAGTGGCGAAGGACGCGCTTGACGTTGTGCGACTTGTCTGACCGTTACCGTCGGCACCGCAGCAGCCTTCATTCCCGGTTGCACCGCAGACGCGTGCGGACGGCATCCGGGAGGCCCAACGACATCACTCGCCGGCGAATACTCCTTTGAATCCCGCTGCGGCTCGACCTGTCCCGCGATCGCAGGCTCGCCAGCCCTAGAGCCGGGCCTGCGACCCAGCATGCCGGTAATCATGTCCGTCACGGAGCCTCTCCTCCTTCGCCGTCTCTCCACCCCGTTCTCGCCCATCGGCTGAGGCGGAGCCAGGTCAAAGGAGCTCGTCGTACTGCTGCGATCCAAGCCATGCGGAGGATGAGCAGCAGGGGATCTGCTGTCCTGCTCATGTCCGGTACCGTGCAACATATCCTTAAGACTGGTCAGGGCGGTAAGGTTCGAAAAGCGCTTCTTCTTCTTCTTCCGCGTCTCGTGTTGACTCGCCGCAGCGCTGGCTTGGTCGGTAAGGAGACTCGATGACGATGGTGGCCGCCGAGGACTTGCCGGTGCCATGCTCAGCGAGCCACGATCCCTCGAAGTCGATATGCGGCCGGCCAGACTCGAGAAGAAGCCCGATTGCCTCTTCCTGGGCTCCCGGCCATGCCCGGACAAGGAGGCTCCTCCGTCTGACATATCCGCGCGCTGCTGGCTCCGCCCCCGATGTTGCCCGCCCCCAACCTCGTCTCTGTGAATGATAGCAAAGGCCGTCTCCGCCCGAGGTCGGGCCGCATGATGCACGCGCTGCTCCGGTTGTCCCCAAGTCTGTGAGCGAGGCGGCGGGGGCCGCTGGACATCGTCAGCGGGAGGATAGGGGAAGAGCCCGGGGTATCGATGAGCCGACGAAGGCGGCGACGCATAGGGTGCGGCCTGACGTGGCACGGGTAGTATCGGCAGACCTGTTTCCTTGTCGTACTCGCAATACGCCTGCTGCTGCGAGTTGCCGGTCCCTGGACGATGTCTCGTCTTGGAATGGAGCGGCTCCGAAAGATGGCTCTCCTCCAGCTTCCAATCGCCCGTCAATAGACTGGGAATCGGGCTCTGGGGCGGATCCGCAGACGTGTTGAGCGGTATCAGGGGGTGAAAGACGCGAGCCGGTGGCTCTACCTCCCCCGACTCGTCTTGTTCAAAGTTGAATACGTCTGGACCGGTATTGTCTTTGTCCCGATCCATCGGATCGCGGATTTCCATCACGGGCGACGGCACCAGGGAAAGCGGCTCTGCAGCCTCGGCCGACAGATCCGGTTGTTCATTGCTGTCAACATCATCGACTCTCGCGTTGCCTTCGTTGTCGTCATCTTTCAAGGAACAGAGCCGATTTGTCCGCTTAGCCCTGGAGGTGAGGCCAAAGGTCGAGGACCTGCGAATGGGGGGGAGCCCGACAAAGGAAGAGATCCGCTTCGGCGCCTCCCTGTCATCTTCCTCGGCAAGAGAGCCGGGTCCATCAGGCGCCGAAGACCCTGGCGACGCCACGAGAACCCAGCCTTCAGGGGTGTGATCCGCGGCAACATTCTCGACCTTGGCCGTCGATCGCCCGCCAGCCTCTTGCTCGGGCCTTGGCACATCCGGCTCGGTCGACACGTGTCGTGGTCGCACAGGCTGCTGCTGCTCCTGTTGCTGCTGCTGGTCCGAACCCTCAAAGTCGCGGCAACCCTGGAAAGCATCGGTCCGCCACGCTAAAGAGGGTTCGATGGCGGCATGTGGAACGGTTTCATCGGCACGGGAGCGGCCGAGGCTAAGGGCCCAAGACGTCCTGCGTTCCGTTCGGGGGCCGGATGCTTCGCCTTGCGGGGCAAACTGCGCAATTAATTAACCTCGATCCATCACACTGAGACAAAGGGGGTGTCGAGGGAATGAAAGGAGGATAGACGGTGCATAAATCGTCTGGTTTTTATAAGTCTCATGCACTCCAGTCGTTCATCGGATCAGGATCGACAAGAGTCATGCATGGAGCGACTAGATTTCATACAGTTTGCCCGTCCGAACCAAGAATTATGAGCAATAGACAAGGAAAGACGAGGCGAGATGAAGGGGAGGGACAAGAACAGGAACAAGAAGAACAAGACCATAGACAGAAAACAGGAGACTCGAAGAAGAAAGACCAGCGTCCAGACCCAGTGTTCGAAGGAAAGGAAAGGCAGGAAGGGTTGATAAAGAAAAGGCTTCAGTGAAATACCTTGTCCCCGCTTCCGCGCAACTTGCTCTTCCCCTTGCTTAGCAGCCCCTTGCCCATCTTCCCAGCCGAATGCATGAACTCCTTGCTCTTGGTGCCTATCTGGTTACTCGGGTGTCCGAACGAGCTACCAGTAACCTGCGACGGTATCGGCAGTCCGGCCAACCGCGACCGACCGGAGTGTGACGTGTTCGGCGCGCTGGCGTTGAGGTATTGTTGGTAGTAGGGCTGCTGCTGCTGTTGATTCTGTGTCGCCGGCTGCTGCGAGCTCGCCGACGATGGGCTGCTGTAGGCGGGCTGACACAAGCCTGCCGCCTCTTGGGCATACTCGGGATATTGCGCCTGAACGGAGGCGAGCCAAGCGTCGAGACCAGAATCCGTTATTGCCACATGGTCGCGCGTCTCGTTGAATTTTGCGATCCTGTCGTTGACATTGGGCATACCCATGACCTCCCTGAACGCCATGAGGCGCGTCTGTGCAGGAAGTCCGGGGCTCTTGGGTCTGACAGCCTCGACAGGTGGCGAGCTCGACAGAACGGCCGGTGGCTCCGGCGGCGGAGTGGGCGAGGATAGGTTCGAAACGGCTTGCGCCACAGCTTTATCGTCTACGAGAGACGGTCGCTTGCTGTCTGGACCGGCGACGGAAGCCCGTGTGTCACTCGCGACGGAGAGAGGCGACGGAGGGTCAGGGGCTGCGGGTTGCGCCCATCCGCCCGAAGCCACATCTCGAGTGACAGCTGCGACGTGGTTGTCGTCGCCGCCCGCCGAAGATGGAGTAGGCGTCATTTGGCGCCGCGCTTCAGCCTCCGCGGGCTCACGAGCTTCAGAGGACGTGCTGACATGATGCAGCGCCACTGCCTCGGTCTCGTCCACTTCCCAGGAGAACCTCCGCCGAAGTTCCGTCCCGTCGGTGGGAGCATCTTGCGGGTCCAGTGGAACCTTGCTGGGCCTCGCCGGAGGCAAAGGCGCAGCTTTGTCGTCCCAGTAATCGTTGTAGTCTCCCAGCGTGTAGGTGCTATCTCTCGTCACCTCGGGGCTCGCCGGTTGCATGGTCTGGTGATCGTCTGCGGAGGTGGTGAGGCCGGACGAGCTGGCGCTAGGACTGAGAGATCGTAGAATCTCTTCGCTGAGCGCGTCGCTGTCTTTGACAGACGATGGCGTAATGGTGCTGTTTGTCGGCTTACGCTGCACCGGGCGAGGTTTTGGGTACCGTTCAGCCAACGCTGGCTGGTTGTGCTCCCCAGTACTGGAGCTCCTAGATGCCTGTGGCTTGTCGAGCGCAGCCTCAGATGGGCGGGGGCTAGGAGTCTTGAGTGGCGGAACCGATGGCCAATCCAGGTCTGGTTGCAAGAGAGGCGGACGCGCCTGAATATGAGCAAGCTCTTGAGCAGCAGTAGCGTCCGCATGAGGGTCTGTGTAGGAGATGACGGGCAATTCGGGCGCATCTGCTTGGGCGAGGGAGTCAACAGCTGGAGCAGGCTTGTCGCGGTCTTCTTCGGTTGCGTTGTCGACTTTCGGAGTTTCTTCAGCCTCGTTTTGCACGGTGGTTGGTTCTGACTGCTGTAACGGCAGAAGACGAGTTGGCACGCTCGAAGCTTCTCCGGCATCTAGAGAAAGTAGATTTCCAGCTGGCTTCGGTTCAGTCGGAGACAGCGTGAAGATGCCAGTGGAATCATCCATGGGTTTTGCCGTTGCAGGCTTCTTTGGCGTGACGTCGAAGAAGTCAGCGCCGAACGAAGACATGCGCGCGACGTCTGGAAGTTGAGGGCTCACGGAGTCCCGGCGAGCACTTCTCTCGCCAAGGGACGCCACGTCAGCGCCACTGTCACGAGAGGTGAAATCATCCTCGTGGCTTCTATCCTCCGTCTTGGGCTTTGAAGGACTCATGTCGGAGCTGATAGGTACGGCAGAGTGAAAAGCATCCTTGTCTGTGTCTGGGAGAGGGTCGAGAGTTGACCGACGCTGTAGTTTCTCATCGGGGCTGTACGGATCAGACAGTGAAGCGTCAGAAGCCCTGATCGAGTGGCTGGAAATGGGCGAGGAAACGGATCGAAAGGACTCGGACGATGGCAGTTTGTTGCGATCGGTCGAGACTTGGATGCTCGGGAGCATGTGCTCTCCAGATGACCTCTCGGAGCGAGCCGAGGTGACATGATGTGCCGTGAGAGGATAACGGTCGGTAGGCAGAGATGGCACAGGCTCGTGCTGGAGTCCGCCCTGAGGCTCAAAATCGGCCGCTCCCCAGTCATCGCCGTCGTAGCTCTGCGTCTTGGCCTCGACCCATTTGCGCGTCTTGGTTCGATTCACGTTTAGCTGATAGGGACTGACGGCGGCGGCAGCGGACGTCTGAAGCAAGCTATTTGATAGAATCAGTAAGAGAAACGGACAACGGCGACAACGAGGCACGCTCCAAGCACGAACCCCGAGTCTCGGTCGACAGGACCAGCCATCGCATGACTCCCTTCAATGCCGCCGGGCTCGGCCGAATGGGGATGGAGACTCGGAGGAGAAGATGAAACGGCCGATCAGGAATTAGAGAGCGACAGAGGCTGGGAGGCGCGCACGGGGAAAGGGTGTTGAGATATTATGTAGGTAGAAGATGATGCTGAGGAGAGAAGAGGAGATGGAATTGGGGGAGGGGGCTGAAGGGGTTCAGTGGCCGCAGGGCTCATCTCGGCCAACGCGATATCGCGGCACAGGCTGTCATAGGTATCCCGTGCGGTAATCTAGGCGGGAAGATACCTAACTGCGAATGCGACCCGATAGCGGGCTTACACGCTGTACTTACGTATATGCACTTACAGTCATACACACATATTGTCAGAGGGCTAAGACAAGAGTGGGTTAGGCGTGTGTTTTTGTCATCCCTTAAGGCGTGCAGTCATCACAGCAACGGCTCCGCAACCTAGGAAACGGAATTCCTATTAGGAAAAAGGGCTATATCTAGGGCAATATATAGGATATAAGAATAAAGGCTTATTTATAAGGGTATTACGGCATAAGAGGCAGATACGGATAATCTTTATTATATATATAAAGATAACGATAATTCCCTCCGTTTTAGGAGGGTAAGTATATTAATTAATATAATTTGCACGCCTCCTCCTTATCTAATAGTTATAAGCCCGGTTAGTACTCTCTAATTTAATTTATTTAATTTTGCTATTCTTATAGCTTATATAACCTATATTTTATAAATTTACTTAATTAATTAAGCCCTCGTAAAAGTAAAGCTATCGTTACTTTTTTTAGCGAACTTATAACCCCTAAATTTATTAATTTTTAATTATAATTAATAATTTTAATAATATAATAACTAATATAATAGTAAACTTTATAATATTAGTTAAACTTACCTTTATTCTTAAGAACCCTAAAAATTAGACTAATTAGTACTAAAATATTATTAATATAGTATAAGGCTATAGTATTTAGTTTTTTATAAACTTAGAAATATAAGAGACCCTTATAAAGCCGGATTAACCGGAAATCCTATTTATAAGCTTAGGAGGTTAAATAAGGAGTAAGACCCCTAACCCTAAGACTCTTTAACTACTTAGAGAAAAGTATAAAGTATTTACCTTTCCGAATTTCTAAGAAGACCTAAAGGAATACTATTAGATAAGGAAAGTATTAAAGGGGATAAATCCCTTTATCCGGGCAGGCCTCTTATTAGCTTATTAGTCCCTAATTTAAGGGGATTTTTTACTAAGGGAGAAGCTAGTAATATTATATGCCCTCGTATAGCCCGGTAATACTACTAAATATAAACTCGCTAAGGATAAGTTACGCGACTTATTCTTACGGGATCCTTTAAAAGGAGATATTAATAACTAAGTTACTTAATTAATCTAAGCTTAGCGGATTTACCTATAACTAAATAACGTAGGGTTTACCGATAAGGTATATATTAAGTATTTTATCTACGTAGTAAGGGATCGGTATCCCTTATTTATATAAACGATATAATATAACCTTAATCTAATCTGCTATAGAGACCGCGGAAAAGCTCCTTAATTTATTAATATCCTTTAGGAGTTTAGGAGGGCTAATTATAAGGCCCCTAAGCATAATAGGACCGAGAAGAAAATAGCTTTCGTTATTTACGATAATCTTAAGTAATAGACGAAGGTAAATACCTTATAAAATAGGGATTAAAATAGCCGCCCGGCAAAATAAGCCCCTCCCCCTTTTTCTTTAACTAATAACCTTAGAGAGCGTAACGCTTAGGTTTATACTTAGTATAGATAAAAGTATCTTTAAGAGTTCGAGAGGAAGGAAAATTACTAAAAAAGGTACTTTTACGTTCTCCCTAATTCGATCCCTTATTTTTTATAAAATTAGATTAATCTTAACGATAACCTTCTTTAATAGGTTATAGATAAGGTAGCCCGCGATCGATTAACTTAACGGAAAGTTAATTAATAGAAGAAGGAAAATAAAGGAACTACCGGCTAACGGAGGGATAAGGAAACCTCGGGCGTCTTTATAGCCCTAGGGAATCCCGCTTCGAAGGGTGCGGAGATAAAGGATAGCGTCCTCCTTAATAAGGGGTACTTAATATATATCTTTAACTCCCTTAACTAGTTCGATACTTTCGACCTAAACGCACGGGCTAATCTTACTATTACTATAACTAAAGTTACTACCTTAGGGGTAGGCACGGTTATATTAACGATAGAAACGGGTTATCGTATAACTTTTACTAATATCGGGTTTAACCCCGACTTTAATATTAATCTTATCTTTTTAATAGTCTTTACGGAAAAGGGTTACGCTTAGAATAATCTTATAGGCCGACTTTATAACCTAAGGAATAACGTAACTCTCTATTATATAGTTACGAGGATTAGGCAGCCTTAGTTATAAGTTATTAAACTAACCCTAATAGCTCTAGTTAACTTACGGGTTCCTCGACCTATCGTAAAGATAGACGAGGACTTATAGCACGCCTATATAGGCTATCTAGGAGCCGAGGCATAAGCCTCGCTAGGTAAGTTACCGGGGGTTAATATTAATAAAGCTATCCCGATAACTAACTGCGAGATCTATATAATTACTAAGCTTAGAAAGGAGAGATTATAGGTACCTTATTAGGCCTCGTAGCCTTAACGCCCTTAGGCTATTATTTCTTTCGACCTATTCTATATAGGACTAGGTTATAACGGATCGGCTTATTTAGCCCTATTTACTTATAGGCTTATAGGAGAATAAAGGGGGTATAATATCCCTTATAAAACTAACCTGCCTACTATATAGGTTAAATTCGCAGCCTATATCGTAAGATCTTTTAATTTAAAGGTCTCGATTATCCTCACGGACTATAAGAAAGCCCTATTTACTAAGGCCTTCCGTAAGGATATATCTTTTAAAAGTATTAATATTTAATTTACCTTACCGGTATATATATATTAAAACGGTTATACTAAATAATTAGGGGGTATTATAACCTATACGGCTATATACCTCCTTATATAATTAGGATTCCCTTATAACTTATAGCTAATAGCTATATATATAGCTATCTACCTCCTTAATAAGACGCCTCGTAAGGTAGATAGGGGGGTAGCCGTATAGCCGATTAAACGAAGGCTCCGTTAGCTTAAGACTTATAACCCTTAGTAGGAGGGTTATCCGTAGGATCGTCTTATTTAAAACCTACGGCATATTAGAGCCTATAGTTATAAGGCGTTTCCTATAATAAGGAAGGCACTAAGAGGCCTTTAAAGTAAATTCGATCTAAAAGCTTATATCGGCTATTTAGCCGGTATCACCTCCTCCTTATAATACCTAATCTAGGTGCCCTTCTTAAAAAGGCACTCCCTAATTAGCACTTCGTTTATAACTTTTAATAAGAAGATATTCTATAGCTAGGACTATAAGGATACCCCTTAGCTAGAAGAAGCCCTTCGTTAGGTCTTTATAGTTAAAGATTAAGAGGAGGAAGTTAACGATAATAATCTCCTCGGGCCTTTATAATAAGAAAAGCCCGGCACACGTGACCCGGCCGGTAACGATACTTAATCTTAAGAAACGCTTAAAAACGCGTTTCCCGGCCCTTTTAATTAATCTAGTATTAAAGAGCGGGATAACGGTTATCCCGGCGCCGGACTTATAGATCCCTTAGTAAAAGAGGCGGAAACGCCCTCTTATACGCCTCTTACCCCTAACTCCCTTAATTAGATAGGGAATTCGGCCTTTATCCTCTCTTAAGCTTTTATAGATAAGCCCTATCGGGACTATCTGCCGGAGCCCCCTCTTATATATAAAGGGGCTTACGGTAGGCCCGATAAGGTATAATAGCTAGAGGCTATAAAGGTCGAATTAATAAGGATAGAGGACTATAAAGTTACTAAAGAGATCTCGACGGCCGCTATGCCCTAAGGGTAGCGGTTAATTAATCTTAAATAGGTCTTTATTTATAAGTTTAACCCTTAAGGCTTCTTTTAGAAGTATAAAGCCCGCGTTATTATATACGGAAATAAGTAACCGCCGAACGAATTATCCGTATACGCTTATACGCTAGCGGTATAAACGTTCCGGTTATTAATAGCTTTAACGGCCTATTTTAACCTTAAAGCTCGGCAGTACGATTTCGTTAACGCTTTTTATAATAGCGATCTTAATAAGGAAGTATATTATAAGCTTCCCCCCGGCTTTAATAAGCTAGGCCGGGCCTAGAGGTTAAAGAAGGCTCTCTATAGCCTTCGACGATCCCCTCTTTTTTAATATAAACTGCTTATAGCTTAGCTAAAAAAATAAGGCTATAAGGCCGTTTCGGAAAACCCTTATATTATAACGAACGGAAAGATTATTATTTTCTTCTATATCGATAATCTTATAGCTTTATTTAGGAAAGATTAAATAGAAGAATATACTAAGTTTCGATAAGCTATTAAAAAGGCCTTTTAAATTAAGGATCTCGGGGACCTTCGCTAGTTCTTAAATATTAAGGTTATTAAGGATAGGGCTAATTAGCGTCTATTCCTAAGCTAGAAATCCTATATTTAAAAGGTTATAACGAAATTTAAAAAGCTCCTAGGAAAGAAAACTCGGCCTTAGCTAATAATACTTAAGAAGATCCCTCCTTTCGAAGGGGAGGTAATAGCTAAAGAGATTAAGCGATATTAGGCTATTATCGGTAGCTTAATATACGCTATAATTATTACTTAAGCAGATATTACGTTCGCTATTAGCCGCTTAGTATAAGGTCTTATAAATCCCGGCCCTTAATATCTATAATCCGTAATCTACGTTATAGAATTCCTTCGTAATACTTAGGACCTCTTAATCGGCTATAATAGTAACGATTCGGCTATTATAGCTATATCTAACGCTTCGTTCGGGGATAACTACGACCGAAAGAGCACTAAAGGCTTTATTATCCGAGTCTTCGAGGGTATAGTCGTTTTTAAATCGGGTAAGTAGGATACTATTATTACCTTATCTATAGAGGTAGAGTTCCTAGCCCTCTCTTACGTTATTAAGGAAGTTAGAGCCTTCGAGAGGCTTTATAAGGAAATATAATTTAAGCTTATATAAGATATTACGATTTACTATAATAACCTTTAAACGATTAGGCTAATTACGGAGGAGAATTTAAAGCTAAAGACGAAGCTCCTTTACGTTAATATATACTCTTACTAGTTACGTTAAGAGGTTTAGTTAGGCCGTACGAAGATCGGCTAGATAGAAACTTCCGGCATAATAGCGGATAGACTAACTAAGCTACTCTAAGGGGAGAAATTCCGCACTTTCTAGAAGGAAATTAGGCTTACGAAGCTATATATAAATCCGAGGGATTAGAGGGAAGAAAATACCTCTTAATCGACTCGTTAATTAAGGCCTAAGGGGAAGAAAATACCCTTTATAAGCCCTATTTAAAATAGGTAGTTATACTTATTTACTCTCTATCTTATATATTAGATCCGGACTTATATATCCGCGATTAATCTTATTACTTATAACCTAGGCGTTACCTTAGATTATTATTATTTTTTTATTAATAAACTAATCTTCTTTAAAATTACTATATATACTTATTTCGTTACTCCCTAATCGCTATCGCGATTATTTTCTTATTAGTTAAATAATACCCTTATCTTAAGATTATCTCTTTTATCGTCTATTCTAATCGGGGAGATTACCTTAAAATACTATAAACCTACGTTCGCGATATCTTTATTTTCTCTACGAACTTTTCCTTTCTAATATTTTCGACTTATCCGTTATTTTCTTTATCGTTAAGGTAATACGGTAAACTTATTAAAATATATAAAAAAATAAAAAGTTAGTAGTGCCCGAAAGCACTACCGATAAGACTAAACTAGGGAAAACCCCTAGCTAGGTAATTTAGCTAGTTTACTATAATAAGGGGGCCCTTAATCCCTTTATTATAGCTACTAGCTAAGCTACCTAACTAAGGGCCTCCCCTATATAGTAGTTCCCGAAAGTATATACTAAGGAGGCACTAGGAATCGAACCCGGCCCTATCGAGGGCTCGGCTATAAAAATAACCGCTTAACCGTTATTTAATACTTTCTAAGCTAAATAAACTAACCTATATACCCTACCGCTAATTAACCCTTAACTTTTTCCTTAATTATCGCGAGAAACCTTAATTATACCTTCTAGAAGGTAGGCATTACTTACCTAGTATAGAAGGCGGTATACGCAGCACCTACGGGGGTATATTAGAGGGCTAAGATAAGAGTAGGTTAAGCGTATATTTTTATTATCCCTTAAGGCGTATAGTTATTATAATAACGGCTCCGTAACCTAGGAAACGGAATTCCTATTAGGAAAAAGGGCTATATCTAGGGCAATATATAGGATATAGGAATAAAGGCTTATTTATAAGGGTATTACGGCATAAGAGGCAGATACGGATAGTCTTTATTATATATATAAAGATAACGATAATTCCCTCCGTTTTAGGAAGGTAAGCATATTAATTAATGCAATTTGCACGCCTCCTCCTTGTCTGACATATATGCATACAAAGGGGCGGGGAGGTATATATATATGTAAGTAGGTAAAATTGTGTGGATGCATCCTTCTCCTTGTAGCAAAGCTGAAAGGAAGGAAGACCAGGGACTGCTGCTATTGTTGGGCTGCTTTGTTCGTACAACAAAAGAGAGGCGATGCGACTGGAGATGGGGGCCAGTCTGTGCGGCGAGCCGGCAGCCACAAGCCCAGCCACCTCGGCGGGGCCCCATGGGCTAATAATAAGTGCCAGCCTGCCAGAAAAACGGAGCAAAAACGGATGACACCCGAACTTTCTCCGATCACTTGTGGCGCAGGCGAATGGGACGAATCGTCACTCGCTCGCATCCGTCGTCGGCCATTGTGGCTTAGTCACCATTTGAGACGAATCCACCACGTGTCGCCGGAATCGAAGCATCGTCGTCGACACGCGCCCTTGGCCACTTTTACTCTCGCCTTTACCTCCTTACCCCCCTATATACGGTCGCATATCCTCAGTCGTCCTCTTTGTACTTGTGGTCGCCTTGTTCATCTCTCTCTCTCTGCCCCTCCTTTTCGAGTCTACACGTCGACCCTCATCCAACTGTTTGCTTCTCACCCCTTGGCCATCGGTGATCGTTCGATCGATATCCCCGGCGCCATGGCCGTCGCATCCATTCAAGATCGCACGGCCGAGTTCAAGTCGGTTCTGGCGCAGGCCCAGCGTCGCCAGCCGTCAAACAAGGTCGGGTCACAACGGAGATCGCTCTTGAGCGACGCGCAGAAGGCCGCGGATGGGGACGCAAAGACGCCTCGGCGGTCAGACTTTGCCCGGAAGGCGGCCGAGATCGGACGCGGCATCTCAGCAACAATGGGCAAGCTGGAGAAGCTCGCGCTACGTGAGTGCGGGCCGAAAGACGGACGAGGCAATCCCTAGCTAACTCGCTCCGTCGCAGTCGCTAAGCGCCGTAGCCTCTTCGACGATCGGCCCGTCGAGATCAATCAGCTCACCTTCGTCATCAAGCAAGACCTCTCATCACTGAACCAGCAGATCGGCGCGCTCCAGACGCTCTCCAAGCAGCAGCACTCCAAGGCCGACCAGGAGGGCGAGCACAACAAGAATGTCGTCTACCTGCTGCAGGGCAAGCTTACGGACGTCTCCGTCAACTTCAAGGACGTACTCGAGGCCCGGACCAAGAACATACAGGCCTCGCGGTCGCGGACGGAAAACTTCATCTCGTCAGTGTCGCAGCACGCGGCCCAGCCGCCGCTACAACCGTCGGCGTCGCCCCTCTACGGCACGCCCAACCGGGCCTCGCCCGCGCCGGGCTCCGACACGCTGTCGCTCAACCCCGTCGGCGACCAGCAGCTACTGATGATGGAGGAAGCGCAGCAGACGCAGCAGACGAACACGTACATACAGCAAAGAGGCGAGGCCATCGAGGCCATCGAAAAGACCATAAGCGAATTGGGCAGTATCTTCGGCCAGCTAGCCACCATGGTCTCAGAGCAGAGCGACATGATTCAGCGCATCGACGCAAACACGGAAGACGTCGTCGACAACGTTGAGGGTGCTCAGCGCGAGCTGCTCAAGTACTGGTCACGCGTGTCCAGTAACCGGTGGCTGATTGCCAAGATGTTTGGTGTCTTGATGATTTTCTTCTTGTGAGTTGCCCAACCAGCGAAAGGGGTAAAAAAAGACTGACCCATTCCAGGCTCTGGGTCCTCGTCTCCGGGTAGAGCGGATGGTCTGGCGTGTGGGAGTTTCCATGTCTTTCCGAATGGCTGGGGAAGAAAAAAAAAAGAATAGAGGAATGCGTCTTGACGGCCTCGCTGGACGAACCGATAGACTACATTAATCATTGGGCTGTAACTGATCAGGAACACCGGCCCTGAAGCAGAGCCCGGCTGTCTACATACATACAACACTAGAGTCTAGACAATGACTCTTCACTGGCTAATGACAACCCCCGAGACCCGGTCCCGCTCCGAATCAGGGGGCCCCCATCGCCGGTGGCAGCCTGAAGAGGTAGCGAAACACGCCAAGTCAAAGAGCCAAGACCTGTTGCCGTGAATCTCGTGTTAGTCTTTTTAAAAACCAAGGGCTTTTTTTAACTGGCCATCATTCCTTTTTGCCCCCTTGCGCCACTGTCTCTCTCCTCTCTGTGAAGTCACTCTCCATCATCATCATCATCATACCCATCGTCATACCTCACATACCTACACAGACACATACGCCACAAGTCGCACCAAAAAAAAAAACGTCATAATGCCAGCCACCAGCAGCTTCAAGCTCAACACACAAGCCGAAATCCCTGCCGTTGGCCTCGGTAAGGCGGGCCACAGCCCCGGACCTTGCATGGTTAGCTGACGCGGCTGGCTGAATAGGGACATGGCAGTCCAAGCCTGGCGAGGTTCAATCGGCAGTTTCATACGCGCTGCAGAACGGATACCGGTTGGTCGACTGCGCATACTGCTACGGCAATGAGGACGAGGTGGGCGAGGGCCTCAAAACGGCCTTTTCCTCTGGCGTCGACCGTCGAGATGTCTTTGTCATGACCAAGGTCTGGGCCACGTACAACAATCGCGTTGCCGAGGGGCTGGAGAAGAGCTTGAAGAGCCTGGGGCTTGATTACGTCGATCTATATCTCATTGTGGGTTTTGTGTCGCTGTTGGATTTTGGTTACTCGAGCTGACGGTTGCAGCACTGGCCTGTCCTCATGAACCCGAATGGTAAGAAGGAAGATGGGATACCGTTTCGCTGCTTTCTGACGACTGACGATGATGATAGGTAACGACGAAAAGTTCCCGACATTACCTGACGGGTCTCGCGATATCATTCGTGGATGGAATCACGTCGAGGCCTGGAAGCAGATGGAAGCCCTCCTGGCCACGGGTAAGGTTAAGGCGATTGGCGTCTGCAACGTTGGTATCCCGAGAGCTTCTCTTTCACATGTCACAACAAAGGCTAAACTCCCTCTTTTCTCATCCGACAGTATAGCAAGAAATACATGGAAGAGCTGCTGTCGCAATGCACCGTCGTCCCCGCCATCAACCAGATCGAGAACCACCCAAGCCTACCGCAGCAAGACGTCGTCGACTTCTGCAAGTCAAAGGGAATCCACATAGTGGCCTACAGCCCGCTGGGAAGCACAGGCAGCCCTTTGATGAGCGCCGAGCCCGTCGTCGAGATCGCGCGCAAAAAGGGTGTCAGCGCCGGCACCGTCCTGCTGAGCTACCACGGTGAGTTGCGTCCGGGCCCTTGTTCGTTTTCCCGGCAGAGTCTGACGCTTGGGGGGCGGTGGGAAATAGTCGCGAGGGGGAGCACCGTTCTCGCAAAGTCGGTCACTCCCGCGCGTATCAAGGAGAATCTGAACATCGTCGATCTCGATGCTGAGGATATGAAGCTACTTGATGACTACTCGGCTGAGCTTGTGAAGAAGGGTGAGCTTAAGCGTTATGTGAAGCCGGCTTTCAATGTCGATTTCGGCTTCGCGGATAAGTGGTAAGAAAAGGTTGAATCGACTGGATGAGATAGACTGTAAGAGGAAAGACTCTATTTAGAACAATGCAATGGTTGCTAGAAACAAATGCTAGAAAAGAAACAAGCACTTTAACTCTCCATATCCACGACGACCTTGAGCACCAGATGATCCTCGTCGTCCTTGACCTTGCCTGCCATGAGAAAAGCGTCCTTGATACGATCCATGCCTTTGAAATGATGGGTGATGAGCGTCCTAAGATCCGGCATAGCAGCCGGCGGATTCGAGAGCAGCTCGATGGCCTTGGGGTAAGAGTTGGCGTAGCGGAAGACACCAACGAGGTCTACCTCGCGCAGTGCGGCGGCAGATATCGGCAGCGTCATGATTGGATTCCCCATCCCGATGATCATGACCTTGCCGCCGGGTTTGGTCGCCTACAAGAGAGGAAGTTCAGTAAAGAGAGCTTGTGAAAGAGGAGACAGATGGTTTGAGAAAACATACATAGATGGCGCTCTGGAAGCACGATTCGACGCCGGTGCATTCGTAAACGGCAGATACCTCACCCAAAGGCCGACCAGAAACTTGCACAGCAGCAATCTGATCAGCCACTTGACGGGCAAAGGCAAGCTTCTCGTCGATAGTCTCAGGCCGAGCCATAGGCACGACGAAGCCGGCATCAGCAAAGCCCCGATCAACAGCAAAGTCGACCCTCTCCTTCTGGATATCCGCAATGACGACGGCGGCAGCACCAGTAGCCTTGCTCACAGCAGCAGCCAACAAGCCGACCGCGCCAGCACCAAAGACAAGCACGGAAACACCAGCCGGCAACGCCGCCCGATGACAAGCATGGACAGCGACAGAAAGCGGCTCAGCCAAAGCCCCGAGACGAAAGTCGACCCCGTCCGGAAGACGATGGCACCACCTCGCCGGATGGTTGACCCTTGCCTGCAGCGTGCCCTGCGCGTGCGGAAAGGCCTTTGCCGAGCTGCGAAAGCGCATGTCTCGACAGATGTTGTACCGACCTTGACAGCAGTCTTGACAGCTCTCGCACGGGACGCCCACCTCGAGAGCGACTCTATCTCCCGTTCGAAGATGCTTGACGGCTTCTCCGACGGCGACCACCGTCCCGCTCGATTCGTGGCCCAGCGTTAGTGGCTCGCGAACCATGATGTCGCCGTTGCGGAAGTGCTTGAAGTAATGAAGGTCAGAGCCGCATAGGCCCGTCGACTGGATCGATACCTGGACCTCGTCTGCGGCGGGGGGTGAGATCGGTCTCTCTTCGAGTCGGAGGTCGCCTGCGCCGTGCAAGACGGAGGCGCGGATGTGTTGCGGAGAGGACATTTCGTTGTTGCTGTTTGTTCCTGAGGTGGTTTAGATGATGATGAGAAGAGAGAGGAGATTGTGTATTTATTTTTTTTTTCCACTTCTGGCTTAAACGAAGCAAAAGACGATGGAAATGGTATTGCCAAGAAGTCGCTGCCTTAAACTGACGTCGTCGCTTCAATTGCCGAACCCTTCCTTCACCTCTTGCGGGGGCGGGGGAGGAGGGTCCGGGGAACCGGAGCCGATTACTCGAATAGGAAATGCAGGAAAACACCGTTAATCTGCTCTACTCGCAAGGCCAAAGCAGCCATCAGTCATGAATCTGCATGTCCCATCACGATCCGTATCAAGTCGATTCATCTGCAAACTACGAACACCTAATAATAGACCTACGCTGTGACGTGCATGCGTGGAGAGTCAGACTGGGCTGGTACCTGAGCTGCAGTCAGGGGTAGGCTTCCGCACCAACGCCTCGGTTCGGCGCCATCGTGCCCGGGATGACGAGGAGGCGGCACGAGGAGGCTTGGCTTGGCGGCTTTTGTCGTCTAACGAAGTACCGGAATCTGGTGTCATAATCACAAGGGGTCTCGGGCTTTGGTCAATAGGATCGTTACGGAGGAGGCCACAGGCGAGGGATTGGCAATGCTGAGATAGGGCTTAGGTCCGTATATATGCTTGCCTTGAGAGAAGCTACGCAGAAGCCAGCCATCATGTATCAAAAGGACAACGGGGCATGCGTACAATCGTAAGCTGGTGTGCCGAAAAGATCCAGCGCTCGTGGTATTCTATCTACAGGTTTCATGTCTGCTGAGATGCCCTAACCCTTCTTTCTCACATCGTGAGGAGCAACCTACCCTACACCGCTTCTCGCTTCAGCCAAGCCGGCTCTCTTATCAGAAATAAAGGACGTGGAAAACTCTGCTACTATATGTATAAGACGTATTCCTTTAACTTCCTAGGCAACGAGCGTAGGATTTCTCTTCGCAGAAGGCTAGCTAGGAAACTAGTATCTCTATTTCTCAGAGCCTTTCTCACGAGGGCCTATCATTTCTGTTCATATGAGTAAGACCTCCGAGCCTTAGGTAGCGGACTCGCGAGCTCTCTAGTTAATACACCCATATACCTACCGCACTCTCACGCACTCACACACACAAATCAATCACTCCGCTCACTCTTTGTCCCACGTGACCTTCCGATTCCGACCGAATCCCTCTCGGCTTCTGATACCTACTTACCAGACCCAACGCATTCATCACATCTACTCCAGGGAAAAACACAAGATGAAACGGCCTGCAGAAAGACCGCAGGGAACGAGGAAGAGAGACGATGGTCGTGTCTAATGTTAACAGTCACGTGATGTAGCATCGTGCGCGGAGTATATATTTTCTTCAGGCGAAGCGCTAAAGAAAGACAGCATTCATATGAGTATTCATATTTGCCACGGCACCTATTCCTATTAGACACGACATTGCCGTATAACATATATAAATACTCTAGGGAAGGGAATAGGGCCGGCAGCGCTGACTAGGTAGGTAATTAGGGTAGCCTATAGGGAAGGCCGCCTAACAGAAGAGCATCATCGGTTAGGCCTACCTAGCTCATGCTCTCTGCTTCCAGGAGCACATCCAAAGAGCGTCGGATCTCGTCGAGCCGCCTGCTTCTTCCCCAGTCCACAATGTTGTGAATATAGCTGCGAAATTGCGAATAATGGTCCGCGTCGTGGATGAGAAAACTTCTGATTATCCGTGTGTGAAAGCTCGTTCTGTCATGCTTCCAGGACACGTATAAACGCGCTTCCGTACCACTCATGGCGATGCTGAAGACCGAAGTATTGACTCGTCTGACATTCTGCTTGCCGCATTTCTCTAGTTGATAGTTCAGACGATCGATAACGTTGACACATGACGACGCCGCGCCTAGGCACTGGTTCGTCGCCTGCCACAAGCTTCCGGTACCACTTGGGCCGTCTGCTTTGAACTCGATAACGAGAAATGGAAAAGCCAGGTCGGCGTTGTTGGCAATCCCATCAGCTTCGGGGTTGGAGGAGCAGTACAATTTCTGCTGCGGGCTCAAAGAATATGAATGCTGGTAACCATAAAGCATGTCCGGAACTGGTTTGCTGATCCTGTGTTGTGGCCTGATGGCCGGAACCGTATGCAACCACATGGGCAGCCTGTCGGTGCGCCATATGATGGTTTCATCACGAGCTAAAGTGTGAAAGCTCTGACGGAAATAATCTTCGACATCCGCCTCTCGGGCGCCCGTCTGCAGTTCCCATAGTCTAATGTCACGGTTCAGCTCCTCCTGCGATGGACCTGGAGATTGTTGATCGCGGCCAAGACAATCCACGAGATTTTGCACATGCTCCGGCAAAGGCTCAAACTGCCGGAGAAAGAAAATACCGTTGAGTTCCAAGTTTAGATTTCGATACCTTGGTTTCTGCACGAGAGAGCTTGACTGGCGACTGGAAGTCATTGCGAGCGGCAGATCAACCTGATTGTCGAATGAAGCTATCGACCGATTGGTCCGTGAAGACGGAGGCGGCGGAATGGCAAAGCCATCTGAGTCGCGTCGGACGCTCATATCTGGTAGGGAAGTCGAGCCGGGAGCCACCCTGCAGGTAGGACGGATGGGACGAATGCAGCTCTCGGATCGAGAGCGCTTTCTCTGCTTCGATTCTGGTCCGATTGACTCGAGCCAGTGGGAAACGAAGGAGTCTAAAGAGCCAAGAGACCTACGAACCGGAGGTCCGGAGAGCGACTCGAGAGCACGCTTCGTGAACCTCGGACGCGGATGCTCTGCCGGAGATGGGGGCGCCTGAGAAAGTCGGTTATTCATGTGTTCACCAGATTCCGTAGAATTTGCCTGCCTTGTCGGGGCCCGTTTGTGATAGTCGAGCTCTCTTGGGCGAGGGGCAGTCAGGGGGCTCGAAGGTCGAGTCTTGCTGCCTCTTGGCGGGTCCATGGTAAGACATTCGTCTGATTATTTAAAGGCCTGAATTAAAGAGAGAGAGGCAGAGCGATTAGAGCGATCAGGCCTTGAAAATGGGTGGTGAACACGAGCCGCCGCGGAGGCGCGCGCTTGGCTATCACGTCGAGCCTCGGGGTAGACCTAGTGCAGGAGAGGGATGTCGAGAAAGCCGAGGTGTATGTATGTACGGAGCAAGCGCCTCCAATGGGTGATCCCTGCCTATATTTGAGCCTGGAGGTGTTGCTGATGGCTGCATTTAAAAGGAGAGAGAGAGGGAGGAACAGAGATTGGGAAAGTCGGGCTGGCTCTCTTCTTGGGTGGTAAAGCAAAGAGCTTGGGAGGGTTGCGTTGTGAGCATCACGTGATGAAGATTTCCGTTCTGTAGCAGAGACAGTCACGTGAGAATAGTTTTGTCGACAAAGGTCTTGTTGCCAGTTGGCAAGGGTCTGATCATCATCTCATGCAACAACTGATTGCAGCGTCGCTTTCTCTCTCAACTACCTACCTACCTACCTTGCTAGACTTGTTCATCACGTACGTAAGTCCGTGTATTTGACTTCCAGCCTTTAGCGACTATAGTAGGTACGATTAGCACGGCACGGGGTTTAAACTGGAGCTCCCCCCTCTTCCTTTGCTTGGAGGACAACATTCTTACACCCTACACACAATTCACACAGGGCCTTTGGCTGAAAACGCTCTCTAGCCTGCAGTGACACTTGATAGAGTGTGAGGTACGGAAATACTCAGAATAAGGGGAAAATAGGTCAACAGAGAGTGACCGTTTCCCCCCCTGACAGGCCACGATGATCCCTGTCGTGATCCGGGTTTATTGAATCGGAGGTGACTCTCCGTGCCTACTACCCTGACGGACTCGGAGTATGCTTCGGAAGGTTCCCTTATAGGCAATGGCCGACAACTCCCATGATTGGGCGCGCAGAAGGGGTGGTATGTAGGTCCTGATTCCATTTAGCCCTGGCAGCCCGTTGCTTCTCTTTACCTCTGGTAAATGAAGTAGAAAACCGTAAGGCGCTGGGCGTTTGACCTATACCTATCTCTCTACGGACCTATGTAGGTTGCGCGATGATTCTGCCTGCGTGCTGCTGCCGCTTTTGAGAGACCGATTGACGATAACTCTTCTTGTCCCTGTAAGTGCAGGGAGACACTTGGATAGATGCTCCGTCAGGCTGCTGAAAACGGTTTTGGGTTTGTGTACTATCTGCATATCCGTCACGTTGGCAGTGCAGCGCCCAAAGAGATGGATGCACTTGTCCTTGTTATGTTCCTTCAAGCCGGACTATTTCCAGACCCAAGGATGGGCATCTCTGCATGACCACGTGAGATGCAGACTCCTTAACCCCCCTAGAAGGTACTGACGAGAGGGAAAAAAAAAGGGCTCACACGCCATTCATCACCGCTCATGGGCCATGGCAGCCATTCTCAGCTTGACGCTGGCCATGGTCCTGGCTCTGGCCCAAACCGGAGGCCGGACCGTGACCGAGACGACGGAGGTAGCCTACGTCCGCGACTTCTTCTATGTCGGAGGCCATTACGAAGTCGATGCCAGCGGCGGACACGTCATGCGAGGACAGATGTACGTCGAGAGATTGCGGCCCGTCGACGGCGTGACGCAGCCGTATCCGGTGTTGATGATACACGGGATGGGCATGACGGGGACAGTGAGTAGCAGGTATCGTCACTTTATCCGTGATTCCTGAGCCAAGGGGAAACGACTATTAGAACTTCCTCAACAAGCCTGATGGCGGTCGTGGATGGGCCTCCGACTTCATCACTCAAGGCTACGAGGTATATCTCGTCGACCAGACGTCTAGAGGCCGCTCGCCGTCGCGTCCAGACGGAAAACCTGTATCATTCACGGTCGAGACGGTCCAAGATCGGTTCACGGCAACGGGTCTGCGTCGGCTCTGGCCCCAGGCCGGGAACCATAGCCGATGGCCTGGAAGCGGCGTCAAGGGCGATGCCATCTTCGACGCCTTCTTCGCTTCTACCGTCCCTTCTTTGCCCGACGACGTGCCGGCCACGCAACGAGCTGGAATCGCGCTTCTCGATCGCATCGGCAAGCCTGTCGTTGTCATGGGTCACAGTCAGGGCGGTGTATTTCCCTTGCTCATGGCTGATGCCAGACCTCGACTCGTCCGCGCCTTGATTCTCATCGAGCCGAGCGGGCCGCCTTTCCGCGATGGGTTCACCGGTAGTGTTCGGCGCTGGGGATTAGCTGACGTTCCGCTCCTTTATGATCCTCCCGTTCACGATCCCGTCCGCGACCTCGTACGGGAATCTCATCCCAGCCCCGACGCAGACCACGTGTCTTGCACACTCCAGGGGAGCGATAAGCCGCGCCGACTGGTGAATCTGGCCGATAAGCCCATCCTTGTCGTCACGTCGGAATCAAGTTATCATGCGCCGTACGATTACTGCACCGTCAGGTACCTCGTCCAGGCCGGGTGCGTGAGGACGAAGCATGTCGAGCTGTCCAAGGTCGATGTCCGAGGGAATGGACATATGATGTTTCTTGAGATGAATAGTCGACTCATTCAGGGGCTTTTGCATGGATGGATTCGAAGCTTGAGTAAGCTAGCGAAGGTCAGAGAGTTAGGTAGGGATGGATCTTGACCGAAATTCATGTCCTATATTCGGAAGCAGCCGCCGATGGTGACGAAGAACAAATCTTGGCGGTCTAACTAGAAAGAGAACAGAAATAGAAACCGTTTGTGGCGCTCGATCAACCAAATCCTATTCTGGATTGCCCACTCGCCGGACCGGCACTCGAAACGGGTGAATGGAGAGGCGGTTTTCTTGACAAGACTGGCCATCTCTCTCTCTCCCTCTGTTATGCTCGTATCAAAGATGAATCAAAGGCTGACAGACGCTGTTGATTGCGGCTGTTTGCATAAACCGCGAGGCTGACAGTGGCAGTTGCCTGAGGCTGCAGCTGTTAATATACGTTGCCGTTCACCAGCCGCGAGACGATCCAGCGCACAAACACTTCAAGGCATGAATGAGCCATCTTATCGCCTGAAATAGACTGCTTAATCGACCGACCTGCTATAGCTCCCCCCCCCCCCCCCCCCCCCCCCCCCCCCCCCCCCCCCCCCCCCCCACCACCCAAAAAAAAAAAAAAAAAACAACAAACCAATAA